>JARFJB010000948.1:270000-605000 GCA_036346205.1 Vesta saturnalis
TTTTTTCTATCCCTATTGTGTAAGGAGACATCCTCCTTCGTCGCACTCTGCGGACACCCTATATATATATATATATATATATATATATATATATATATATATATATATATATATATATATATATATATATATATATATATATATATATATATATATATATATATATATATATATATATATATATATATATATATATATACTGCTACATATTAAAGTTGCTAGTTATCATACATATGCCATACGGATAAATGTAGCATTATATTGCAAGCAGAGGGCTGTGGAGAGTTCTCTTTCGAACCTGTAATACTGGCCTCTAGTTTGTTTTGTCACAGAATAAAAAGTCAACAGAATAACCACACAAATAAAAAACAAGTATAGCCGCCATGTTCTCGGGATAAATGTGTGTCATTGTGCATGTTGCGATATCAAATTATCAGTAATAATGGCAGTTTATTAGCCTCTTGAAGATAAAATAATATACTTTACACAAGAAGTAAGGATTTACTCTATCTCGCCTTGTTAAATTCCTCGATTACGCTCTATTACCTTTGAATTGTATTCAGAACCTTCAAATAATTCAAGAATTTTATAGTACGGTCGAGTGTAAATGTTTAACTCCGGTTCTGTTTTATATTCTCAAAATGGCGGGAATGATCAAAGGCACTTCTCAAGTTTTAATTCTGTGGTTTTGTTTGCAATCTTACCTAACCAAACATTCAAAAGTTAACAATTATCATAATCCATTTGTTAAATTACTTTGACTTCTCTAATTAGTAAGAAAATGCAACCTCCAGTAAAGAAAAGTACAAAGAAAATAACATAGAATACTTCAGTTTTCATATGCAGTTGCAAGGGCTTTTCAAGTAGATCTTGAAAAACTGTTACTTACTTTCAAATTGGCCCGTGATTTATTTTTAACACTTATGCCGCAGTATGGAGAAATATGAAGTTTTCTTTAGTGTTCTGGTAAGATACAAGGTAGAATCAACCAGAATTAAGTAATTTCTTTTAGTGGAATTGCGATGCTGACAATTAGCCTTTTCATCCAATCGTGTTTCACTATTATTAAGAAATACATTATGTTTTCTAAAGATATTTACATTAGAGCAGGTGCATTTTATACTTTATATAGTTTGTATTACAAGCAGCCTATGAAGTAATTATTACATGATCATTGTCTGATGAAACATCAAATTCCATTTTAGCATGAAAGTCAAAATATGGATGACACCAGAAGTCTTTACAGAACTAGAAACACTTGTAAAGAAACTTAAGCAGAGATGTATTAATGATGGTTTATATATATTTAAAAAGCTTCAGCTAGAAGGTGCTTTTCAAATATCGCTGTTTCATAACAACTATGGCATTGATAACAAATTTATGTGGCATGAAAGTAAATTAGTAGATGATACTTTTCAATCAGTAAAAAGGCAATCCATTATTAAAAGTTGAAGCAATTCTAAATTCGCCTGAATATGGATTAAATGCTATTGATAAACATGCAGAAAATTATGTTGAAGGTTTAAGAGAATATGGATGTAAAAACTGTTGAAATTAGTCACTTTAATGTTTATTTTTTAGTTTCAGAGGAAGACTGTAAGAAAACGGAGGATTTCACAAAAGAAATAGAAGACCTTATGCATGAAATGTTGTGCTTAGATCCTGATATCAATGAACCATCAACTTCTACTGGAACTACGACTCAAGCCAAGCTGAAAGAAAAAGCTTTTTCTGCTAAAATAAAACCATTTTTAGAAAAAACTAAAATACGATTTTCTGTTGAATGTCATACTAGTGTTTTAAAATTTTAATTTTTTATGTCATTCACTAATAATAAACAGATGGTTTTTTTAAGTAAGTGACCAAGCGTTATTTTTCACTCCAAGTACAGGAACCAGGCGATATATAACTACCATCCAAATCACCATCACTTTGAAAGATGAAAGTGATCTTAGTTTCCAACATTTAGAAAAAATTATTGAACGATAGGTTTTATGTATTTTGTGGAAACACCTTAGTTGACATTTTTGGGAACACAAGGGTTTAATTTTTCCGCTTCAACTGTTGCACCTCTTTGTTTTGGAGGCACCTTAACGGTAAAAAATGGTCTGAAGATATTCTGAATATGGGAGTAACACAGGAAAGTGAGCAGATTACCAATGAAATATTCCATTATCAGAGCTCCACCATCAGTCATTTGTTTATTGTATTGCCTTTGCCTAATAACGCATTTTGAAAACATGTTACAGTAAATTTAACTATAACATCAATAAACTATTTTTATTTTCCTCTTCTTCTTTTCATCTTGCATAGAATTTGTTATTATTAATAATTACATAATTTACATTTGTACTTATTACATATTTTACAATCATTCCTGTCCTTTAGTCTTCGTCTTCTTTGTACCTCTATCATCTGTCCTATACCCTTGCCACTTTCATTTAGTACACTTTTCACTGTTTTTTACTTATATCCGAGTCTTGTAACATCCATGTAGTAGGGCATTTTGTTTCTTCTCTTTCCCCATAACCTACATCTTCTCTTCATTCCATATTTTTACCTTTTCATTTCACATCTATACTCTACTACTTGATGATAGCCCTTTCTTCTTTATTTTTTGAATATTTAATACACATATACAAGTTATCACTAGATATTTATAACATCTCTATTTTCATATATTATTCATTTTTCATTCCATTTATTTCCACTATTATTAAATACGATCGGATAAGTAGCATCTTTACATGGGCATTTAAATTTTCAGGCCATTGTTTCATTGGATGATATTCAGGTATTTTATTTCATTTGTTTTTCTATTTCTCAATCATTTTGCTTTTTTATTCTCTCCTCGCTTTAAAAACTATAATTTTTATTTTTCTGCATTTCATCACTTCGTAAATATCTGGAATTTATCACATACTTCATTTGTTCTTTTTTTGCCAAACTGCATCGATATGTAGACAAATTTTCTTGCCAGTTTCATCAACTGCTCCTATCTAATTATTATAATATTAATACTATATATCAAATATAATCATATCATATATATATATTTAATTTTTAAAAGTACAATTAAAAAAAAATTAATTGAAACAAATTAATCAAGCCAAAGAAATGAACAAAATTTCCTTTTACACTAACGTATGTCCAGTGGTCATAACAGTTGCACTCTTTCATTGGTAAAGAAATAAAGTTGTTACGAATTTGCCAATTTGAACAAATTTCTCAATTGTTCCTTTTTTCTTGATAGATTCCACTTCAATTTATCCAAAGCAGTCAAATTTAAATCAACATAGACAGTAAGCTAATGAGAATTCCATTGTTACATTGACACTATTGTCAAACGCACAACAGAATTGGCTAATGTTGTGATCTATTAATATATTATTATCATATATAATATATTATATATATATATATATCATATATATATATATATATATATATATATATATATATATATATATATATATATATACTATCTTGCACAATAAAGTGTGTAACATACATGCCATACGGATAAATGTAGCATTATATGCAGGAGGGCTGGAGAGTTCTCTTCGAACCTGTTCTAACGAATCAATTGTTTGTTTGGTTTACTTGTCAATTTGTTGACTTATTGTGCAAATTTGGTATCAAAATTTTGTGCGTTGCTAATTCCTAATGCCTAGACGTAAATTAAAATCTGAAGAAGTAAATAGAGCAATTGGTTTGCTACATGGTGGTCAACGATAAAGTGAGGTAGCAACTTTTTTTCAAGTTAGCCAAACTGTCATTTCTAGACTTCTTAACCGTTTTCAAGAAACTGGATCTATTGAAGAAAGACCTAGAATTGGGCGCCCATCAATAACTACCCCTGCGGAAGACCGATATGTCACCATTTCTGCACGCCAAGAACTTTGAGCACATGTAGAATGTTGAGTAGGTAGGCTCGCAGAAGCCACAAGTACATTAATATCAGCTGAAACTGTCAGAAGACGTTTATGGGATGTCAATTTAAGTTCTAGACAACTTTTTAGAGGCGTATTGACTCGTGAACATAGGCAACAAAGATTAGAATGGGCAAGAGTGCGTGTCAATTGGACAGAAGAGTGGAAGTTGGTACTGTTCACTGATGGATCGAGATAAGGTCGTTTTTCGGATAGCCGTCAAACGCGTGTCTGGACACAAACTTTGGTGCCAAGACATCGGCGATCAGTATAAGAAGTTCACCCTTTCAGAGGAGGCACTGTTTGTGTATGGGGAGGCATTTGTTATGATGGCCGTACCGACTTGCTGGTTATTCAGGAAAACATGAATTCAGAAGTATACTTGAATCAGGTGATCAACAACATTATGCCAGAGTTTCATGCTGCTGTGGGTCCTGGTTTCCTTTTTTTGGACGATAACGCTCGTCCACAATTGAAACCAATGGAATTCCTCATTTAGCTTTACCTGCTCTATCGCTTGATTTAAATACGATAGAGCATGCTTGGGATCAGTTGCAGAGGTGGATCATCATAATCTCCAACTACAAACAACGGAACAATTGAGAAATTTGGTTCCACAACTCTGGCAACAGATTCCGTAAGAAAACTTTAATATTCCCATAACCAGCATGCAAAGACGTTGCCAAGCTGTTATTGAAGCCCACGGAGGACATACTCGTTAGTGCTGAAAAGGAAATTTGTGTTCATTTTCTTTGCTTTTTGATTAATTTGTCTTTGTTGAATTTTTTTTTAATTTGTACTTTTTTATAATAAAAAAAGTATTTAAAAATGATATATATATATATATATATATATATATATATATAATACAGATAAATTAAGATAGTGGCAAGCAGGTGGAGTGAAAACTGGCAAGAAAATTTGGTCATTAGCATATCCGGATGACAGTACTTCTGGCAAAAGAAAAAGAACAAATGAAAGATATGATGATAAGATTCCAGCGATATTTACAGAAAAAGAGTATGGAATGAAATGCAGAAAAATAAAAAATTATAGTTTTTACAAAGCGAGGAGGAAGAGATAAAAAAAGCAAAATAGAACGAAGAAATAGAAAAAACAAATGAAATAAAATACCTAGAATATACATTCCAAAGAAACAATGGCCCCGAAAAACATTTAAAGGATGCCACAAGTAAAGCTATGAATACATTGGCCAAACATGGGGAATAGGATAGAGAAAATTCGGAGAAAACTAACATAAGGCTAATGATTGACACAATAATAAAAAGTATAATTCTGTATAGCGCAGAAATATGGGGTTGGGAAGAGATCGATAAAATCCAAGAAACATACATTAAATGGCTATTGGAGCTTGACATAAACACGCTTTCATATATAGTGCTAGAGAAAACAAAAGAAAATTAAGGATTGAGGCAGGACATAGAACAATAAAATATGAAGATAAAATAAGAGACAATACGGAAAATACGATATTGAAGAAATGCTGGAAAGAAATAAGAAAAAAAGGAGGAGAAAGGACCAGAAGACGGTAAAAATAAATGGGATAAGAAAAGGAAGAGTACTACCATAGAGTCGGCTACTCCACACAAAAGATAGAAAGAAGAAGACAAAATCAGCAACAGTCAATAAGAAAAGAACTCATAATAAAAGATGAAGAAATACAAAAACAGGAGCAGTTTAACCAAATAAACCGCAGTACCAGCAATAACGTATATAGAAACATTATTAAGACATAATTACCCAAATACCTAAGAAATAAAGAAGACAAGGGCACCATCAAACAGTAGCAGGGTATAGATGTGGAAATGAAGAAAACGGTAAAAAAATATGGAAAAAAGATGAAGAGAAGATGTGTAGGTTATGGGGAAAAGAGAAAGAAACAATAATGCACCTACTACATGGATGTTACAAGACTCGGGATATAAGTCAGCGAAAAACAGTGAAAAGTGTACTAAATGAAAGTGGCAAGGGTATAGGACAGATGATAGAGGTACAAAGAAGACGAAGACTAAAGGACAGGAATGAGTCGTTGTAAAATATGTAATAAGTACAAATGTAAATTATGTAATTATTAATGTAATAACCAAATTCCTACTGCAAGATGAAAAGAAGAAGCAGGAAAAATAAAAATAGTTTATTGATGTTATAGTTAAATTTACTGTAACATGTTTTCAAAATGCCCGTTATTATTGGCAAAGCAAATACATAATAAACAAATGACTGATGGTGGAGCTCTCGCACATAATGGAATATTTCATTGGTAATCTGCTCACTTTCCTGTGTTACTCCGCTCCTCATATTCAGAATATCTTCAGACCATTTTTTACCTTTGAGGTGCCTCCAAAACAAAGAGGTGCAACAGTTGAAAGCGGGAAAATTAAACCCTTGTGTTCCCAAAAATGTCAACTAAGGTGTTTCCACAAAATACACAAAACCTATCGTTCAATAATTTGTTCTGAATGTTGGAAACTAAGATCACTTTCATCTTTCAAAGTGATGGTGATTTGGATGGTAGGTATATATCGCCTTGTTCTTGTACTTGTAGTGAAAAATAACGCTTGGTCACTTACTTAAAAAAACCATCAGTTTATTATTAGTGAACGACGACATAAAAAATTAAAATTTTAAAACACTAGTATGACATTCAACAGAAAATCGTATTTTAGTTTTTCTCTAAAAATGGTTTTATTTTAGCAGAAAAAGCTTTTTTCTTTCAGCTTGGCTTGAGTCGTAGTTCCAGTAGAAGTTGATGGTTCATTGATATCAGGATCTAAGCACAACATTTCATGCATAAGGTCTTCTATTTCTTTTGTGAAATCCTCCGTTTTCTTACAGTCTTCCTCTGAAACTAAAAAATAAACATTAAAGTGACTAATTTCAACAGTTTTCTTACATCCATATTCTCTTAAACCTTCAACATAATTTTCTGCATGTTTATCAATAGCATTTAATCCATATTCAGGCGAATTTAGAATTGCTTCAACTTTTAATAATGGATTGCCTTTTTTTACTGATTGAAAAGTATCATCTACTAATTTACTTTCATGCCACATAAATTTGTTATCAATGCCATAGTTGTTATGAAACAGCGATATTTGAAAAGCACCTTCTAGCTGAAGCTTTTTAAATATATATAAACCATCATTAATACATCTCTGCTTAAGTTTCTTTACAAGTGTTTCTAGTTCTGTAAAGACTTCTGGTGTCATCCATATTTTGACTTTCATGCTAAAAATGGAATTTAATGTTTCATCAGACAATGATCATGTAATAATTACTTCATAGGCTGCTTGTAATACAAACTATATAAAGTATAAAATGCACCTGCTCTAATGTAAATATCTTTAGAAAACATAATGTATTTCTTAATAATAGTGAAACACGATTGGATGAAAAGGCGTAATTCGTCAGCATCGTCAATTCCACTAAAAGAAATTACTTAATTCTGGTTGATTCTCTACCTTGTATCTTACCAGAACACTAAAGAAAACTTCATATTTCTCCATACTGCGGCATAAGTGTTAAAAAATAAATCACGGGCCAATTTGAAAGTAAGTAACAGTTTTTCAAGATCTACTTGAAAAGCCCTTGCAACTTGCATATGAAAACTGAAGTATTCTATGTTATTTTCTTTGTACTTTTCTTTTACTGGAGGTTGCATTTTCTTACTAATTAGAGAAGTCAAAGTAATTTAACAAATGGATTATGATAATTGTTAACTTTTGAATGTTTGGTTAGGTAAGATTGCAAACAAAACCACAGAATTAAAACTTGAGAAGTGCCTTTGATCATTCCCGCCATTTTGAGAATATAAAACAGAACCGGAGTTAAACATTTACACTCGACCGTACTATAAAATTCTTGAATTATTTGAAGGTTCTGAATACAATTCAAAGGTAATAGAGCGTAATCGAGGAATTTAACAAGGCGAGATAGAGTAAATCCTTACTTCTTGTGTAAAGTATATTATTTTATCTTCAAGAGGCTAATAAACTTGCCATTATTACTGATAATTTGATATCGCAACATGCACAATGACACACATTTATCCCGAGAACATGGCGGCTATACTTGTTTTTTATTTGTGTGGTTATTCTGTTGACTTTTTATTCTGTGACAAAACAAACTAGAGGCCAGTATTACCAACAGAATCGAGAAATAAAGAGTTCTTGAAACAGGGACAACTGTATTTTCATATTTACGAAGTACACGCAGATCAAAAATAATGGAAAAATACTACCTGTATAACGCTAAAAATATAAGCACAAAAACATGGATACTAATTTTAAAATCGACGTTGACTCGTGCAGGTTAGCCACGAACATGTTATTTTCTTTGTACTTTTCTTTTACTGGAGGTTGCATTTTCTTACTAATTAGAGAAGTCAAAGTAATTTAACAAATGGATTATGATAATTGTTAACTTTTGAATGTTTGGTTAGGTAAGATTGCAAACAAAACCACAGAATTAAAACTTGAGAAGTGCCTTTGATCATTCCCGCCATTTTGAGAATATAAAACAGAACCGGAGTTAAACATTTACACTCGACCGTACTATAAAATTTTTGAATTATTTGAAGGTTCTGAATACAATTCAAAGGTAATAGAGCGTAATCGAGGAATTTAACAAGGCGAGATAGAGTAAATCCTTACTTTTGTGTAAAGTATATTATTTTATCTTCAAGAGGCTAATAAACTTGCCATTATTACTGATAATTTCGATAGTTTAAGGGCCAGTTGCATAAACGCCAATCAAAAATTTGATAATGGTTAAATTCAATTAACAATCATCAACTCGGAGAACGCGTTGCTCAAACGCCAATCAATTGATGTTCAGTAATTTAATGTTGTAATAACAACAGAGTCCGAATACGTATCGATCTAGGTATTTATAATTAATACTGATACCTTATTTATGTTGTTATTCTTGTTGTAAAAGACGATGAGGTTTTTCTTTGTAGTTGTTTTCCTCAATTCGCAATAAAGAGAGCAGAACTACATTGCACTTGCTTATAAATTTATATATTGTGTTTTATTGTGTCACCTTTATTTTATCCTCCCTTAGATACCGCAACGTATGTGGTCTTACCTGGTTTTTCATGACGATCATTTGGCTTAAATAAATTCGCGCATTAACTTTGTTCTTGCATTCGAGTTGTGCAATCACTAGATTGGCCTGGGTACATTACAATACCTTAATTACAAACCTTCATTACTGATTCTTCAATATTTTAGGGTGATTATTATAATATGAATTCTATGGATATTTTTTGACATTTCTAAACAATAGAAACTTTCAGTTTCAGTCATGTGTGTACGTTTTAGCCTATCAAAAAATTATTATAGTGGGAATAATCTACCTACATAATTACCGTGAGAATAATTTGAAGTATTTTGTTTTTATTGAATGACAACGTATTTTTTGGTTTGACTTCTGTAATCAATGTGAATGAAAATGTATAAACATGAATAAAAAACTTTTTAGTATATAGTCAGTCGCTGAAATCAGTAATAAAATCACAGAAAATGAATATAAGAATACTATGATAAGCAACGTGTCGATTTGGAAATAATTTCAATCATTTTGCGAAGAAAGGGGCTACAAATTGGAAGACAATCAATAAATAAACAAAACTACTGTAATCTAACAGAACTACTACGGAGACATTTTTGCTACGCGACCTTTAAGTTCTGCGACTTTTTTGGTGACGACATTTTGGGAAGGGACGTTTTTGTGCGGCGATATTTATGCGACGACGACATTTTGTCGCTGCGACTTTATGGCGGCGACATTTTAGCACTGACGTTTTGACGGGATACCTCAACAACTCTTAAAATAACATACTTAAATATTTGCAGCGAAACTTTTACGAGGCTGAATAATTTGATAAAAACCACAAATGTTTATTCTAATTTATCAATTGTTCATAATGTTCTGTTCCTTCACACGTGTTCTCCTGATAAATTAGAAATGAAAATGAACTTAATTTACCATACTATCAACTAATATGTTAGTCTATTTGCATTCAGTATAAACTTAAAACATTCTATTGATGTACTTTATAGCCATTATAACAACTGTCAAAAAATCGAATTAAGTAAAACGTGAATTGAACTTTTCCTCGTGACGTCAGAAAGCCCTGTGAATTGTGAAAAAACAGCTGATCGGGGCACCGTTTTATATGCGTTTAAATCAACGGTTTGGCAAAAAATTATTTTAAGAGACAAAGCAATAAAATTATTCTTTGTAATTTCAAAATCTTTAATTATGATGAGCGTGCTTGTGGTCAGTGATAATCTGTGAACAATTCCTGTGTAACGGGTGCAAGGTTAAAATACGACAAGATTTTGTACTGTGTTATATAGCACATCAAACTTATTGTGCTGTCATTTAAAGTAACTTAAACCAGTTCAGGGTTTATTTTTTCTTAATTCATTGAATTAAGAAATCATTAATGTTTTTCACTTTTATTACCGTAATAAACTCGTACTTTTGAGAACGTGACAAATACTTATTTTTTTAGATAAAATCTGGTTACAAATAAAGGACGTGGATTTACTTTTACAATTTGTACTAAGAAAAATTGAAGTTCAGTCTGAGACACGCTTTTTTTTAAATATTTGTCTGCACGTTAACCTCAATTATACCATTATTAAATTAACTAATAAAGATGAGGCCATTAGTGTTACAACTTGTATACATGTAAATGTGCTTATAGTTTTTGTCTATCTACAGTTTAATAAAAAAAAATTATTCATGAATGATCAGTAGACGTAGGTACATAGACCTTGTGTGATAATTCATAGATTTGTACTTTTTTGTTTAAAATTGATTATTTAATAAAGCTTTAGCTGTTTCTTGGTAAGAAACGACGTACAATATTCATAATTAATTGTGGTCTAAGCAGCATACTAAAACGAAGCTTTACCACACAATTTTTAATTCACACAGGCTTCACTCTATTCAACAGAACACACTTTCAAAAACGATATTTTTATTAAATAAACATAATTTTCCCTCAATACTCCATATAAACACTAACAAAGGCTGACCCGCAACAGCTGCTTGGGCGGAGTTTGTGGCGTCAGCTGACGATGTACTAATGGCTAATTTGATATCGCAACATGCACAATGACACACATTTATCCCGAGAACATGGCGGCTATACTTGTTTTTTATTTTTGTGGTTATTCTGTTGACTTTTTATTCCGTGACAAAACAAACTAGAGGCCAGTATTACCAACAGAATCGAGAAATAAAGAGTTCTTGAAACAGGGACAACTGTATTTTCATATTTACGAAACACACGCAGAACAAAAATAATGGAAAAATACTACCTGTAAAACGCCAAAAATATGAGCACAAAAACATGGCTACTAATTTTAAAATCGACGTTGGCTCGTTGCAGGTTAGCCACGAACAAATTAAAGTTATCAATTTTAATAAGTTTTAGAATAAGTATGAAACGTTTTTTTTTACGTTCATAACGAAAATAGGCGACATTGTAAAAACAAAAACAATCTATGTCAGATAAAGCTATCTGGATGCAAACTTGAAATTCCAAACCTGCCTGCTTCTATACAATACCTATACTTAATACAATTTAAGCATTTTCAGTCCTATTTATTTAAAATATGTAAATAAAAACGACATATACCATCACATTTTTTATTATTATTAATAAATAGAATTTGAAATATGGATTAATTAATGAAAGAGTGTTACTGTTACTATCACTCGACGGCACTGTATATTTTATACAAGTTTGGTTAAACGCTACTGGTTTAATGTGACGTCACCGTCGCTATCTTCACATAGGTATATTAACTTACAATACGACTTTGTTGTGTTATTAATTTTATCTTTGTTATATTACGACAAACGACAACCAACATACAACTTATTGTAGAACAGCCTGAACGGATAAGTTAACTGACGGTCAACCCAGAACTGTTTTAGACTTTTGGTACAACCTATTTTCAAGATAGAACCGACGATCAACTTGATCCTTCTGTGGACGTCATTGAAACTATCAGGCCTTAAGTAACACGAATTCTTTGAAATGTCTTACGAGGTTGATATGAAACTTATTAAAGTGGAACCTAAAGAGGAAGAAGGAATAGATTTATTTCTAACCCAACCATTTATGGTAAATAGTATTCTAATAAAAGGCGAAATTGATTACGGTTTAAGTAGTACAAAGTTTAACACTGTAGATGATGTGAATATCAAGAAAGAAGACACCTCTTCTCTAATCAAAGATGTGAGCTTGAGGGAATCAGATTATATAAAGGAAAACAGTGTCACACACATCACAAACACACAGATTGAACGTAATCCATTTAATAGTTCAAAAGTGCATGAAAATTTAAAACAGGATATTTTAAAATCCAGTTCAAACGTTAAACATAAATGTGACCAATGCAATTATACAGCAAAAGGAAATCGGGTTTGAAAAGTCATCTTAAAAAACACTCTTCAAGTTATGAATTCAAATGCAGCCAATGTGATTATGCAGCAAAACGAAAACAACATTTAAAAATTCATGTTAAAAGACATTCTTTAATTTATGAATTTAAATGTGACCAATGTGATTATGCAACACATCAGAAAGGTAATTTTACAATTCATCTTAGAAAACACTCTTCAACTTATGAATTCAAATGCGATCAGTGTGATTATGCAACAAACCGTAAAAATTATTTAAAAGATCATCTTAAAAACACTCTTCAAGTTATGAATTCAAATGTGACCAATGTGATTATGCAACACATCAGAAAGGTAATTTTACAATTCATCTTAGAAAACACTCTTCAACTTATGAATTCAAATGTGATCAGTGTGATTATGCAACAAACTGTAAAAATTATTTAAAAGATCATCTTAAAAAACACTCTTCTAGTTATGAATTCAAATGTGGCCATTGTGATTATGCAACAAATCACAAACCTAATTTAATAATTCATCTTAAAAAACACTCTTCAAGTTATGAATTTAAATGTAACCAATGTGAGTATGTAACAAATCGCAAAAATAATTTTAAAAGGCATCTTAAAAAACACTCTTCAAGTTATGAATTCAAATGCGACCAATGTGATTATGCAACACATCGCAAAGATTCTTTTAATTTGCATCTTAAAAAACACTCTTCAAGTTATGAATTCAAATGTAGCCATTGTGATTATGCAACAAATGACAAATGTAATTTAACAATTCATCTTAAAAAACACTTCGTTATGAATTCTAATTAGGCTAATGTGATTATACCGCACATCTAAAAGATACTTTTAAAAACTCATCTTCAAAACCATATCTGAAAGAATTTTGACTTTGTTGTAATTGAGAAAAAATTAGATCTCCAATACTATATGCTTTACGGTGTAATTTGTGAACAACATCGGTTTAATTTTTTATCATCTGTTGTCATAACTATGATTGTCTTATCCATTACTTGAAGTTCTCATCAAAATTTGGTTGTAGCGCACAAAATTAAGAACACAATAATTTGTTTATTAGTGATACCTATTTGTTATTTTTTCATAAATTATTTGTGAACATTAGATATCTTATAGTTTGTTAATGGTTAATGTATAAATGTAACTCGTGAGATTAGTGTTTATGTTAAATTTATGATAATATTGTTAATAATGCCTAAGTATATAATAGGTTAGTGTTTAATTTATAGCTGTAACTTCGTTGGTCTAGTTATATAAGGGAAACTGTTGTATAATGGGACAATTTTTTCTAATTGATATTTTGAATAAAACTGATTGGATTTAGCAATTGATTTTCTGCTGATCCATTTACAAATATCAAATGCAATTATAAAATGCAAAATATACGAAAAAAAATCAAGAATGACTGAGCAATAAGCTATTCCCAGTATACACCAGATTCCCACTATACAACCATAGTGTGTTGTATAGTGGGACTAAGGTTAGTGCATACTGGGACATCACCTACAATTTCGTTTTTGTGTCTATAAATACCATGGACCATAAATATCGGACAACATGTATTTGATAAATGAATATAAGTATCTTTATTGGTCATAAAAAAGAGGAAATACTTCACAAAAGTGTGAAAAACAAAAAGCATTTTCATACATTATAGACCTATATTATAAGGTGTAAGGTCAAAATTAAAAACACACTGCCTGGCAGCACGTTCAGTTCCGCCCGTATTAACAGGTAGAGGAAGTTTAGTTACAATATCATCACTAGTAACAGTGTCCTCGCCCTTTTTTTTGGAAATATCAATTTATTGTCAGCGGTCTTTTTTAAAACATTAATCTGATATTCACATCTGTCGACTTTCTCTACTTGACCTACTTAATGTTTAATCCGTTTCTTTAAACGGTATTGAACTATAACAAAATTGCTTTGGTTAATTTTTGAATCTGATTTGGTTTTGAACTCATCAGAAATTTCAGGGCTGTCATCAGCATCCCACAGATCTTTTAAGGGCACATCTTCTTCACTGGTGCTTGAGTCGTCGAATAGAGATTTCTTAACCTGAACTCTGGCCTTTTGTAGTTTTTGGCTTTTTCTACTTTCTTTCTCTATCTTCTCTTGTTCCTTCCTTTTCTTTTCTTCAATTATGGGTGTCTGTCAAAATTGTTGAAGTTACTTTTTTTCTTTTTTGAGTATTTTTTCTAATCGCTGCTTTTTGAATATGGTCTCTGGTGTAACAATTTTTTTCTCCAGAGCTAATTGAGGTTCTACTATAGTATTGGAAGTATCTAGTGCACTGGTTGTTTCTACTGATGATTCCGCTATGGACTGATTAGGTGTCATCTCATCCCGATCACTTACAAATGAACTCAAAAAATCAGAGTCTTGAAAAACTTCTGAATTAAATGGGTAAATTCCAGTTTGTTGGAAACCTTTAATTATATTAGACGGCGTGAATGCTTGTACAAATGATTTGCCTGCTATATTACACAACGAAACTGGAATTCCAGGATTCATCATCTACTCGTCCATGGCTCTACTGTAGTAGCCTTTAAATGGCCCAAAGCAACTCACATCGAGTGGTTGTAATCTGTGGCGGTAGAGTAACTAAAAATATTCCGTTAGCCTTACAAAACTGTAGCACTCGCACATCGGTATGACTTTCGTGATTATCAAAAATTAAAAGAACTTTCTTGTCTTCTCCACAATTTAAGGTTTCAGCAATATGCTTAAGGTATTGCAAAAAATTTGTTCCTGTCATCCAACCACTTGGATGTGCTGCACCCTTAGAACCAAGTGGTGCTCCATTAAGCATGTGAGATTTGAGATTCTTCCTCAGGAAAATAAAAAATGGTGGCACATGTGAACCATGTGCGCAGATAGTAGTGCACATAGTGACTAAGGTCTCTCTTTCTGCACTTGTCACTTTTCCTACCTGATGATGACCACATGGGGCTACAACTTTAGGAGGTCTGTGTACAGTTGTAACAGAAGTTTCATCACAGTTCAGAATTTGATTAACAGTAAAACCATTCTTAGCAATAACACTTCTTAGGTTGTTAAAAAATATGGCCACATTGTGTTTGTTGAAGTTAGTTGCCCGGCTCAAACTTGCGGCTTCTGGAGTTCTTAGGCTGGTGTTGTGCCTGGCTCTAAAAAGCTTCAACCATTCTTCACCAGCAACTTTATTTGTATTCCATGAATTTGGAACAGTTTTTTCATTTGCAAAAGCAAATCTATGTGTAAAACATCTTGTTTCCTTAGCAGACAAACCGTAACACGTGTGTGAAGCAGTTTTAAGGTATTCACTAAGAAGGTATTCTTCTTCCTCGGAAAAAACTGTAGAAAAGCCATGCTTTCTTTTAAAATCGAAATACGCCTCATCTTCCTTATTGTGATTTTTGTATTTGATAACATATCTATGTAACGCTGATTTGCTAACATTATAACGATTTGCAGCATCTCTTAATTTTAAGTGATCTTCTGTAACTGCAAGCACTGCTTTCTGCATTTGTTTAGCATTTTCAATATGGGCTTGCTTGCTTTCTTCGAACCCCTTTGCGGTTTTTCGGGGTCTTTTTTTGTCGCTGTTATTACGGGGGATGTTCATTTCCTGTAAACAAAAATAAAAGTGTAAGGTACCTTATAATGAAACTAATATCACATTGAATACAATAATTCAAGATTGGTCTTTTTTGAATAGTGAAATAATTACTTTTGCAAAGTAGTCCCACTAAACACCCTTTTTTCGTAATAAAACTATGTCCCATTATACAACAAATTTAAAAATCTCACTATGCAACCGGGTACGTCATTGGAAATATTTTCAATTTATCTTTTACATGGTTGAAATTAATGGTAATACTGCAAAAACTTACCTTATTTTCACTCCAAATAACTAATTTAACCAATATTTAATAATATCCGATATATAATTATGGTATATCGTAGCAATGCATACTAGAAAAAAATGTACCACGTGTTCCTCTTGCTATTGACGATGTTATGTTGAAAGAATCGTATAAGGCAGGTTAATTGTGGTTATTAGTAGATGTCACTAGGAGTAGGTGACGCTATAATTTATTGAAAATTGTATCTTTTTCTGTTCGCAGGAAATTTGATTTGTCCCACTATGAAACCTGTCCCAGTATACAACAGTTTCCCCTACTCAACGTTTGGGTCCTTAATAATTAAATATTATTAAACTGCCTTGGAGATGACTAAAAGAGAGCTAACAATGAAGTGTAAAGTTGTGAAAATTTTTATTTTGAAATTGATCAAAGCATTCACAAATAGAAATTTTATATACCAATCAAAGGTCTAGGTAAATCTAACAAAGAAATAGTTTTTTGTTAATAATTGTAATTGTTACTGTGCAATGAAAACACAATGTAGTATGTTTAAAGTCTGTCCAGAAACGAAGTGAGGGAATACATTAAAATAGTTCATTTATTTTGCATATAAGCGGTACACGATCTTGTATTAAGTACTTAATAGATTTCTTAAACTAGTTTTAACAATGGGACGTACCTGTTGTTGAGTACTAAAGTAAAGATCATATGCGTGTACATGGGTATCGTTATATTTATATATGTATAATTTTTGTGTTCAGTTAGCGTTGTTCCCATATTACTCCCATAATTATATCATTAACAACACATTAAAATCTATTAAAGTGTGATTCCAAATACAGTACATACTTTTTCTAGTTCAATTCTTAGTAATTAATTGCTTCAGTTTTATATTTTTTATAATAAAACAACCCAACGCCACTGGAATCTGGTCAAACATGTTGATTTATTCCTTCGATTCGTTTCTAGACAGATTAAAATATGATTTTTAATTGTAACTACATATATTAAATTATTATAGTGCTGTGGTAACTTAACATATGATATAATAAAAATACACCATTTAAAAACCCAAAAACTAAGTATTTTAATTATGTATAATAATGGTGAAAGTTTACATTTAATTTGTGATGCTGTTCATAATGCCTAGTTGGTGTAAAAATTTTACTGTTTACAAAAAAACTTGAGTTAATTTTTATAAATAAATATAAATTTAATGTAATGTGAGTTATGGAAAACATTTGGATCTTTGTAAATTAACAGTAGTTTTATGATATAATTTATCTTAATGTTGCCTAAGTTTTAGATTTCAAATTTCTCATAATCACAAGAAATTTTCTCTTATAAACAGTACTTTGTTATGGTTTAATGCCATGCCCCTCTTTTTAAGAGAACATTTGATGTTAAAATAATTTGAGAAATCTCTATCCAATTTTGCAAGACTAGACCTATTTTTACAGAATCACAAAAAAATTGTGGGAAAATATTTCATTTTTCCTTATTTTTGTAAGTCCAGGTGGCCAATGTTATAGAAAGAGCTTATGTTTGTGGAAATGTTACATAACCAAGGTGACCAACTTTCTTAAACAAAAAATCAGGGAATTGTTTCTGGCTTATATTTGTCGAAAAATCCACTAAACTAAAATAAATATAAACAGATTACAATAGTTTTTCAATATAGAGAAAATGCATACCAACGTACCTTACACATTGGACATACATTATGTCCCAAATTTGGCTTACTTGTATTGCTATCTCGGAAACTGTTGTAACTACAGGGTTGGTTAAATTGGGAAAGTTTTAGAAAACTTTATTACAGTTTACAATCCGCCTTAAGGTTTGATTAATCATTTGTGGTTTTTGAGATAATGGGGGGAAAAACCAAAATGGTGCATTTTTAACTTTTTCCAGCAGCTCCTAAATGAGTGATATGGTTTTTTGATTAATATATTGTTAGAATACTTTTATAAGAGGAACTTAATAAAGACAAAAATAATTTTCCAGCTTCATTTCTTTCGAGATATTTACATGAACTTTTTCTTCTTTTCATACCGACACCATATTGGAGTTTTGCATTTTTAGAAAAAGCTCTTCAAGAGCTTTTTAATGATTTATCACAAGTCTAGGTTAATAATTTCCTTAAGATTCGAAATAATTGTTTTTTTTTTCATAGTAGGCTTTGATTACGCGTTGCCGTCATTATGAAACAAAGAATGCCTGGAGTCTATTCCATATTGCTGGGTTGTCATTAAATTGTGCAATTTATTTGTTGACATTAAAGGATTTTTCAAGTACTCAGTTAATTATTGTTATTTATTCTAATGAAGAAAATTTGCATATGGTTGAACTCTATTTGAAACCTAACAGGAATGCAGAAACTTGTGGATCTTTTTTGAAATCATAACACACCAAAATTAATGAAGCAAGAAATGCGAAGGTTTGGGTTTACTGTGTGGTGTGGCGTTATGGTTTAAAATAGCCTTTATTACGTCTTACAAATAAAATAAAACCTATACTTTTGTATTTCAAACAACAAATTGATTGGGCTGTTTACTTTTGTTGAAAATATAACGGTAAATACATATTTGCGACGACTGCAGGCACAAATTATACATGCTATTAGAAATTATTTCCAATAATAGCCTCATTGCTTGACCGGTGAGGTCACCTAACCTTACACCTCTCAACTTTTCTTTATGCGGATACAAAAAAAAATGAGGTGTATGAATATTCTTCGCCTAAAACTGCCAGGTATTTGACGAATCTCAACAGAAATACGTTAGGGGAGAACGGGGAATGACGGTCACTTAAGAGAAAAGAACTGTGATAAACCGTATTAGTAGTAATGTAACTCCGATCCTAACTGAAAAGTCACTAGATTTTCAAGGTCACCTTGTGGTGAAAGCAACATAAAAAGTTGCTAAAAAAACAACTAAAAATGGGGTCAGACCTTCGATCATACTACTAGTAATATATGATCGAAGGGTCACACCATATACTTAATACTAACTATACGTCAGCTGTAGAGAGAGGGAGAGAGGCACAAGCCAAGAAAGTGCGATAGGTGAATGTTACTCTTGTTAAACTGCGCTTGTCGAGCGACGGATTCAGCAGCAGTTAACCTAAATATATTTCAGGATATATTGCATTCAAAGTACACAATAAAACTAGTTGTGACATTTGTCAGAAACACTTAATATCTTCAGATGAAATGTCACCTTTAGTACAGTTAAAGAGTCGAGGGACATATAAGAATCCATCAGAATGTGTAATTCAAATTTGTTGTATTACAGAAAAATTAATACGTCAAAACAATGACACATTACTAAGAACAAAATTTACCGTATATATTACAAGTTTACTGCTTCCATTTAATACACAGGCAATGGATTTACATTGTAATTCAATGTAGGTTTTGGATAATCACAGAATTTTATTGTGTAAAGTGATTATTAAACTATTTAGAAACGAGACTTCATCATGAAGGTAGGAAGATGTCCGAACAGGATGATTATATTAGACTGAAATACTGTAAACTAGTTTTATTTAAATACCAATGAAGTTTAATTTTTAATCATCTTTTACTGAAGCCACAATTTTTTTAGATGTAAGGTTATAAAAACTCATTTTGTTTATGTTATAAAAGTAGTTATAATAGGCCGATCTTAACTCACCCTGCACGTACGCGCCCCCCGCTTCAAGTTCGAACTCATAGAATTTTCGAGGTCACGTGTGGGATTCTACTTTTCAGGGTCATTAATTTCACCAAGCAATTCTTGGAATTTGTCAAGGTCATGTGTCGGGAAATTTTCAAGTTTACCTGCAGGGGTAAATATAGCAGCATTCCTAATCAAAGTCACGTGGCTTTCCAGGTCAGCAAGCAATTTGCTTCCTACAAATCAAGGTCGCCTGCAGGGGTATCATGTTACAGTTCAGACAGATTGTTATCTTTGCTAAAAGTTGGTCACGGGTATTCTTAGTATGTTCAAGGCCAAAAAGGTGTGGTGACCTCTCGTGCTTTGTATATGGAGCACATAGAGAATTGTATAAGCATAAGTATGTGTGTGAGAGAAAACATGAACAGGTTGTTGTTGAAGAATGACAGGTTGTTGTCTATGCTAAAATGCAGCTTAAGGATAAATGGTTCTTTTATTGGCTAAATTGAGTTAAGCTATTCAAGGTTGAACGGTTCTTTTATTCGCTGTGTGTGTGTGTGCGTGTGCGTGTGTGTGTGTGTGTGCGCGCGTGTGCGTGTGCGTGCGCGTGCGCGCGTGTGTGTATGTGTGTATCTGCATATCCGCGTATCTATGTTTTTGGTGTTTACGACGTTTTTTTTTCAATGTGTCCAAACCACCTTTAGAGTATTTTTTATATCAGGTCTACCTTCCGTACAGCGAGATG
This sequence comes from Vesta saturnalis, assembly GCA_036346205.1. NCBI lineage: Eukaryota > Metazoa > Arthropoda > Insecta > Coleoptera > Lampyridae > Vesta > Vesta saturnalis. The sequence continues at coordinate 290,659 of JARFJB010000948.1, forward strand.
TGTGGAGTAAATAAAGAAAACATGATATGTGTTTATTCGTTCTGTTATTACAATACCTAGAAAACAATTTTCAAGGTCACTTACAGAGGTATCCTGATCTTATTTGATCTTACTCTTCAAGGACAAATTCTTGGAAATCGCAGCATTCCTAGTGAATGAGCCCGGCTTTGCGTATACGTAGACCAAAGGTGAGTATTTGGCAAGTTGAAACATGTTCAAGGCATAGCTATGTCACTTCTAGCTCCCTTTACAGTGTTGCCACATGCGGCGTTGTCAGATTGAGCGTTATCGTCAGTTCATTGATCTTTTGATGGTCACGCGGTTTCAGGAATTGTGGGAACTATATTTTGGCAATTGGCCCCTTGATGTTTGCCGACAATATTTTGACCTTATCGGGCAATTCCCATCGTGTACGTATGGTTGGTTCAGACCCACCGCAGTATAGGAGATGTGCATGATAGGCCGTGTCAAATCCAAAATGGAAATTTGTAAATCGTTATGGTGAAATGTGAAGATGAGTGGTTTTGTGTCATGGTAATAAGTAGGTCAAGGTTAAGTTATTGTATTTGCTAAATGGGGGTAGTATCATATGATCCTAACCCCCCGGATATCTCTATTGAAGGTCAAGTCTTTTGGGAGGTCAAATCTAAAAATAGATTTTTTTTTAATTCATAGAAATCTAAAGAGGTCAAAAAGGGATAATTGCCTTGCAAATTACATTTTTTAGAAATCCGTTTTCAAGGTCAAAGTTTATTGATGTGAAGGGGTGTCATATTCTTAGAAAGCTAAACATAGAATTAACTCGTGAGGGGTATCATTTTACACTTCTAAGAAATACATGTTCAAGGTTCAAGTTTATTGTTCCGAAGGGTGTCATATTACGCTTAGAAAGCTAAAATCAGTCCGTGGGAACTAGAAGAATGATAGGGTTGTTGTCCATACTAAAACGTAGGTTACGGTTAGATGGTAATAATAAGATTATTCTTACAGTATGGGGGTTTTCCTAACCACCAGTACTTATCTCAACATGAGGTAGTTTCCCCGAAAACCGGATCCGTTTCCCAAAGACAGATAGCCGTTTCTCAAATAGATATAACGGTTTCCCAAAACAGGGATTTGTTTCCCAACACAGGTAACCGTTTCCCAGAAGCGGTAGTCGTTTCCCCACAGAAAAGTCAAATAGCTCATTCATCGTAGCTGAGGCTAAATCGAACCAAGCTCTGCAAGGTCAAAATCTATTGGTATCATCAGGGTTATCACATTACATTTCTAAGAAATACATGTTCAATGTTAAAGTTTATTGATCCGAAGGGTGTCATATTACAATTCTTAGAAACCTAAACATAGAATCAGTTCGTGGAAATATGAAGGTTGTTCTTTATGCTAAAAATTAGGTCAAGGTTAAGTGGTTCTCTTAAATCAGTTCGTGAAAGTAGGTCAAGGTTAAGTGGTTCGTGTATTGCTTAAATTCAGTCAAGCTCTTCAAAGTCAAATTCTTGGAAATTGCAAAATAAGCATTCCTAATCAATGACTCTTGTAACTGGCTTTGCACATGCGTGAGTCAAGGTTAGTATTTGACAAGATGAAACTTGTTCAAGTCAAGCACACATTTTTCTGATATAAACCACAGTGTGTTGAGATCAGTCAGTCAGTCATCAACTTGTAATTGTTAAACATGGAATTAGCAGAGTTAAACCAAAGCACCTATTGCAAACTCTATAAAAATGTATGTGAACTGGAGATATCGAAAAAATATAAAGCTATTGATGTGACAATAATGAATACGAAGTATGGGGAACGCATAGTGTTGGAAATGGAGGAGTTTAAATGCGTATTACCTCAGCGCTTTTACGAGTATTTCAAAGAAGAAAATCGAATTGAAGAATTTAAAACGCTGCTAAACACAAAGGATGTGTTCATGAGTAGTTTGGGTGCAGTCGGAAAAACAACAAACATAGAACTGTACAAAGAGTGTATAAAAAAAATTACTGCTGGCAAATGTTGTTATAAGTGTCTCAAAAACACAATTATATGTATTAGGTTTAAGGAACTGTATTGCATAATTAAAAAATAAAGACATTAGGCGTTGTGAATATGGTGTTCTTTTTCCATATAAGTAAAAGAGATGTAGATGTTATTACAAAACAGTAAAATAACTTCAAAAGCTTTGGTTTTCATGTCAAATGACTGATTTTGCGCATGCTCGGTAGGAAACCGTTTCCCAAGTACAGATAGCCGTTTCCCGAAAATTTCATAACACTTTTAATGGTATTGTCTAAGTTAATATTTCCATCAAATACTATCTTAATAACTTTGACTTTATAGCACCTCAGTTAAAGCACTCATCATGAATAACTATATATATATATATATATATATATATATATATATATATACAGGGTGATTCACGTCGATGGTACCTTAGACGTTTACGGAAAACGAGACATGGGATCTTTTTGAAAATTTGGTAACTTGCATGGCTGGCTCGGATCTATCGATCTAAAATATTTTCAGCGTTGCGACGTTGTCGCTTATGTGGAAAAGTGGCATCACTTTTGATATTTTTAACGAGTCGCCCTGTATATTATTACACTTTTGGGTTCGCTATTATTTTTGCCTCACACATCCCTATGCCTATCTTCAACCGTTTTTGAGTAATTAATTAATTTCCTTATTTTTTAGCCAAAACATGGTTCCAATCGAATGTTCATTATTGTGGTGTTTGAATTTGTAGAAAGTTGAAATTCTGGATGCACTTTATGAATAAGCTGTTCATCAGTTCTGCGTAACGAAATTGGTTCCATATTGTACAGGGTCGTCCGAAATTCGTTACGTTTCAGCATGGTACAAAAATGCAGAAAAGTTCATTATTTCAAATGGGACACCCTGTATATTATCGAATATTCTGATAGTCAATTGAAGCCCCTTTAAAATGATATATCATGTTCCTATACTTAAACAGTAAGGTTTCCGAAATAGAAGCATGTTCCTATAAAAATCGCACTATTCTGTCTTTTCTGTCACAATTCGTGCACTAATAATAAAACATTCGGGTGTTTATTAACGGGAGAAATTTGAAAAGGGTCAAAATAGCAGGAAATTACTACACAATTCAAGTTTTGATCAAACTATTTATTTTTCATGGACAATGTGACCAAATTATAGCGAGAACATGCAGGAAGTTCAACGAAATGTATCCTAATTTGCGACCAATGGACAAAAGAAAGTTTGTACGATTATACAATAATTTCATTAATTATTAATACCTACTGTTGTTTATAAACAAAGAACGTCAAATAACAAATTCAGTTAAACATGAATCGCAATGCAAATAATATCAAACAATACCTAACAAAACCAGAAAGTATTTACAATAAATTTTCAAAATGACGACCGTTGGTTTCCAAGCATTTCACAATACGAATAGTCGTTGATGAAATTGTGGCCCGCCTTATCTCTGTGGGATCTAGCTCTTCAATGCTCCTGATAACTCGTTGACGCAGGTCTTATTTCGTGAGTACCAGTGTCATATCAACCTTCCTCTTCACATTACCCCACAAGTAAAAATCAAGAGGTGTGAGGTCGGATGATCTGTTTAGGTATAGGAACATGATATATCTTTTAAAGGGACTTCAATTGTCTATCAGAATATTCGATAATATACAGGGTGTCCCATTTGAAATAATGAACTTTTCTGCATTTTTGTACCTTGCGGAAACGTAACGAATTCCGAACGACCCTGTACAATATGGAACCAATTTCGTTACGCAGAACTGATGAACAGCTTATTCATAGAGAGCATCCAGAATCTCAACTTTCTACAAATTCAAACACCACAATAATGAACATTCGATTGGAACCATGTTTTGGCTAAGAAATAAGGAAATTAATTAATTAATCAAAAACGGTTGAAGATAGGCATAGGGATGTGTGAGGCAAAAATAATTTAAAAGTAATAGCGAACCCAAAAATGTAATAATATACAGGGTGTCTCATTAAAAATATCAAAGGTGATGCCACTTTTCCACATAAGCGACAACGTCGCAACGCTGAAAATATTTTAGATCGATAGATCCGAGCCAGCCATGCAAATAACCAAATTTTCAAAAAAATCCCATATCTCGTTTTCCGTAAACGTGTAAGGTACCATCGACGTGAATCACCCGGTATATATATATATATATATATATATATATATATATATATATATATTAATTTATGAAATGGTTGTTTATTAAAAAAATATTTCATTACATAGTTAGTGTGCATTCGTCAAACCACACAAGTGGTTTGTGCATGAAAGAAACAAATTGTTTTCATTTTTGGTAAAGACGGTTGCTCTTCAATTTCTATAACTGGCCGTTTCAATATTTTTCGAACGTAATTGGTTTATTCTCCCCCATTTAACGTACAAATCTGTTACCGATATTAGTTCACGAAGTATATATTGAAAGAAATGTGCAGAGTTATCTCCAGATCCCCATTTGATGCAGTGATGATTAGTAATTAACCAGGTGGCTTGTTGTCGAAATTCCACATCTAGGACGTGCCACAGAAATGGTGGTTTGAACACAAAATGGGCAGCTTGATTTCCATTATATATTGCTAGCTCTTTAGGTGTAAATATCTGTTTTGCTGTTTTGAATCCTTGTACATCAACTATTACAATCATCGTCTCTGATGTAGCGTGACCCGTACCTAGCTTTTAACTACTACTTGTGAGTATTCGCAAAACATACACACAATTTTAAAAATCGATTAGAAAGAGGACAAAATTTCCGAATTTTACATGCACAAGAACACGTATACTTTAATTAAACCGCAGCACAATTCGAAGCATTATGAGAGACAATTTTCTCTTTTGCACAAGTGTCAGACAGCTATTTTATAACTTTTAACAAAATATCTAATTGCTCTTCACAACACTTAGGTTTACAATAAAATTATTCATCACGATTGCAATGTACAGACTGACATGCCACTGTTCTTTATCTACTTATATATACGCATAAATTGCATTCAAGATCAAAATAAAATCACACTTACCGTGTTGTCATGTGGTGCTGCCAGATTTAGTGAGTATTCCAAATGACATCTCTCTCAACCTTGAACAAAAACTTCTTGTTTCCATGAAACGTCATCATCGCCTCATTAAAATGTTTACTAACCATACAAGCAGATTTCCTTAAAGCCTTCCTATCAGGATCTGCGGTTCTTTTTTAGACGTTGTTCAAGACTTATTACAAATCTACATCTGTTTAACTTATATGAAAGAAAACATTATATCCACAACAATTAAGGTCTTTATTTTTTAAAAACACTGAAAGTCAAAAAATTTACTTTATTTTTGTTAGTAGTAATTTTTGTAATTTAGGAAGTAAGTATACCAATTTGTTGTTACACACACACACACCCACCCACCCACCCATTAGGAGAGTGAATATTTTCAAAGTGATTAAATGTAAGTATACGACAGTTACTTATTGCTTGGGTATATTTTTCCTAATTCCCTACCCATGCAAGGCTGCGTCCCCTAGAACATTCACTTCAAGATGAATTAAACCTAAAACATGTGTATTAGGATCATATAGGACCTACCATAAGCATGAAATTGTTTCGGGGCATCTGTTCAAAGTGCTGGGTAGATCAGTTTGGCCTTAAGGTCAAGGATGTTGAAGTCAATAATGGTTGCTATAGGAAAAGGTTTGATGACATGCCTTAAACGGCTTTCAGTAGTTACTGACCCCGTTTGGGTATTAGCAGCTATCTGTTTAGTGTAAACAGCTATCAATTAAGGGTAAACTGGTACCTCTCGTATATCATTATAAGGATTACTTTATTCTGTTTGATTGTAAACACACATCACGTTTCTATGACCTTATCTAATGTTGATATTACGTCAACTGCAAGCATGTTCATAATTATTTAGCGTTATCTGTTTGACACTTGCTTAGATAGAACCCTTTGATTTTTTGAACAGTGTAATCTTAAGTAAACTTCTTAACAAATAATGTGTCTAGAAGAAAAACAGCTAAATTTGTCATTCAAAATTTAATTTTGTAAAGTCAAATACATGGACTCTTTAAGCATTAAATCAATTTTATCAGCAAAAATGTGATACGCTTGATTTAAAAATGTTAGTGGACGAAAACGAAGCATAAAACAATTTTACTACTTCTTTTTCTATTACAAACATATCTACTCTAAATAGTACCAAACTACAACATTTTATTCTAACATGGATTTACAAGAATGTCCGCCGCACGTAGAAACGAGCGCTGAATACTACCATTAGTTACAAAAATACTCTTAAACGTCTAAAATTTCAGTTGTACGTAGCACATTTTGTGTATTTATTTTGATGCACCATTGTCAAATCATCCGTTAACTGCTGCACTTGTACCACCCCGGCTACCTTACTCATATCCATTTAAAATGTTCCACCTCACACCTGTTTTTGCCGCACGTAAAAACAAATACTACCACTAGTTAATATATATATATATATATATATATATATATATATATACAGGGTGAGTCAGTTTTTTGTAGACAAACTATAACAGGAGATAGAACACATGTTTCTAAAAAGAAAAGTTCCTATAAACATATGTCGTAGAAGGCTTCGTTTCCGAGATACAGGGTGTTGAATATAATTTTTTTTTCTCAAATTTTCATTATAACTCATGAACGAATGCTTAGATTTTTTTCATGTTGGGGGGATAATGTCTATTAATTAAGGGGCATAAAACAAGCGATAAGAATGTTCACAAACTTGCACAGTGGAGGAGGTGCTCAACCCCTTTCATAAACAGAACTTCTACGCCAATGACTTTTTTTTTTAAATTGTTATTTTCATTATCTACATACAGTTTAACAAAAATAATGTACCTTCTTCTGTTTCGAAATTCCTGTGCGTTTCCGAGTTATTTTGATTTTTAGTGTTTAATGTGCTTTATGTGAATAATTGAATCTAAAGTTTTTAATAACAAAGATATAATAAAACATTTAGAGCCATTTTAGTACCTAACGATCGTTTCTTTAAAATTTCAAATACATTTTCATTTATAAATAGGTAGGTTATCGGTTTTTTTTAGTATCCATTGTTATTATCCTCGTATAAAAATAAATGCATAATTATTATTGTTATGCGGTCAATACTTTCTATATAATTATGTATGTATCAATTTCGCCATAAAAATGTATGTAGTTTTTAAGTGAGATTCTAATAAGTTATAGACCGCTGCTCACTTGCTCTCATTAAAGAGCCGCCACTGTATCAAGCCATACTCAAATACAAGACTTTTGTAAATTGAAATCTGTTTAGTACACTAATTTTAACAATCCTTATTTATTATTGTAACAATACTTAATTAATAATTGTGAAATTAATAAGAATTCTTAGCAATAACGATTTATAAATAAATAACAATAACACTAGTATAATAAAATTAGACACTTTGTTCAAAATGTAAACCGTTCTTATCAATACACATTTCACAGCGACGTACAATAACTAATAATAATAACACCATATGAAGGATTCATCCAAAAAAGTTACCGGTTTCTTGTTTTCCTGCAGTGCATTATTCTCTCGCAGCTTGCGTAAGTAGCGAGAACGCCAAGCAACGATATCAGCGTCCCATCAATAATTTTCTTTTATTGTGGTATGTGTTAAATTTAAATCTTACATTTAGTAATTGCTTTCGAAGGGTATGTTCCGTACCAGCATAATTTACTTTGTCCTTCATTTTATCAACAAATATTTTTATTGTTGAAACTTTCTAGTCGACAAACTTCCAGAACTGTCCTTTTTGAAATACCCAAGTCACAATCATCAAAAACTAATTTATTTGATCCTCCGCTTCGTTTCTTTTTAAAAGAAGATTTTATTAACTGATTTTCAGTTAACTGCCTTTCCTTTCTAATTCTCATTATAGTTGGTAACGATTTACATACACCAGCGGCAGCTAGTTCGCTGGCCTTCTTCAAAGGAAAACTTCATTCACCGGCAGCTTTCTGGCTATCGAAGAATTTAATAACATTACTAATAATGTTTGGTGCTTCGGAATGAATACTTTTCTTCGATTTAGGATCCATATTTATAACCTAAAGGACAATTTATTAAAAAATAAGATTTTAGAAAAAATATTTATACATACCTATTTTTACAAATACAACTGGCAATATTGAAAAAAAACAAATTTTATTAACGAGTAACGCAGAATAGGAAAGAAATTAACACACAACTACGAACAATACTGTCAAGTATAAATGTGATTTGTGAATGTACTAAAACAAATATTTTGTGTGATTGTCTAAAAGTCTTGCCGCTTCAAATATTTCAAATAAAATTCTTTTAGTTCACATATTTTCCGACTACCTTGTTTGCTTCAGTGAACTGTAAGCGATCGACTACAAAAATACGTGAACATATTTTTTAAATAGGTACAATTCAATTTTAAATAACTTTTCTTTATAAGGTTTTGTAGTACAAATCCAAATAAGCGTTAAGAGTTAAAGTAATAAAATGTTATCGATATTTGCCTAAAATCGGGCGGCTATGGAATTTTTTTCAGGTTAGCATCTAGATGTCTATTATTATCTGACATGAAGGTTACGTCTATCTGACATAAATTATTATTGTTTTTACAATGTTACCAATTATCAATATGAACGTATTACGAAAGCGATTACATCATGGAATAGTGTGATAATAGATTGAAGACATAGACATATTTCTGCCCTTTCGAAAGGAATATGTAGGTATAGAAGGTTATAAAATCGACTTTTTTTCACTATCGCTAAGATCGGTCTTCATGTGTATGTGCGCCCGTGCGTTGTGCGTGTGTGTGCCCTGTGTCGTATGCCGAGTGTCGTGTGTCTTGAGTACATGCGTGTGAGAGCGCGTCTGTGTGTTTATGTTTTCAAAATTCCTCTGCTCTAATTAACCACAAATGTTCAATCTTTAAAACAAAAAAATGTAAGCTTATATAATCATTACTTTCTGAAATAAATGTTCCTAAATGTTGGTAATTTAACATTGTGAAGATACGGTCATCCTGGTCCCCTTAATCTCTATCTGACATGAAATTTTAAACGTCATTCTGACGTAGATTATTGTTTTTGTTTTTACAATGTTGCCTGCTTTCGTTATGAACGTATAAAAAAGAGGTTACATAGTTATCCTACAACAATTGAAATTGAAATTATTTCCTTTCTTTTAATTTAAGTTAGCATCTAGATGTCTATTAACCTCTGTCTGCCATGAAGCTTTAAACGACATAGATGATTGTTTTTAAGTTTACAGTGTTGCCTATTTTCGTAATGAACTTCTTACAAAGGGGTTGCATAATTATCCTTAAAAAATGTTATGAAAATTATTTCATTTCTTTTAGTTTCCATTTTGTAGGTTGGAAGGTCGTGTGGTGTTCCACACCAGGTTTTTAAATTAACATCAGTTAACTGTCTTTCGAGTAATCGAGTTAGTTTTTTGAAAACGGTTAAGCACAATGCACCACCGCGGCATCTGTATGGTATTAAATAGAGTGCACCATCGTAACTTATAGCTACAGATCATGACATGATACTGTTTATAATTTTTTTCATTTTCTATCATCATGAATAGTACCTAATTTCTGAAGCTCTAACAGCTAAATCACCGACCACTGATAATCCGGAGGATAATAAAACAAGGAATGGCAAAAACTTCCATTGTTCAGGTGATGCAATAACTTTAGGTATTTTGATTTGTTAATTTTTCCGTAACTTCTTCACTACACTTTTTGCAGTTGCGAGTGCGGATTTTATTGTTTCCGTAGCATCTTCACCGGATTTCACAAGCTAAGTTATTGTTTACGTAAATGAGACAATGATTCTCACATAATACTCTTTTCTTTATATTTTTACGTGATAGTTTCGCCCTCATCCCCAATTTTCTATTTTCTTTCATAAACGTAAACATTGGTTAATGCAACAGTTTTACCTCCTAAACTCGCGTAATCAAGCTAAATATTTATCAGCTCTATGTGTACTTCCCAAATCTGCATTATCTCTATAGCTAATATCGGGGTTATCACATTTAGCCTGTAGGGGATTAATATGCGGATCTCCACGTGCTAATCGTTTCTTTAATTATGGGCCAAGGCCACAATACCGGTAACCAGGTAAGTGTAATTCAATATGAAGCTTATAATTACAGTGTTCACCAGGCGAGTACCAGCAGCTTCTTCATTTCGCTGGCAACGTAACATTGCTCATAATTTATACTCGCAGTTTTCCCACCGCCAACGCACCCTTGTGTGCATGTGCGTTATCCTGGTGAAAGATGATCTTTTCTTCTTCAAACCATGTCTCTTCTCGCGAATTTTGGCATTCAGCTGGTCAGAAAGGTTGGAGTAATATTTCCCTATAATTACTCTGCTTTTTGTAAGGTAATTAATTAGCAGGACTCCTTTCGCATCCCAAAATCACTGACTCTAACCTTTCCGGCAGACGCGATCGATTTCACTTTCCTTGGCTCTGAACCACCGGCTTCCAGCCACTGATTGAACTGCTGTTTCGTTTCTGGCGTGTAGCCGTGGGCATATGTCTTATCCATGGTGACAAATCGCCGCAGAAAATCGGTTGGATCCCTATTGAATCGGTCCAAAGATTGCTGCGAAACTCGTTTGCCCATTTGCGTTTGATCGGCATTCAACAAATGTAGAACCTATCTTGCGTAGAGATTTCTCATCCCTAATTCTTTGTGCAAGACGTTTCGCACCCTTTGTCCGATATCCCTACAGCCTCAACTATCTCACTCACCTTTACTCCGCCTATGGTCCAACACGATATCATCCACTTTTTCAATGGTTTCTGGTGTAGTTGCGGTTTTCAGATGGGTCATTTTCCAGGGACGTGCTGCCCATTTTTTAACGGTTGACATGGAAGGAACAGGGTCCCCGTAAACTTTTTTCAACTTTGGATATATTTCCTTAGGAGTTAATCCATCCAAAACCAAGAATTTTATGACCGCACGATATTCAAGTTTATCCACTCTAATATATGCAAGACGTCTACTGCAAAAATCCGTGTAAACAAACTACTAGAGAGAACTAATTGAAACTTGTCAAATTAATAACACGTGCACTCATGCAGGGTTTTTCCTGATTTAAGCGCCATCTCTGTCAGGCTTACCCTCGTAAAGAGGTTAATGGGGTAAAGCTGTTAACTTAACTTAACTTCGAATTGCATTATTACTTATAATGAATTATACAATTCTAAGAATGGAAACGATCTCAACCTTCAACCGGTTTGTTTCTTAGCGAAAACCATACTTCCGGTTAGTTGCAGGTGGAGACATTAAAGAGGTTAATCGAGTTTGCTTGTTGGCTAAGTCTCTGCATCTTGTTTTCTCCAGGCCAAATTAACCACCTTGAAGAGGTCAATCAACTTTCAGGTATGTTTCCAGGTTTGTAACCTTGACCCCTGTCGTTTTCAAGAATTAGTTCTGGTTTCAGATTTCTAAGCATCAATCAACAGATATGTGAATTTTATATTTTACGCCCCTCCCTCGTTTAGTAGTTAGTTTTATACTTAAATTTCTAGGGTCATGTGTCTCTCTTTCTTGTTTTCACTTACATTTAAAAGTCAATGAACCCTCACACCCGTCTTGTTTCTCACCTAAGTAAATGAGCTTGAGTTTTAAATTTCTCGCATTGACCTTGGCAACTTGGGTTAGATGAATTATGTACATTCAAATGTCCATATTTTAATTTTTAAAATAAAAAATTCAAACCCAAATGTTCGTATTGTATAAGATAAAAACTTTCTACTTGAAATAACTTTCACCATACTTCAAAAAGCTTTCTAATTAGCACAGCTTTCACCATGAATTACATTAGATATAAATAAGACCCCATTATTACTTTTTGCTTTAGTTAAAGTAGTGCATTCGAAATGTTTCCTTTCTTAGAATTTTCATTTCCTGTTTTGATAATGCTTCCTGTTGAAATGATGGCTGCAGTGCTTCGGTATGATTTTTATTATATTTTATTTTTTCCTTTTTGTTAATTATATTTTTTTACAGAAATTTAGACTCTGAATCTTTACTAAATGCAGCACTATGTACTACATATTTTATGAAAATATGTAAAGGAGATCCTGTATTAAGAAGGCGAATTCGAGCTCAAATCTTACGTAAAAAGCAACTACAGAGACAAATGGTTATGAATCCGGGAAAGAGTGTTGCTGTAATTCGAAACTCAGCCGCAAGTGTACTTGGAAAAAATCAACACAAAACTGTGGTCAAAAGGGAGTTAAACATAAAATTATACGATTATGCCAGCGATCTTCATAAAAAACATTTAGAAGTTGTTGTTCGCAAAACTGGGGGCGGTAAAATGAGGAACAAGTGTGTAGGTCTAAATGCTCGAACTGAGCCATACAAAAATATTAGATGTTAGAATTATGTTTGTAAATTAAATTTATTTTTATTGAGGCTATGAAATTTATAATCCTGAAATAAATAAATACGACAATCCAACTCAAACTTTTAAAGTAAAGGTGGTGTAAATGGTAACCGTAATAAAATAATAATGTAATAAAGAAAGAGAGAAATAAGTAAAAAAATGTTCTCCAAAACACAAATCGTTAAACTAACTGGAGATACTAACCATTCACCAAAATAATGCTTTCGACTCAAATCGGTAGATTAATGTGGGGAGGTTCATTTTTGATTTGCTTGATTACTACAATTTCTGCTGTGTTATTTTCACTTGACATAAATATAAAGAAATTGCAATGTAACACTAATAAAATGATCTCGAACGCTTAGTAATTTTTTAATAATTCTCGGAATAACTAAACCGAGTTTTACACTAAAAATTTATCAACATTTAAAACAATAAAAAATAACAACTATGTTTATTAGCAGTTAAAATTTAGGGTTATATAAATTATATCTTAAAACTAGTTATAGCCTTAAATTACTAATAATCATTAAAAATAAATACCTGTACAATATATACAAAATCTTCTTGGAGATCCCTGGTATTATAAAAATGATGCAGAAATGCAAACTAAGATGACGTAATCCTTGTGTAATGTTGCGCAATATATTGCAATAACAATGCTTTTATGTTGTCAACCACACCCATAAAATGGAATTAGCCTTATACATTTTCTTCTTGAAATTGAATAATCCAATATTTATTGCATTTTCTCGAACGTTCATATAATAAACGTAACCAAACTTTAAATTCTGTATTAAAAGCACAACGCAATCATAAAATGAAAGCGTACGTAACCGTAGAATTAATTGTGCAATCAAAAGCTGTGAAATTAAAAGTGTAAAAGTAAAATAAAACTGAACTAAAATAAAAGTGCCTGAAAAGAGAAAATGTGTTAAGTTTTAGTATAATGCGTTAAAAGATATCTTACCATCAAATCAATGGCACTTTACACTAAAATTTAGGCGAAAACCAAAACAAAGCTGCCTGCTTCAACATTCATCAGGAAGTGAAAAATGGATGCTTAGGAAGTCAGATGATGATGACGCGTTGCGCAGAAGATATAAGCAGAATAAAATTTGAAGAGGGAGTATAAACCATTAAGAAGTATGCACTCTAAACCCCTAAAAAGATATGCAAATTAAGTTGCCTACCTCATACCTATATTTCAATAATTAAAAACTTTTTTCTTATATTTACAACTGAATGAATGAAAGACCTAAAATTAAGGTATATTTTAATACAACTCAAAAAGGGTTGTTACAAACTTTCCATACTAAGGAGCAAGTCCTTACAGCTATAATATAGGTGAGAATAAATGTAAAAAACATTCAACAATAAACTGCATTAATAATAATTATTATTTATAACACAATTACTTAACAACACCTTCAATTTTCCTGCATTTTCTTTGCATCGTCTTGCTGAATCCAACTTGTGGTAGGAATTTTTTGGTCATTTTTGTCAGTCGGAATCACTCGTACTTCCTTTGGAAACAGTCTACTTTTTGAATTTGAGACAATTAGAATCTGATTACACTTAGGAATCTTTCTATGCTAAGGAACAAGTTTTTACAGCGATAATACAGCTGAGAATAAGGGTAAAAAAATTCAACAATAAACTGTACTAATAATAATTATTTATAACGCAATTACTATAAACAATTTTGGGTTTAGAAAAAAACCTTCAATTTTCCTGCACTGTCTTTAGATTGTCTTGCTGATTCCAACTCGTGGTATGAATCTTTTGGTAATTTTTGTCAGTCAGAATCACTCGTAGCCTTTAGAAAATCGCCACTCGTGCTAAAGCGCTCGTGGTGATTTTCGTCACAACTATTCGTGAACTGACTGACAAAAATTACCGACAAGATTCCCACCATTTGTATTATATACGAAAATTTTATGATAAGTTTCTAATGTGATGTTCTAATGTTCTCTAACTTTAATTTTATATTATATACCTACCTACTAAGTTATGGCAGTGCAAGAATATTCAGATAGGAACGTGTACGTTGAAAGATTTACTAACGATATATTACAATAGTTGGACGATAGTAGTACTGAGACACCTTGGCCGCCATCTTGGATTTTGACGTCACAAGGATGTCCCACGTGGGCGACCGTATTTTCTACCCTTATTTTTTATGGTTTCTTTTTGGAGACATTTTTCAACCCTTGATTTTTCATCACTAATTAATGTTTTTTTTACTCGCTTACTTGAGGGGGCGTATTTTCCACCCCTATGGTTTCTTTCCAGAGGTCTTTTTCAACCCTTGATGGAAGTTTCACCCTAATTACCCCCTCTTTGGCAGCCATACCTTTTTTGTACTTGCTCACGCTGTATTTAGGGTTAGGTCTTGGGGTTGGTCCAGGCGTTGGTCTTGGACTTTTGACCTTTTTCAACCCTTGATGGAAATTTCAACCCTGATTAAAGCCTTTTTGATTTTTTTTCATGCCTACGTGTAGGAGTCGTTTTTTGTTGATCATTTTTTTATTAGTTAATTAATTATTTTTTAACCCTGGGAAATTCTCGATCCTAATCTGTTGTCCTATAAGATGATCTTAAATCTGTATTCTGATAAGGGTACGCAAATAATCATTAGATGTAAAAGGTAGTTTATTTAATATGTGTCTACTATTAACATTGATGAAAGCTTGTTTATCAGATATTTGAATGATATAAAACTCATTTAAAGGATTGATTAGGTAATAATTACGTGCGGGAAAAATTGACTGTATTTCCCTATATTACTTTATTTGCGTATTTTTATCAAATGAGATTGTTATTACATTTATTTTAATGCCTATCTACAGATTGTTTAACATACGAAATTTATTTATACATTGATGACGTGTTACTTGTAAGACACGTTTCGCTGAAGGGTACAATTGTATGCGCGTCCTAACATAATCTGCTAACTTATAAGATGATCTTAAATCTGTATTCTGATAAATAGATTACAAGTTTTCATAATAAAATATTATTAGAGTCGATATGCAGTTTATTTCATGTCATTGTTTCATATATATATATATATATATATATATATATATATAATGCGTGAGAGTGGACCTTGTATTATTTGTTGTGAATATGTGTTATTACACTTTCTTTTTAATTGCCGGTTGTAACCTTCTACCTACACAACCTTCAACTTATACACGAATTAATAACGACCTCCATAAGTTTATAACACTATTGCTTGGTACCGCATTTTTATTTACGTCGAACTCATATAAAGTTATTAACGTTTCATTTTAATGGGGCTATCTACTATTGAAAGGTCAACCGTTAAAATTGTGTTCCTAATTGCAAGGTTGTTGAAACACGCCTATCATGTACAGGTGGTATTTCGAAATGTTTATCTAGTGAACACCTGTAAATGCATCATGCAATTAAAAAAAGAACAATAACGCTCTTTGATATTAAAAAGATGATTAATACCTTTTTATTTTAATTTCAAAAAATCAAGTGCTGTATTATGAGGGTCAATCAGCCTGAGCACGTAAAATATACTTTTTAATTATGTCCATATAAATTGTTAAAATAATATAAGAATAAAAAGTGCCGATGCATTTAAAGACTACTATCGAAGACTGTTCTGTAATAAAATGATAAAAGGGTTCTTCTAAACAAAGGTCTTAGATTTTAAGTTGACGTATTTTTACATTTTAGTTAATTAAAATTATTTTTCCAATGAAGTTAAACGACTGATCTAGTTTAACAACGAGTGTTTTATACCGTAATGAATATGTTATAAAAACGCTTAGCTAAAATAAAAAACGTTATTAAAATTATTACATTTCTTTTAATGCCAATTATGGCTTCGTATGTACAAATTATGTTATTATTACCTAACTTTACCTTGAGCAATAAGGTCATTCGGTATTAAAAGATAAACATCATACTTATTTACCTTGGGAAAGTCATCGGCCTTGAAGCTAGCCATAGACGAAGGCGGCCTTGAAGTTAGCCTTGTGATTTTCAAATCAACTTAATCTGACCTTGGACACTGTAAAATACTATAAAAGCGTGCGCTTAGTTTAGCTAATTTAGTTCTGTTCCGAAGATCATTACGTTATCTTAGCTGTGGAGTCTTTAAACGTTAACCAAATTCTTGAGTTGTTCAGTGCTGATGCGTTAACCGAAGAGGGGTTGAAAAATGCTTATAATATTGTTACTTATAAGATGTTGTGTGAAAATGACACTATCGATTCGATAAAGGTTTATAATGATTTTGTGGAGGCTGCACAACGGGTTGGTGGAATGCAAGTATATGCTTGTTTTTTATTTTTAAGTTTTAATTATTTTTTTTAAAGCCCTGCTCAGGTAAACATGGGGGATGTGTTTGACGATGATGAGATGATGGGAACTACAGCTGCGGAGGATTTGATAACGGTATGTCTTTTCTAATTTTTGTTGTTTCGCTTACTGAATGAGTACATTACAGGTGCGAGACCAATCGGGCTCAGGTTCCCAGCAACAGGCTGGACCATCCCCCTCCCAAATGAATCATATAAATATAATTGGTGAATCAAATAGTAAATTCATAAAAAAATTCAACACTACGTGTAAATCGCTGAGATTTAGTTTTAATGACGAGGCATGCAAGGATAATCCCCTAACATGACTGCAGGTAAAATATACTAAAAATCTTATTTATCTAATGCATATCTTTTTGTAGAGTACATTCGAGGAGTTGTATGCATACACTATCAAGGATGCAGCTCCGTCAGACCGTGTAAGAATCGCGTTAAGGAACCCAAATTACCCTGACAAACCAATCGGTCTGTCAGTTAGAAGAGTAGACCAGCTGTCGGTGAAAGTGATAATGTCGCTACTTGAAAAGGTAATGCAGAGCAATGCTAGTTTTTTATCGAGTAGTTTGTTAGTCTTAAACGTGGATAGAGTCTCGGTATCTGTAGGCTATGGACGCAAAAATCTGACGGGTTTAAAATTGGAAGATTTTTGTAAAACAAAAAGACAAGGTATTATTGTTGTCCCCGCAGCAATCAACGAAAACAATTGTTTAGCTCGTGCCCTAGTCCTAGCAATAGCGTTCAGAAATAACGATGCAATGCGTCACTGTATGGAAATGGGTTGGCCTCTACTTCAAGAACGAGCTGTACAACTCTGCCAAAATAGCGGTGTAGATCTTAGTCAGGGTGGTAGTTACGAGCACATTCAAGCACTTCAAAACCATTTAGCTTCACATACCATTGTGGTTTATAATTTGCGTATAGGTGATTCAGTTTACTTTGAGGGTCCTAGGGAATCGGGTAGGGTAGTTTTAAATTTAATATTAGAAGACGAGCATTGTAATGTCATTACCAGTCTCATTTCATCATTTACTTGCGGTTATTACTGCGAGCAGTGTAGAAAACGTTGCAATAACAAAAAACGGATTGCGAAATGTATGTATCAATGTCCTAGCTGTCATCAAAAACCACCTTGCTCCGTTCAAAATCCTAAAATTGTCTGTAATGATTGCAGGAGATTTTTTTATGGGCAGGAATGCCTTAGAAATCATAAGGACAGTGAACTATGCGGAAAATTACGTAGATGTTTAAAATGTCTGAAAACCATTGAAGTAAAGGGTAAACATAGGCGCGGATACAGTCGTTGTCCTACATGCATGAGCGAAAAGCCTATTGGTCATCTTTGTTACATGCCTGTTAACAAGATGCAACGCAACGGTAGTAATGGTAAACCATCTATGTTTATCTTTTACGATTTGGAGTGTATGCAAGAGAAGGTATGTGAGGGGACGAATGATAGATTTCTGCATGAGCCCAATCTATGCGTAGCCGCGAATGTGTTCCATTTGTATCCGCTCCACTGATAATTTGGATGAGCGATGCTCGACGTGTAGCGAAATAGTGCACATTTTCAGGGAAAACCCCGTTGAATCGTTTCTGTTGTATGTTGCCGAGAGAGCGCGAAAATTTAAAGTTACATGCATTGCGCATAACATGAAGAGGTACGATGTTTTGTGCTTAGATGCATGTTAACTGACAATAACCGGTGGAAACCCAAAGTCATCACCAACGGTTTAAAACTAATTGCCATTCAGTGCGGCGATATTAGGTTTATTGACTCCCTTAATTTCATTCCGTCACCACTCTCGGCATTTCCGAAAACTTTCAATTTCCCCGAGTCCAAGGGTTACTTTCCCTTTCTCTTCAACACATCCGAGAATCAGAATTACGAGGGTCCATTGCCACCACTTGAATATTATTGTGTAGATAAGATGTCTGAGAAAGAGAGGCAAAAATTTGATGAAGATGATTACCTAATGGATGTTAAGATTCTCGTTAAAGGGTGTATTAGCTTCTGGTCCACCTTCACGACCCAAAATAAAGTCGACCCGTTTGAGGAGGCTACCACTATTGCTAGCGCTTGCAATAAAGTGTTTCGTAGACTTTTCCTCAAAGAAAACACAATCGGGCTCATTCCAAAAGGCGGGTATAGACGTGCCGACAACCAATCAAAAGTCGCAATACAGTGGTTACATTGGGTGGAACATTCGGAATAAGTGCACATACAGCACGCAGGGAAAGCTCGAGAGTTTAGAACACCTGAAGGCATTAGCTTGTAATACAAGTGTAGGGCTTCGCAACTTACTCTCGGGGTTTCGACACCTTGTCCTGACCCCTAGGTGCAAAATCTGAATTTGTTAATAGCGGCATCTACTTGTATATAGACTAACGAATGTTTTCTGCAATATAGCTGGCCCCACCTAGCGGTTTATTTTAAAATTGCATACAGGTCCCTATAATGGTTATGGTGGTAAATTTGAAATAAGGGGTCTAACACTAGCTTTTAATGTAAAACGTATGCATCTGGGCAATTTTGCGATGTGAGGCTTTCGGCGAAGGCTGTTTCGGTGACCCACACACCAACCCTCCCCGAAAATCACCGAGATTGTAAGACAGGTGTAGGGCGTCGCAACTTGTTCTCAGGTTTTCGCCCCCTGTCGTGGTCGGAACTTGTTCCTTCGTGTATTGTCGTAGCACCCTTGGCGGAAAATTTGAATTTGTATTATAATTAGGGGCCTAATGCTAACTTGTAAGACAGGTGTAGGGCTTTGCCCCTTGTCGAAGCCCCATTGGCGGAAAATTTGAATTTGTATTTAAGTCTCTGCAGGTTATGGCTGGAAATATGAATTTGTATTTTAATAAGGGCTATAATGCTAACTTGTAAGACAGATGTAGGGCTTAGCAACTTATTTTCAGGCCCTCGCCCCTCGACCAAAAATTTGAATTTGTTTGTCGCGACATCTATGAGGAGAAATTTGAACTTTTATTATAATAAGGAGGTCTAATTCTAACTTATAAGACAAATTTAGATTTGGGTTTGAGTGTTTACATTCTGATTACTTATTTCGAGAAATTTGAACTTGTATTCTAATAAGGGGCCTCTTGCTAACCTATAAGACAGACATAGGAACCTATGTTAGGGCCTGCGCCCTTCTGTCGTGGTCTCTTGGGAAATTTGAATTTGTGTCGTCATCTAGTTGTGTATGGACTAATGAATATTTTCTATAATAAAGGTGGCACCACCCAGCGTTATATTTCTAGGACCAATCAGGGTTTTGTTTGCGGAACATCTAGTGGTATATTTTTTAAAGTAGCGAACTTTTTCTGGTTGTTAGTGTTGCCATCTAGTGTTGTAAAGACTAATGAATGTTTTCTGTAATAGAGGTCCCTCGTCTCTCTCTCTCTCTCTCTCTCTCGCGTTTCTTTCTCAAACAAACAAATCAATGAATCACATAAAATCAAATTAAACAGATCAATCCCAAACAAATCACGTTCGATCAAATCAAACAATCAGATCAATCTCAATCAATCAATCAACCAAATATATCTTAGTCAATCAAATCATAACTTACAGCTTGCGAAAACTAGCTTACAGTTTAAAAATACTGATTGGACTAACTTACACTTTGAAATTGAGTTAACTTAGTCATACAGAATCAGCTCTCAATTCAAAAAATAGTATGATTTAATTTAAAGCGTGCAAAAGAAAGCCACTCTCATATTTATTGTAATTACCCTTCTAACCGCCCTTTCGCATTAACTGCAGCATTATTAGTGGAAGTTCGAACGCCGCCGTTAGGAAAACAAGTTTATTAATAAAAATTGAGGAAAGCTTAGGGTTTGAAGATATATTATAAACAACAATACATCATTTATTTAATCACATTTTTATTGGTCTCCTTCTTCTTCAACTGTGATTCATCGGCATCATCATCATGGTTTTGAGACTCATCCTTCTCCTCTACCTCATCGCTCTTCATCACCATCATCTTGGAGAGCTAAGAAACTGGATGGTTCTAAGAACCAACCAGAAACTAATCAGGTAAAAGGGGCTGTCCTTAGGAACACCAATCAGAACATAGTATGCCCACGCATTTGCCCACATTCCAGGGGCTGAACTGCCAAGAAAGCTCTTAACACAACCAAAAGGGCTCTAGTTAGGGTGAAGATTCAATCAAGAGTTGAAAATGGCCTCCGAAAAGAAGCCCTAAAAAGGAGTGAAGTGACAAACAGGTTCTTAACACAACCAAAAGGGCTCTAATTAGGGTGAAAATTCCAGCAAGGGTTGAAAATGGCCTCCGAAAAGAAGCCATAAAAAAGGGTGAAAAATACGATCCCCACGTGAGCATATAAAAAATGGCGGCCAAGGTGCCCCAGGTCACAAAAATCCAAGATGGAGGCCAAGGTACCCTGGTTCTACTTCTGAAGCTGCCATATTTCGCCGTGTTTTCAAGACCATATCGAGAAAATTTTAAACTCAAGGTCGAGAAAGAAGACGGGCGCGACGGTTCATTGATTTTTAAATGTCTGTCAAGAAAGATACATTGAAGAGAGGCACATGGCGAGTTTGTAGAATACCATATTACGATTCCTAGAAATCTATGTTGGAACCAACTCCTTAAAACGAGGGCGGAGCGTAAAATTTAAAACTCAAAGCACATACCTGTTGATTGATGCTTAGAAATCTAAAACCAGGACTAATTCCTGAAAACGAGAGGAGTCAAGGTCATCAACCGGGAAACAAACCACAAAGTTTACTGACCTCTTCAAGGTCATTAATTTGACCTGGTGTAAAGATCCAGCCTAACTTTACTAACATTTTTTGTAATTAATTATTTTTTTAATTGCCCTACAGTAATCAAAAGATTGCGCAATATTGCATCACAAATAATTAATTTTAATCCCCTCCGACGTAGATATCAAAAAGCATCAAATGCTGTTACGTCAGAGAACCCTCAGCCAATCACAGCCAAAGGACCCCTGCATAGAAACCGGACCCACCCACCGCGAATTCTCTGTAAAGACCGCGGCCGGAATAAACTCTTTAGCATCTAGAATCTAGAACCCAGATCCAGACCGCGCACGCCTGCCGTACTTAGTTTCATTGTATACGCCGCCAACTTGTCGATTACCGCATCCGTTCATCTTGAACCGTCGTGTATCTTTATTCGCATTACTTCGCCGCCGTCCCGACAAATCAGCGTTATACAATCAAACTGCTGGTTGAGATACGCTAAGGTTAACAGCACGTAAGTTTTATTGCACAACTTTTCTTAAACATTACACCAGGCATCCAGTGAAACGACGGGCTGCAGAGCCCGGAAGTTATTTCGCCGTTCCAGTACACACACCAGAAGTACACGCCCGGCTGTAGAGCCTGAAGTCACCTTCTGCAAACATAAACACACTAGAAGTTACGACAGGCTGTAAATTCTGAAGTTACCTTCTGCAAACATGCACACAAACCAGTACGTTGTTACTGCGGGCTCTGACGCCCTGAAATCAACTTCCATTTACTCCAGCGGTAAGAAGGGTATTCACTCTAATTCTACCGCTCCCCGGAAAATCCCTTTATACAGCAGGCGATGGGCTGGACCCAGAATTTTATATTTTTTCCACCAGGAAAAATTAGCAATACAAACAAGCGACGCCAAGACCTGGAAATAATCTCAATACCAGAAGCCGTATTCTTAGAGATCACCCGCGTGATCTTCCAGTTAAATAAAGACGAACCCGCGATGCGTTTACGTAATAAATTGCATCAAACGTGTTCCAGCGTCTCGAGAACCGACTACAATTTGTTAGATATTCTTCTAATAATATTTCTTAATAAAGGAAATCCGGTAAGATAAACATTCCTGTATCACGAGTATATTTTCACGAAAAACGAAAAACTATCCACAATTTCGTTCCCGAAGGCCTGACTAATTTACCAGCATCATAATAAATTACGAATATTATACGTGTAAATTTTCTCATTTTAACACCGAGAATAATCGTGTACTTAAGACACCTGCATTCCGTCTGAAACAATTCACATAATTGTTTAATTTAGTTCACGCAGTCCTAAAAGATCGTGTAAACCCGCCTCCGATTAATTCGTTTTCAACAATTAATAATAGAAGCAATTTTAAATAATAACTAACGTAAATAAATTCGTGATAAACTCCGCCTTCCCTGTATTTAATAGGTAGAATAAGTTTCGCTTATAAGAAAGTTATACGCGTTTAACAATAACAGACGTTTTCTAATAATACAGAATTAATGCGTCTTATTGCCGGGCATAAATAAATGTGATGTATTAATCAATGTAAATACGTTCTCAATTAATTAAGAAATCCTGAGACCATCCTGATCAGTTAGAGTAAATAATCGAGCGCACACGAACAATTTGCATTCAGAAACGTGTAAATATTAACCTCTCTTTTGTGAAGAATTCCAAGTACTGAATTTACATCTATTCAGTCTGAAAGCCAAATCACATATAAGAATAGTCATGCGCACCAAGGTTACTTTAAATTATTTATTTTTCTCTTTGACCTGCTTACAAACACCGGCGCGATCGTTATCCCCTGCATATGTAATACGGAGAATATTACACGTCACCTGATAACTACCACGCTACCGTTTACAGGGCCGGCCTAAGCGTTCGTAATAAATCAAAAAAACCTACATACACATATGTAGGTATAGAAGGTTATGCAAACGACTTTTTCTCACTAACGCTAAATCGATTTATTAGCTCATTTTACAACGTTTGGCAAAGTTTCGCCAAGGTGTGTATATGTGCGCGCGCGCGCGTGTGTGTGTGTGTGTGTGTGCGCGCGCGCGTTCGTATTTGTATCGATGTGTGGATGTATCTTAGTATCCACGATAACTCCAGAATGACAACCCTGCCGAACTCAACTTTCGTATTTAAGCCTGTTTTTGTTTCTCGACTTACAAGTGTTAGCTCGAACTTCTTCAATACCTGAATAACGATTGCTTTTATAAGAAAATGTGTAGACATCTTTTTTTAAGAAAATCTCATTTTACATAACTTTTCTTTATAAAGTTCCTTAATATAAAGCAAAATAAGTTTGAAAATTAATTAAATGGGATTGAAAATGCTTAAATTGTATTATCGGTATTTTATAGAAATGGGCGGCTTTTGGATTTTTTTCATAACGAAAATGTGCAACAAACAAAAAACAATAATCTATGTTAGGTGGACGTTTAAAACTTCTTGTCAGGCGTTAATAGACATATAAATGCTATCTTAAAAAAAATTCAGATTATATTTTCAAATAAACTTTCTACTTGAAATAACTTTCTCCATACTTCAAAAAGCTTTCTAATTAGCACCGCTTTCACCATGAATTACGTTAAGTATAGATAAGACTCCACTATTACTTTTTACTTTAGTTAAAATTGTGCAATCAAAATGTTTCCTTTCTTAGAACTTTCATTTCCTGTTTTAATAATGCTTCCAGTTGAAATGATGGCTGCAGTGTTTCGGTATGATTTTTATTTTATTTTATTTTTTCTTTTTTGTTAATTAAATTTTTTACAGAAATGTAGACTCTGAATCTTTACGAAATGCAGCACTATCTGCTACATATTTTATGAAAATATGTAAAGGACATCCTGTATTAAGAAGGCGAATTCGAGCTCAAATCTTACGTAAAAAGCAACTACAGAGACAAATGATTATGAATCCGGGAAAGAGTGTTGCTGTAATTCGAAACTCAGCCGGAAGTGTACTTGGAAAAAATCACCACAAAACTGTGGTCAAAAGGGAGTTAAACAAACACTATAGGATTATGCCAGCGATCTGCATAAAAAACACATTGAAGTTGTTGCTCGTAAAACTGGCGGCGGTAAAATGAGGAACATGTGTGTAGGTCTAAATCCTCGAACTGAGCCATACAAAAATATTAGATGTTAGAATTCTGTTTGTAAATTAAATTCATTTGTATTGTGACTATGGAATTTATAGTCCTGAAATAAATAAATCCGAAAATTTTATGGTGTTTCTAATGTGATGTTCTCCAACTTCAGTTTCATTATACACCTACAGATTTATGGTAGTGCAAAAATATTCAGAATAACTCCATGCTTCTGAGTTTTATATACTAAAAGAGCAATGTCCGAAGACGACGACGACTTAAAGCAATATTACGTCACAGCAAGGTTGCAAAGATATCCCGTACATTACTCCATTTAGCTGACTTAAAACACCATAAGGGTCTATCAGTGTTGCGCACAGCAGAGGAAATGGGGACAGTGGAAGTTATTTCTACTACACAATGGTCAGACAGACTTAGTGGGGAAACTACTGAAGTTTTATAATCAAGTAGATTTGATGTAAGAAAGAGATCTAGAAGGTGTAGAGTATGGTTAGAGTTATGTAATGGAGACATTAGAAATTCGAATTTCGCGCTGTTATACGAAATTAGATGGTTATTGGTTATTTGTGTATGAATGCAATTAATATTAAGAAAAAAAGTTTGAGCTTGTTTCGATGAGTATTTGCATAGTAACTTGGAAAACTTTTATATATACGCGGTAATTTGTGGATATGACTGTTTTGTAAAAGACGCTGTTATAATGATGTGTTAGTCAGTCGCGCTAAGTAAGCGATCCAGTAAAGTCGCCTCTAGTAAACAATCGGAGTTGGTTGAAAAGCGATTGCTGCAGCTTGATTTATGCTGCAATTAAAATTGTGAATTTATAACGAAAAATCATTTAGTATTGTGTTACGAGAATATAAGTAATGTTTTCCTTATCAGTGAGAAAGAAAAGCTAAAACGAATTAAATTGTAAATGCTGTCAAGTTGGTGGTCATAAAACGATTGCGTAATAATTTACAATAGCGTTTTAGGTGCGTATTGAAAGTGTTCCAAGTTGATGTTTTGATAGCGAGCGATAAATGTACAATAAGACAATCGACCCAGTTAATAGATCGATATATAAAGTATAATAACCAAAAAACATTGATAATTAAAGCATGGCCTTTCGTAGCTGGCTTGCAGTTTGTTGCGCACGCCGTTTATAGTTAAAACTGAACAATTAAGTAAAAAGTGTAGTGTAAATATATAGAGAATTTATTTACTAAAATCATTAACTGATGAAAGAAAATTAGAATAGTATCCATCCCCAACAAAGATCAAAAGAGGATAGTAAAAAGAACAAAGAGATCAAGCCGCCAGCAGTCTATAACCTATGTGAGGCCCCTTCACCAGTTCAAGGAACGCAAGCATTACGTCGCCAGTTCGAACAAAGTCATAACAAGTAAGAACTGTTCGATAGTATAAATAAACAAAAATAGGTGTGTTTTATTTATTTTTAAATTTATGTTTAAATACAAATGCTGAATGAAAATATATTTCGTTGATCATTTGTAAAGGATTGTTTTTGCATGTTAACCCTGCTGCACGGATGTAGGGTCCCAGGGACTCGAACAATCGAAATATTTGTAATGGTTTGAATTGTAGGTGGGGGTTACTGGCGAGGCCATGCATAGCCTCTTATTAGTAGGTGTTCCATCGCTCTAGAGTGTGGACGTTTTTTTCGCGTTCGGTATTTAGAAGAAAATTGCACGTGCGGGTCCCCGGGACTCACGATCCATGTTAGTGTACGATGGCTAGAGAACAAAGAATTAGAGCATCTGATGATAATTTTGATGAAATTGCTAACAGATGGTTAGATGAGCTTGATAGTGATGTCAGTGATACAGATGACCAACAAGTAGATCCCAATTTTGCCCTTGAAAGTGATCATGAGTCCAATACTGAAGAAGAATATAGTTCAGATGACGAAAGTATAAGTGGGCTAAGAAAGGGCCTAATGTAAAAATTAGAGCTCGCAAAGAAAATCTAATAAGACATTTACTAGGGCTTCGTGCGCACGCTAAACAACTTGGAAATAAACCTAGTGGCGTTGAAGTCTGGAATTTTTTGTTCACAGACGAATTGTTGAATGTAATCCTAATTCATATCAATAATAAAATTTTGTTATATAAACAAAAATTTGCAAACACAAATAAAGTAGAATTTCGTCCCATAGATATGATAGAGCTGAAGGCTTATATTGGATTGCTATTGTTTTCTTCAATATACAAGTCAAACCATGAAAAGATCCGTTCCCTATTTGCAATCAACGGAAAGGGACGTGATACATTTCGATGTCAGAAACAAGATATTCCGTTATTTCGGTGTGTCTTCGTTTCGACGACAAAGATACTAGGGAAGCCAGAAAAATCGATGATCCCTTAGCAGCCTGCTCTGATATATTTCAATTATTCGTGGAAAACTGTCAAAAGTGCTACACTGTAGGTGAAAACACTTGCGTCGACGAAATGCTTGTTGGCTTCAGAGGAAGGTGCAGTTTCAAGGTTTACATACCGAACAAACCAAACAAGTATGGATTAAAGATTATGGCGTTGACAGACGCACGAAATAGTTATTTTTATAACGGTTATATATATATATATATATATATATATATATATATATATATATATATATATATATATAGCGGCAAAGGATCAGATGGAAAAACTCTGTCCGAAGAAGAAAGAAAGCTTAGTGTACCTTCACAATCAGTTGTCAGGCTAACTAAACCAGTTCATAATAGCGGTCGAAATGTAACAGCCGGCAACTGGTTCTCTTCGGTGGAGCTCGTAAACAAATTATTAAAGGAAAAGTTGAAATTTGTAGGAACCATTCGGACGAACAAAAAAGAGATTCCCCCCGAATTCCTGCCAGACCGAAGGAGGTTAATTGGAACAAGCTTATACGGGTTTACGAAAGGTATAACTCTGCTCTCTCATGTGCCTAAGAAAGGTAAATCTGTAATAATGATTTCTTCTCTTCATCATAATGCAACCAATGACAATGAAAATGGAAAACCAGAGATCATATCATTTTATAATACAACTAAAGGAGGAGTAGATACTCTAGATCAGCTTTGTTCAATCTATTCAGCATCTAGGAAAACGAACCGTTGGCCAATGTGTATTTTTTATGCCTTAGTTAACATTTCATCGGTAAACGCTTATGTTTTGCACCAGGCCTACCCAGACACTTCTAGTATGCTAAGATTTGATTTTAGGATTGACAAAACCACATATAAGGCGCAGGTAAAAAGTAACCATTAATATTTTTATAACAACTTTACATATTTGTATTATTTTTAGATATGATAACCCAAATATTAGAAAAGACCTACAGTTTTCTATGAAAAAGGTTCTAGGTACTTCGCAAGAGGAGAGATGCCACGAAAGAGGAAATACCGGTCCCCCAGAGCGATCCAAGAGAAAAAGATGTTACTTTTGCCCGCCAAGAACGGATAGAAAAACCCAGACAGTACGGGGGAAATGCAAAAAACCAATCTGCATGCAATGCGCGAATAAAATTTGCAATAATTATATCGAGTAGGGTTATATTATGAAACTTTCGATAGCCATTTGTAGTTTTAGATAAATTTAGACATTTTTTATTATTATAATATTTTATAAAGTTATTGTACTTTATAGGAAGTAGAAAAAATATTTTTGTTTAAAGTCGAACATAATATTTTTTTTAATAACATTATTTTAGGTGTTATGTTAATTTTCGTATCCTGTGTTTGCTAAGGGAATAAAAAATTTGTTGATTCATTAGTTTTAGTTATGAAACCACCATTTTTTAGTTTTGGGTCCCCGGGACCCATGATCCGTAAGTATGAGATTATAAAGTATATCCGTGCAGCAGGGTTAATATTAAGAAAACTACTAACATAGAATTAGAACCATCTTTATGTAATGCTATAAACAAAACTCAGCATTTAGAATTTGACTTAATTAAATATTATCACTTTTGATCCATTTTTATAATTGACTGTTGCAAATCTTAAAAGCTTATACAAAC
The DNA here is from genome assembly GCA_036346205.1 of Vesta saturnalis. Lineage (NCBI taxonomy): Eukaryota > Metazoa > Arthropoda > Insecta > Coleoptera > Lampyridae > Vesta > Vesta saturnalis. Next base: position 319,360 of record JARFJB010000948.1, read on the forward strand.
ACTGCATGTGTAAATACTGAAGAAAACAAGTTCAATTAATTGAAAAGTACAGGTAATTAATAACATCAGATTGAGAATAATTTTAATGAATGATAACAATAACCATTTATCACTTTATTGAGCAGCTGGAGCATCCCGATAAGGGAAAAAAGGGAATTTGTTGAGTAATTATTAAAGTTCATTTACACAGACAGAAATGTGATAACAATAAAAGTAAAGTTTAGTTAATGAACGTTATTTTCATAAAAACAATATAACATTTTTACTCAATGATTTTGGAAATCGTAAAAGATTGAAATAGAACCTAAACATTATTCTTTGTAGCCAGGTGTATGCAAGCATGGTGCGAACCAACACAAAATAGCCCCCAACAGAAGGACCAACAAAGAGAACTATTACAAAATGGTGCCCAAATGTGAGGCCCATTACAGTTAACAGGGATTCTTATGGGTTCAAAAATTTGCACTATGACCAGCAGGACTAGTAGTATGAAAATTGAAGCCAATTAGAGTTATGAACGTTGAAATCTCCTAGAATTGAGATATCGCAGGATGGAAACTGAGACAGAAGGTAGTCAACTTTCAAACTACGGTAATCGAAGAAGTCTTAATAGTTACTGCCATTGGGAGATCTATAAATGTAACACTAGAATTTCACAAATTTAGGACCAGAATGTATGGTACAAAAAAAGGTTCATATTTGATAAAATAACATTCACATAGAATTGACTACTTTTTTAGAGGCTTTGTCTATGTGTGCATTTAAATTTTTTAAGTCTTCGATACGTTTTAGCGATAATAGAATTAACCTAACTTTTAAATTAGAGATCTCTACGTTACTTCCACATTTTTTTCCCTCGACAACAGAAAGCTATTTTATATTATTTAGTTTTGGTTCTTAAGATAATCATAACTATTGCATTTATAAAATAATATTACATTTTACCTTTCTGGGTTTATTTGCAACCGATAAGCTGGAGACTTTTTTAATAAGAGTTCTATTCGGAATTGATTTTATCGTTGTCTTGTATGTCAATATTCATTTGAAATTGGCGTTTTCGGCATATAAATGATACCGCGTCTCACTGAAACCTTTTCATAAAATATTTGTATAAATGTTCTACAAAATTGGTGTTACAATACTTCTTTGGAGTAGTTTTTTTTTAATAACAGTTTCGGAGTTATTTCACGAAATGTTTAATTGAGTATTCTCATTAATAATATATCTTCTTCATATTCGTTTCGCTACAGGAAAACCTTTTTTGAAAGACTTCTAAATTGCTTTACTGCTTGGAATCTTGCTATCGGGAGACTTTTTCTTTTGCTATAGAATTGCTATTTATATGCATCCCAATATTCTAGATTTACCAACATAAAGAATTTGTAGCTCTTAGACTATGAATAGGAGATCATCGTAAAGCTCTTGAAATGCTCTATTCTAGGGTGTGTTCATATGTAGGGTGTTGCATTTAAGAAAAAATGGAGAACTACAATTCTCTAATGTTGACAACCCTGATTAATTGACAGAAGACTAAATTACGATTTTTTTGGCTCCTCGTAATAGTTTCTATGTTCAATACAACATTTTACAGGCCTTTGAACTTGGACGCATTTTGACATTTATGTATAAATTTTGTTCAGATAAATGTTCGATGAGTATGAACAACTTTTATTTGAAACACATTTTTGTGCCTATTTTACTTTCTCATATAAAGGCATAGGTCGTACTAAACGCACCACACGGTAAGGGCAAACGTAGCTGTGCCTTCCACTTATTGTTGATATTCGCTGTTTGTGATGAATTGGTCAAACACAAAACTTACGCGCAAGTAGGCTTTGGTTTATTTAGAATCTCTGCCAGACGATCGATCTGGGAATGAATCTGAATCGCTGCTTATTTCGAATTGCGAAGAAAACATTATTGATTTTAGATTAGTGATCAGTACCTCGGATAGTGATTCAGATAGTGAGAATAATCCTAATAATAATCAAAATGAAGTGACAGTGATGATTACTAACAACAGTGATAAAGAAAAATATCAGATAACTTCAAAAACTGAAGAAGTAAAAATGGTATTTTCGATGATTCTAGATACATCATACAAATCGACGGATGGGTTGTTTTGGACAGTGATTACTGCTAGTAATCCTTCCGCAGGGGAACGTTCTTCGAGAAAATTCTGGTCCGACTTTTTAATCCAAACATAAGACGAATATTAGGCAAATAAGTAGCTTTTGGAAACTTACAAAAAATTGCACTAAAGTTGAAGCAAGAAAGTAATTAGGAATTGGATGCCTTCATAGCTATCTTTCATGCGCATGGTGCATGCAATGCTAAAAACAAGGAAGTGACTAGTCTATGGTTCTTCTTTCTTCAAAGAAACAATCTCTGGAAATAAATTTTAGTGAAAGTATGCGTATCCCGTTTCCTTAGATTCATTATAAAAACTATACGAAAGAATTGGCTGCAACGCGACAAATTTGCGTTTGTTTCCGAGGTGTAGAACACATTTCTTTGTAATTGCAAAATCTCCTACCAGCTAGGAGAAGATATTGCAGTAGACGAACAGATTTTCCCAACCAAAACTAGATGCAGATTCACGCAATATATGTGTAGTAAACCAAACAAATGTGGTACCAAATTTTGGCTATTTGCGCACCCTACCTACTCAGATAGACATCTCACTTTTTCAAGGTTTGCTCATGTAATTGTTTACACTTCTTTAATACCATACTTAGAACCAAATTAAAAAGAAAATGATATGCTAATTTATTTATTTGTTGTATGTACAGGGTGGCCAACTAAGAATGCGAGGTTCTGTATCTGGGAAACTATCCATCGTAGAGGCTTGCGCAAAAAAAGTTATTACTAAAACGGCCAATACAAAAACCTGGAAAATATTTTCAAGTTTCTTAAATGGTCGCTAGGGGGTGTAACTGCACTCTTGAATCTAAGAAAGTGATGTTTCTGTGAATTCTGCTATATTAACCTAATAAAAAAATAACTGATCTTTGAAGTCGAGGATAATCTGAACTTTTTTTGTTTGGCATTTTTTGACGTATCTATAAAAATAAAGTGGTGGGGGGTATTCAAAGGTTTTCTTAAATCACCTCCCGAATCTTCGAAACGGCTAATCCGATTTTAATAAACTTGGGCGCGTTGAAAAGAACTTTTCTTGGGTTACGAATGTTAAAATAATTGAAGTTTTGTTAGTTTCACATGTCGTCGCTAGAGGGTTTTGTTCGACATTCCGACAGAAACGGTTAATTTTCGCAAACTGCATTGGTATGACTTTTTTCATGAACAAGTGGCTAAATGATGCCTAAACAAGCTCGCGAAAACCGCATCTCGATATCTTGTTGCTAACCTAAAATATCGGCCAAAGAAAACTTTATACGAAAATCCCTTAAATTTTTATTTTTTTAACTATATCTTTCTGGAATTGTTTCTATTATGTAAGTTGTCGCCCTAAAAAGGACCGATTTATTGGAGGAAGGTTTTTAATGGCCCCGTAAATGCTCGAAATGCTAACCATCATGCTCTATGCATTGCTGAAGCCTCTCATGACTAGACAAAACTGCAGCTTCAATTTCGGCTCTCGGAATGTTACGTATTGCGTTACGAATCCGGTTTTTCATATCTTCTCTAGTAGTCGGTTGAGTCCGAAACACGATGTCCTTTAAGCGCCCCCATAAATAAAAATCGAGGCAAGTTAAGTCTGGCGATCGCGGAGGCCATGGAAACAGACTTCCTCTTCCAATCCACCGCTGTTGAAATACTGCATTAATATGCTCTCGCACATTAATAGCAAAATGTGCTGTGCAACCATCCAACTGCAAAAACAATTATCGCCTTGTTTCCAGAGGCACATCTTCCAACAACAACGATAATTGATTGGCCAAAAAGTCAAGAAATGCATTGTCATTTAGGGGTTGTTCGAAAAAATATGACCTAATAATTCTGCCTCCCAGTATGCCACGCCAAACATTTAAACTCCAACGTCGTTGGCACTGAACTTCACGCAACCAATGGGGATTTTTTGCAGACCAATAATGCATATTGTGCAGATTGACTCTGCCGTCATTACTGAAGGTGGCTTCATCGGTCCAAAGAATTTGAAATAAAAATTCTCTATTTTCGCGTATCATGCCTAACATCCAATGGCAATAGTCTAACCTTCGATCAAAATCTTCCTCTTTCAAGGCCTGATGCAAAACGACATGATATGGGTGCATTCTTAAAGCAATTAAAAAAGTTTAAACGAATACCTATATATTTTGATCGCCATTAGAACTTACCTATGGTCCTTCAAAATATTTTGAGCCGTTGTCCGTGATATGCCCAACTCAGTGGATAATGCTCTTGTGCTAACATGAGGATTTCCTTCAATATAGCCCAGTACTCGGTTAATATTTTCTTGTGTTCTTCCAATTCTTTGCCGTTGAAACGTAGGCCGAAACTAACACTGGCTCGTAAGCTCGCCACTAATCGGGGAAAAACTCTTACATCGCAAGGACGCCGATTTGGATATCGAGCCGCGTAAGCTCTTTTAGCTACTGCGGCATTCTGAAGACATTCAAAATAAACCGCAAGTATATCAACAGCTTCATTATTCGTAAAACGCATTTTGAAAGCACAAAAATTGTTCAAAGTAACGCGAAAGTATTGACAACTATTGACAATTTGAGGATTATGTATGTTTTGTTTATGTATCTGTTTCCATTGTCTGTTTTTATTAATTGTATTTTTCGTATATATCCATAGTGAATATGCATTTAAACAAACAAAAAATAGACCTTTCGTATAACTTTTAGCATTGCTTACTTGCCCGTAGTAATTTCAAAATGGATGATTTTATTCTGGTGAATAAATTTACAAACATTTAAAATCGCAATTTCTAGGTAATCTATTCAGAGCCGAAATTGAAGCTGCAGTTTTGTCTACCCATAAGAGGCCTCAGCAATGCACAGAGTGATGGTCAGCATTTCGAGCATTTATGGGGGCATTAAAAACCTTCCTCCTTTAAATCGGTCCTTTTTAGGGCCACAATTTACATAATAGAAACAATTCCAGAAAAATATAGTTAAAAAAGTTTTCTTTGGCGGATATTTTAGGTTAGGAACAAGATATCGAGATGCGGTTTTCGCGAGCTTGTTTAGGTATCATTTAGCTACTAGTTCATGAAAAAAAAGTCAGTCCAATGCTGTTAATTTTTTTATGTCGAACAAAGCACTCTAGCGACGACGTGTGAAACTAACAAAACTTCAATTATTTTAACATTCGTAACCCAAGAAAAGTTCTTTTCAACGCGCCCAAGTTTGTTAAAATCGGATTAGCCATTTCGAAGATACGGGGGTGATTTAAGGAAACCTTTGAATACCCCCCACCACTTTATTTTTATAGATACATCAAAAAGTGCCAATCAAAAAAAGTTCAGATTATCCTCGACTTCAGAGATCAGTTATTTATTTATTAGGTTAATTCAATGAAAAATTAATTTTTTAGATTCAAGATTGCAGTTACGCCCCCTATCGGCCATTTCAGAAACATGAAAATATTTTCCAGGTTTTTGTATTGGCCGTTTTAGTAACAACTTTTTCCGCAAGCCTCTACGATGTATAGTTTCCCAGATACAGTACCTCGCATTCTTAGTTGGCCACCCTGTACAAATGTAATCGGTGTATTATTCGGATATATGATTTTCTCTTGGAATAAAACATTTTGATTTAGTACAAGTGCAAAAGGTCTTTTCCACTTCTGCATCATTAGACCTGCGAGGACGTTGTTCAAGTAATTGAGCGTAAGTGCAGTGAGGTGCCCATCGGAGATGCTCCTGTAGCGGAGTGTCAGCTGACCGCCATTGGTTTATTCGAACTCCACACATGAAGCATGCAACCGTATCGTCTGAAGATATGGAAATGAACCCTGCTGCTGCAAGCGATGTAGGTGAGTGAACTCCAGACCATGTTCGATACGTAAGTAAACGTTTATCGAAACAATTGTAATACTGAGGATAATAAAAGGTTAGTGTCACGTCGCACATCTTCTCACCATAGAACCCAGTAAGATACTAACAGGAAATAATTTATTATATACAATATATACATTATAAAAAAATTAATTGTCCAAATAATACACTTCACCGCAGAGTATGCATGAATTATCTTTATATACGTCGTGCAGCATCGTTAGGGGCACTCTACACGATGAGCATCAGTATTCTTGGTGTGACATGTGGTAAATTGCGACCCATCTATACATATGTGTATGATGGTCAATAACTAGTTATTTACTTGGTTGCAATGCTTTGTAGCAGTCATAGCATAAATGCATATGGCCAGCCAGATGATAACGAGTATGAAGAGAAAATATGTGTGAATAATATCCTAAATTACCCATGAAGGCATGATGGTGGAAGTAGGGAATTTTTTTATCTAGGTTGGCAAACCATTCTGTATTCCACTGCACATCTTCTGTGTATTGTTTGATGCTTCTAATGTTGTAGAAGGCAGTAGCCTTTGTTTTTCAAATTGCACCCAGTTGGGAATTAGTTCACATGCTCGCCGCACACTTAGATTAAAAAGTGATAATGGTTGGTAGCTCTCCCTATCATCCCAATTGTTCTGTACGGGGTTAGCAGACATACTGACACTGGTGGAAATTACACGATACTATATATGTAGTTATCCTTACTTTTAAAGAAAGGAAAGACCTTTAGTTAACCTTGAAGGATGACATGATTAATATCGGCATTGTGTAACCTTGGAAAAGTGGTAAACGTGAGAGGTTGAGGACATTGTAAGTGTAGGAACCTTGAGGTTGTGACTACCTTGAGGGCGTGTGAACCTTGGAATAGTGGTAAACGTGAGAATGGAGGACATTGTAATGGAGTGAACCAGGATAATGGGAGACCTTGAAAATGTGGGAGGCCGAAAAGGTGAAGGAGACATCCTTGAAGTGATTGGTGAGATCCCGCCAACCTTGCAGAAACGTCGTGAATAAAGGCCTTGAAACGGTAGGATTGCTGAAGTAACGTGCAGTGTGGCGATCAAGGTGAAGCAGGTAATATTGACGATAGAAATAGTGGGGAAATTAGGATATGAATGCAGAGGGAGTACATGTGAAACCAGTATTGTATGTAATGGAGAACATATTACGTCAAGCGGTAGAAAAGGCGAAGATTGTGAGTGTTATGAATTCAAGTGAATGTCGTGATATTTTAATTAACAATGTGTAGTATTTCTTAAATAAAAGTAAATCGAAGTATGTTAGTGTCGGTCTGTCACCCCAGTTCAATTTTGAACCAGTCGTGAAACTTGGTGGATCTAAGAGTAATGGGGTGGTGTTTGATAAGCAGGAATGGCACATACTTATGGACAATCAAGGGATAATTACAAATTATTTCTACACACCTGAAGGGACATGGCTACCTACTAAGATTGGTTCGAAAACGATATCGTATGAAACTATTAACAAGACCAAAATTATACGCATCTGTGATTGTGAAGAATCAGAAATCTATTTAGGATGGGAGTCTATAGAACAGTTATGGTGACTTCTTAGGATAGTCAGTTACTGATTGGATTTAGTACCTACTATGGAATTTCCTGCATTTTATAGTAAAATAATACATGCGGCAGCGGAAATGCCTGATGTTGACATACACAGGTTAATAGTTCCATTACAAGATATAGTTGATCTCAATGTAGCATGAGTTATGGAAATTGTAGAATTTGCCAAGGAGAAAATTGATATTCACGTAGAAGTTGCGAAAGCCGTTAAGTAATAAGTGAGGGTAACGACCAAAGCGATAATAAAGATAATAATAAAGTTTAGTCAATATGTGGATGTGTTATAGTGCAGTGTCTTGGCCTAAGGCTGTGGATTGTGTTAGTGCAGTGCAAAGACTAATATGCCAATTTCAATCCTTAGAATTTAATGCTGAACATGAAAAAGTGTATGGACGGGATACGTTTAGTGATGACTATTTAGATAATCCAGTTTATAAGTATGGTAGTGGAATACGTCTGTGTGAGAAATATTTTCTATCGCATGACGATGGTATAGAGTGCATTTGTTGTATTAAGCATATAATAGAAGACCTTAGAGAAATATCTCTGGAACAATTTGTACATGAAATAGAATGTCATTTACCGAATTATATTTCAACAGATGACAACACGACAAGTGAAGGAGGTCTGCATTAATGAGCTCAAATACGTAGTTCACGATGTAGTAGAATGGGAGCGAAAAGGAGAATGGGAATAGTTAGCAAGAGAGTCTGCACGCTTTAGGAAAAGAATAGAAGAGTGTAGCCAAATACTTTCAGCTGTCCTGGAAAAGCGACATCGTGATTACGTATTTATGAAACGCTTTAGTAGTCTATAGTATTGTATGTACTAGTAATAAATAAAAAAATTAAAAAAAGAGTTATTTATTACACCATAATATTACAATATATAAAAGGAATCGTACAGAGCGTATTATATAATATCTTTGTTAGAAAGAAATCCATGAATTGTGAGAATTATCAAACTCTAACCATTTAACGAGAGACGAGAGTTTTACTGCTGATATTCGAAAGACTTCGTAACTCCAATTAGGTGTGTAACCCTTAGAGAATATGTTTCTGTAACTTCTATAGGTTTGTATCCGGTGGTTCTATGCTTTCTTGAATTATAATCCACAACAATTTGAGGTAACATTGATAACCAATTATAGGAACCTTGCATACTGAATGTTTTCCACATCATTGATTTAAGAGTGTGATTTACACGTTCAACTATACTACTCTTCAAGTTGAAATAACTACTTTAATGATTTTTTTTTAGTACTACACAACGCCGCGGAAAATTTCTCCTTGCTGGTTTGTGCAGTTCTTCAACAATATCAGCTTTACTCATTTTATCGCTTTCGATTTTAGTAGAACTTTTATTATGAATGGTTGTTCTTTCATAAATTTGACACCGTCTGGTATTATAGGATGAATCATAGCTTCCTTGCGTGTAGTTTGACTAATTAGAAAAATCGGTGTCGTATATAGTTGATCATCCACTTGAAGATGAAGAACTCAAGGTGACCACATACAATGCACTATTGTATACTCTGTATAAGGATCTGTACCCAATGGAATATCTAGTGCCTTCTTATGCAATAAACCTTGTAAGTTAAAATAAGTTTCGATATATATATATATATATATATATATATATATATATATATATATATATATATATATTTTGAGATGTTCAGAAAGAGGTAAAAGAAGTATCGGACAGTTTAAATGACATTTGGGTAATAAAAAGGGGTGATTTCAAGCTCGATACATGTGCAAGACACTGTTTTATATAAATCTGGTTCACGATGTGATTAAAATAGATTTGTTTGGTATAAATTAGTCTGAATATTATTTACATAGTTTGATTTTATCATAAAAAGCATTTTGCTGCTAACAAAATTGTCAAGGATGTTAAATATAACCATTTTCGTAAAGTCATTTTAGTATTTCAATTATTGCAATAAAAGTCAATTTTTCAAGGGTAATTTGGCAAGTGAACACTTTACAGGTGTTTAAACATGAACTGTATAGTTAGGATTATGTTAGGGATAGTGTATAATTAGTTTTTGAAAGCAGGAAATATAAAAATTTCATAAAAGGGTTATAATATGGACATTTTAGACATTTTTCGCACATATTTCTGGTAGCGACTTAGTGACAAAAATTCTGATATAAGTTTAACAATAAGAACAACACATAGAACATTTTGGCATAAAGACATTTATAGTGGTGTACATTTTTATAATGAAATGATTCATAAGAGTGTTAGACGAAGAGACTTTTTTAATGCAACACTATATGACATTATGCATTACTAATATATAGTGAAAATAATAAAGACAAGAATTACAAACCTGTAACATAACATTTCAAGTGTTGAAAACATTTTTAAATATGAACTTTTTCCAATTTTAGATTTAAGCTTGGTTAGGTTATAATTTCTAGGTTTTTTACATAATTTTATACTTTTTTCACATTATTAGGCTTAAATTTTGCTCTTAAAGCAATTAGTAGAAGTTCTTTCTTAATATAGCACAGTTTTTATAAGGATACATCGCTTTTCACCGCAAAATTGTGTGAAATTTGAGGTGAATTTAGGATAAATTTGCAAAAGCTTAAAATTTCTTTAAATTCAATATTTCTAACACAAAAAGTATGTGTTCTTGTGTAAAATTTTCTCAAAATTCCATTTACGTAATTAGATTAAGTGTAGCTTGTAAGTTTTAATAGTTATAAGCTTATTTAAGTTAGATTAAGTAATTTCGTATATTAATTTTAGGAACCATAGCTTGTTAGGTGTCTTTTTGTCCGAAATTTTAGGTAGTTTTCATTTCTGTTATTAATTTTTAATTTCGCTTATGTATAAGAAAGTTACGGCCAAATTTCCATTTGAGTCCAATTTGTAATATATGTCAACCAATCAGAGCCTTGGATACTTAGGCAAAATGGCTGGAAAAAAATTGAATTTTTGGTAACAACCAGAAAGATATAAAAGGAAGTGCTCTGGAAATTCAACTCTCTCTCTAGAATTTGTTCAAAGTTTAAAAGGTTAAAACAGTGTTGTGCAATTGTGTAAAAAAAGTAAGTTTCATAACCTAATTTAAATTTTCGTAAAGAAAGTTATATTTTACGAAGAATACTTTCGAGAGCATTTGTTTTTATATCGACGGTTAAAATAAATAGTTCGGTCTCCGATACCTGTCGTTTTCGGAAAATATTTTATACGTGTTAATTTGTGTCACGATTTTGTAAAGTTTTCTTTTTGTGTTATCAAACTTGAGTTGATTCCGTTATACCAAATTAAAACCCACTTTTATTTGGTTAATGTTGTTTTATTTCTCCGGACAATTTCTTTTAAATAAAATTTGAATCGGCATCTAAAAATAAAAGTGTTTATCAACAAAATTTTGGATAATATTTAAATATTTCTTTTAAAACGATACCATTCATTAAGTTTTAAATTTAATTAAATAAAAAGTTACCAAAGTAAAGTAAGTGATTGGAGTTTTGCTGATTTCGAAGAAAACATCATAAGTTTTGGAAGTTGGTGTCTTCGACAACCTGAGAATCGAGTTAGCTGTATATGGGTGATGGTAACAACTATAATCGAGTGGACACTGCCTGCATCTAGTTGGAGTTATCCGAAGACATCAATTTACAGTGAGGACAGTATATGTGAGTCACAAATTTTATATAACCCTATTGATTGTGGACATACTTTTGGTAAATTTCCTGCAAATTAATATTTATTACATACATGTTTTGGTTTAGAATTTTAAATATTTACTTGTGTAAACACCTGTAAAGGTAGTAAATTATTTTCTTTTTCAAAACTTTCATTTTGGATATAAACAGTAAATTTCTAAATTATTTATTTGACATTTTTGACAGCTTTTAATTTCACTTAAGTTCATTACAACGCATGCGTTGGTAGTAAATTATATTCAGGATAAATTTTATACTTTCATAATAATTGTATAAAGTGTATTTCATATACACATTTTCAGATTTGAATTTTACTTCAAACTAAATTACTTTGAACTCCCCCCAAATTGAGATTGAGCTAGTCCGGTGCATTAAAGTTAAAAAATTCCATTAATCATATTAACATTTAAATTTAAATTATCCCAAACTAAATAAACGCACCCTTAAAAAGTTACAGGCCCTTGAAAGGGTTCGAATTAAACTGATTTTATCCAGTTATTTCAAAAACGATAAAAGATAAAGAGACGAAATAAAGGGAACATACATAACTTTTCACGCCGAGTAACATGAGCTAGGCCATTTTTCGTTATTCGAATCATATGCGTCCTTTTCAGGGGGATCAAAAGGGTATCAAGTCCCTAAAAAATTTTGTACGACCTTTTTGCAATTTTTTTTGACAAATTCATAAATTTTGGACACCCTGTACATACATATATATATATATATATATATATATATATATATATATCACTTTGTTTCGTGGCATCACTATGATGATAAGTCAATATGTTTACCAAATTTATCCATTGTCATTTGAAAATAAAGATGAAGGAATAAGTCCACCAAATATTAGTCTATTGACATCAGTGCTGGATATTGTAGTAATAATCTATAGTGATGGTCTTTTGGCATCACAATGATAATGTCCAAAATTTGTACACTATAGTAATAGGTTTTATAACCAGAGATCCTGACATTTATTATTATCAGTTTATAATTAGTAATATATAGTTTGGTCTGTGCAACATGATTAAAGTGATATAGTAATATTGGTTTACACAACATATTATACCATTTGCTTTGAGATAATGTCCACTTAATATTTTTGATTTACATCGTGTATTTCAAATATCATAGTGATGGTTTTGCAACGATATATATGCAAAGTTTATACCAAGTCTTTTTATTCGCTTACGAAGTGATTGTTCATATTCTTTTTAGTTAGAAAAGTCCTAATATTGTCTTTGTTTCTTAGAACTTTTAACATGAAAGTTTTAAATTGTAAAACAATCTTAATTCAAACGTGATTTAGTCTAATAATCTTTCGTTAATTTTTTTCCAATTTCAGTAAACTTCTTAATGGTCTTTAAGATAGCATGAATAGATTTACAAAAATTTTTACAAACTGGAAAATTGAATTTAATTACAAGTACTAGGCGCATTCGCCAAAACGTAAAATAGCCCTTCATTATTTAGTTTAAATAGTTTAAAAAAGCAGATTTTAGAAAATGTCCGATTTATTAAAACATTAATAGTATTATTATTGGTGTTCAAAATTAGTACTGCACGAGGCAATATTATATTGAGTATCAAGAACAGTAAGGACGTTTACCGGTCGCCGGCCATGTTTGGAGGCTGAGCGATAGCGAATTTGGCCGGAGACCGGTACAACCCTTAATGTTCGTGATGCTCATACTGTTTTTGCACGATTGTATTAAATTTACCACAATTGAAATTATTTCCACTAAATAAACGAAAAGTCAAAAGTGACGTTTTAAATAGCAATGTAGATTCACTTGAAAATAAACTCGATTTTGCTAAGAAAATTTTACATTCCAGTGTTAGTGAGGTGAAAGAAATCTTGAATTCAGAAACAGTTTCTGTAAACTCAAGTACTGGGTGGAGCGATAACGCAAAACATTTTCTAAAAATCTGCTTTTTTAAACTATTTAAACTAAATAATGAAGGGCTATTTTACGTTTTGGAATGCGCCTAGGGGTATTTTGGTAATTAAATTCAATTTTTCCAATTTGTGAAAATTTTTTCTAAATCTATTCATGCTATCTTAAAGACCATTGCCCAAAGAAGTTTTACTGAAATTGGAAAAAAATAACGAAAGATTTTAGACTAAATCCACGTTTGAATTTTAGTGATTGCTTTTTACAAATTAAAACTTTCATGTTTAAGAAGTTCTAGGCAAGAACCAAAGACAGTTTAGGCTTTTCTGATAAAATAATATGAACAATCACTTCATGAGGAATAAAAAAACTTAGTATAAGTTTGCGATAAGACGGCTTATTACGCTTGTACACTTCGATATTTGCAGAAAAGCACGGTAAAATCAAGAAATATTAAAAGTGGCATTATCTCAAAAACGGTAACACTTGGTATATAAGTATGTTTGCTTAAATCGACTCAAAATCACCTATTATATCACCCTTTAAATATTTGCATCGATGTACCAAACATTATATATATATATATATATATATATATATATATATATATATATATATATATATATATATATATATATATGTATATTATTTCATTGTGATTGCTAGTATTTCCTGCCGATGTTGATCCCAATAACTCCCGCAACCAATCCACTAATTTATTCGGACCATTCCAAGGTAAAACTCAATCGCTTTGTTATTATATCGTAATAGTTGAATTCCAACCCCTCTTTTGGAGATAGAAATTGTGCGAGATCTTGTGGCAGGAGGTCCCATAGCTGATCTAGCGGGTCGTTTTTTAGGGTGAAGTAATGGTTTAATGATCTCAATGTATTTCCTACTATTAGCTCCTTGGATTTGGTCCTCTGAGTTATAATTACGTCGATCAGCATTTGTGCGGCGCCAAATGTCACTGTATTGCTGCAGATCACTTTTTTGTATCCCGTAGGAGCTTTTTTAAATAATAGCTCATATAATCCCGGAGTTCCATCATAGTCTAATGATGATCCATCAGGAAGAGCAATACGAATATTCTCTCCAACAAAGTCTAGTTCAGCATCACCAATAAAAAAATTCTCTTTTTCGGGAAGAAAGTGTACACCATATGTTAAATCATACTCGTCTTAGGGATCTCTAAATATGCCTTCTACATAATATTTCGCTAATTCTTCATACTGCCTAAGGTACTCTTCAAATGCCGGTTGCGATCCAGCAGCTAACAGTTCTGATTCCAATTATTGTAAAGTAGGAATCTCCGTCTCGTCATCATGTGTGGTATCAGCAATCACAGTTTCCTCTAAAACTTATGGAATGGCGTCAGGAACATGAATACTTGGTGCCTTCCGAGTTCCAGATGTTTTAGGCGTATGATGTAAAAAAAACTTCCTTTTCATGTGCAACAGGCTCAGTTTTTCCGAATTCTGATATAAATGGTTCAGCTTTGACGAGAGAACCATCTTGTTCAGTAATCAATTGTTTTAGTTATAGGTTTAAAATGTGCCGCAATTGCACGCTCTGTAAGTGCAGTATCTTCCTTTAAACTAGCATATTTTTGTTGCACACTCTTGCGAGCGCACAAAATGGCTTGTACTAAGCGCTCCTCCATTACTACTGCATGTTTACATAACAAGTGTAGTATTTATAATGCAATGTAACAGTCAAATCCCTTACGGAAACGACCTGCATTAACATCACTCTCTTTATCAATCACAAGAAATCCAAATTTGTCACGCCAGCAAGAGAAACACAAGACCTTAAATCTATCAAATGTCATATCTAAATTAACGTGATCATCATACGCATGCTTAAGATTGGTGCTATCTTGTTGAAACAGAACTAGTAGATTCGCATTATCACGTATAAGCTGTTTAGGAATAAAAGAATACATTTGGCACAGATAGAAACAATCATTGTTTTGGTGTCTGCCAAAACAGAAATGATCCCTTATTTGATTTTGTTTATGGGATCATTAACATTATTGAATTTTAACGTGGATCACTAGGGGATATAACGTCACTGTTATCACTGTATTCGAAATACCCGATATTTTTTAACGGTGCAAGTAAATTTCGTAGGTACTGGTATTTGGGTTGATATACAGATTTGCAGTATACATAAACATTTTCAAAACGTAAACCATTTAGATGTTTTAATAAGGTAATCATAACATTTGTTTTTCTGCAACCTGATAGACCGACGATTATACCTCGTTTACAACCTCCTTTTAGTATACTACTATGGTTTGAGTAGTGATTATTGTTAAAAGTGATGTCATAATTTTTTATAGGTAATACAGTATCTTGTGGAATGAGATGGATGTCACCCATTGTAGTACTGCACTATAACGTGTATGGTCGCTATATATATATATATATATATATATATATATATATATATATATATATATATATATATATATATATATATATATATATATATATGTATATATGCGTCATACGCATTAAATAGTAAATTGTCAATCAGTGTGGTAATAGCTATGAAAAAGGTTCTGGATTAATTAACATCTTAATAAATAAATTACCCGTAGAGTTGCATATACCTGGGTACAGATGTTGTGGTATGGGTACCCGTTTACGAGAACCATTAGCTCGCGGTGACACAGGTATTATCGAACTGGACGAAGCGTGTAAAGAACACGATCTAAGGCATCGCCACATAGCTGATAAAGCTTTGCAACAAAAAGCTTGGAATAGATTTCGTTCCTCAAACGCTACCTTTGGAAAAAGAGCAGCTGCATAAACCATAGCCGGTATAATGAAAGGAAAAGAACAATGGGAATGGGAAGCCAATCACGACGGAGGAAGCGTTCAGAAACAGACCAATTTCATTCAATAAAACAGTGCTTTTAGCGCGACGTCGTGTTGGTGGTAAACTTCGGTGATCGTTAAAATCTACGGTACAATAAGCCTTAAACGTTTTAAAACATAAAAAAATTTGACACCCAAGAGAAGAATATTACCAATACCATAACGTGGGGATTCATACCTCTTATTCCCCTATTTGCAGCATTAGGAGCTTTAGGTTCTTTGGGTGGAGGTGCAGCTGCAGTTGCAAAAGCGGCCACTGGCGCAAAAACTGCGTCAAAAACGTTAAAAGAAACCAAACGATACAATCAAGCAATAGAAGCAGCTACCTTAGGAAAAAGCTTACATATAATACCATACAAGTGAGGTTTAGGCCTATATCAACAACCGTATTAAAAAAACTCCCACTGAAGCTACCACGTCACACCTTAAGCAACGTTGAGCGATCAAAATTTGTTGAGAAATTAAAAATCCCCTATTTTAGAGGGATATACATGCGAGATAAATTTCCTACACGAATCCATACGAATGAATGTGGTATCGTGAATCTGGTTGATCAAAATAACAAGGGAACACACTGGATGGCTTACATCAAGCGTAATGGACATATTACATATTTTGATAGCATAGGACATATTAAACCACCATTAGAATTAATTCACTATTTTAAAAGTGATGGTAACAAAACACGATTGACTATAACTATACCAAGGTTCAAAACTTCAATACGTATGTATTGACGTTTGCGGTCATTTAGTCTTACGATTTTTATATGACGGTGCGTTTTGATTCTCAGCTGTCGTTGCTTAATCGTAATGTCGTACACATTTACATTTACCGATGCAAGCAGTATTTTGCAAGCCAACTTTAACCCACCGATTTATCTTGATAATGAGTCGGAATGTGTAATGGGGTTAACTAGTTTTGAATCTTTAAATACGTTACTTCCAACAATAACCAACTGATGTTTGAAGGAACTAGAATGACGATACCGTCAGGATCATACGAAATTGCGGATGTGAATAAACATATAAATGATACAGTGAAGGGTTCGAATAAATTTTTTAATTTACGGGCGATCAATAGCACTATGAAAGCAATTATGAAAGCAACACATGATATTAACTTTAATGTAGAAAATTCTATAGGACCTATGCTGGGATTTAACAAAAAAGTTTACAAGCGTCATGAATTACATACCTCTGAAAATCCTATCAACATTATTAAGATTAATTCTTTAATTATCGAATGCAATATAACAAGTGGAAGTTTTAAAAATGGGAGGCGTCATATATTATTCATCAATTTTTTTCCAGTGTACCAGCGGGATACAAAATAATTGAATCTCCTCTACATGTCATCTATTTACCTATAAATGCATCCACCATTTCAACCATAACACTTAAAACAGTAGTCCAAGACGGAGACCTCGTCAATTTCAACGGTGAAGTCATAACGATACGACTACATTTGAAGAAAAGATGGTGACGCGGTATAACAAATGTGCGTGTAACCACAACAAGGTTAACTATAAAAGATCAAAGTGTGGAAATGCGCGAGTCAGTAAGCGGTCAACCCTCAAAGTATTGACAGCGCAGACTAGAGCATACTTGCAAAGTCTTGGTTTTACAGTAATACAATGAGTATATTAAACGTAAACGAAAAAGTTGTTGTTGATAATGCTATAGTAAATTCCGAACTCCATACCCATTAACCATATTCTACCAGATTTGGAAAGAATGATGAAATCAGAATACCCATTCAGGAAGACATGTGCACTTTACCATCAGAAAGTTATGTCTACGTAGAGGGAAGATTGTTGAGGAGGATGGTACCGTCTCTAACACCGCGCGGTTTGTTAATATGCGAATGCTACTTGGCTTTGTGGAAGACTACAATAAAGTGATTTTGAACAACAGACAAGAATTGGTTTTAATTCGCAGTAACATTGATACCGATGCGGTAATTTCAACTGTTGCAGATGAAGCACTAAAAGTTAACATAGATAAAATATATTGGAAAGTTTGTAACATTAAAAGCGGCTGCCAAAGTATAAACACTAAAACTGGGCCAACTTATAACATTAAAACAAAAGCGATGATGTAATAAACAATTTGTAATTGATCGAATAATTATAATTAATAAAAAAAATATTACCAAATATCAATCGCTACTGCCGTCGGCTCAATCGGTAGATGAAGATAAGGGAGAGTTCTAATATACTGAGTTTAATTAACATACCTGAAATACTGCATGCTTCCCATCTGCTTAATTATTTTCACTTATACTTAATTAATAAGAAAAATATGTAATGTAAATCAAAACAATAAATTGATACCTCGGGCGCCAAGCTATTTTTAAATATACGTTATTGGAACAGCTAAACCAAGTTTGTTAATAATAATACAACATCAATCAAAATGAAAATAAAATTACAAGGCACACTAACGCTTATTTAATAATCAATTGTAATGGAAAAGGTCTTAAATCAATTCGTTAATTACTAAAAAAATCATACCTTTGAACAGTTCTGTATATATTTTATTACCGCTGGTGACACATGAAACGAAACGGTCAACTAGATGAAATTATTATAGCATCATTGTGGTACAATCTCCAGATCTAAGTTTACCAGCCACACCCCACTGGAATTATCTTGATAATTTATTCTTAATAATTCGAATCCATAATAATTAATGCATTACTTTGAAGTTTTTAGTATGTAAAAAATTGCGATTTATGATGTAAACCAAGTAAAATAAGGTATTTAATAAAAGTGGTACTTTTTAAAAGTAAAAAAAGAACTAAAAGTAAAAAAAAGTGCCTAAAAAAAAGCAAAGGCTTTAATTTTAACTATAATGAAAAAAAATAACTTACCATCTACCGATGGCACTTTACACTAAAATTTAGGGAAAATTCCCCACAACTACATGCTTCATGCTATTACATTTAGCAGCAAGTGAATTGAAAAAGAAAAAAGGCTAGTTATTACGCATTGCGCGGCTTTTAAATGATCAGAATACCATTTCTAAGGAAAGGGAACTATAAATCTTTATGAAATATATTCACTTAAAAAATATGTACTATTAAGATATGCAATTTAAGTTGCCTACCACATACAAAACTTAAAAACTTTTCTTATATTTACTACTAAATGAATAAAAGATCTAAAATTAAAGTATTATTTAATACAACTTGAAAAAAAGGTTGTTACAAGTTCAGCACATCATTCCAGCATTAGCGAAGGAATTGGCGTTAACGAAGTACATTGATAAAAATGTGAATACTCCAGTAGCATTTAGAAGTTGGGAAACACACATATATCCAGCAGTTCCCACAACAGATAAACATACATGGGCAATCAAAACATCGACTAAAATAGAAACACCTAGGTACATTATTATCCGATTTCAAACGGGGCGAGAAAATAATGTTTCTCAAGATATAAGCAAATTCGATAAATGTGCACTAAAGAATATTAGGGTATTCCTTAACACGGATCGTTATCCGTATGACAATTTAAACGTAAATTACGATAATAATTGCTTTGCTATATTGTATGAAATGTTTGCTAAATTCCAAATTATTATTAAAGAAATGGTCAACCATTACTCACAGCTAATCAATTTACGACAGTCGCACCATTGATAGTGGTAGACTGTTCGAATCAAAAAGAGACATTACACTCCAAAGCAGTAGTACTTCGTGTAGAATTCGAAACAGTAGTCAACATACCCGCGAATACGACAGCGTACTGTGGCATACTCCACGATCGCTTAGTTACGTATAACGCGTTAACCAAAGCAGTAAGACAGCTGTAATACGATGCCCGTCATAGTCGACGTACAAGGTTTTAAACTTTCAAAATCTTTTATACCGAAAGAACTCAAAATTTTTAATGGAACACAAGTAGCCCACTACATGTTTAAATCACCGTATCCATGGCATACGTTAGACGCGGAGAGTCGCCGTCAAGCTACTTGGTTAATTCATAATCAACACTGTATAAAATGGGAAGAGGGGCATACACCACCACACCAATTTCGCAGAATTCTCAGTCGATTGATTCAACCTACAGATACTGTCTACGTCAAGGGTAGAGAGAAAGCGGATTACATCAGAAAATTTGTTACACAACCCGTTATAGAACTTGAGAAACATCCTACTCTTCCTGCTGTGCAACCAGTTTGTTATTATCATTGTAAATCACTATGTCACTGCGCTCCGTCTAATATGTACCATCTGTACGATACTTATGTAATGCATTAAAGTTTGTACACGTTTTTTTTAAATACAAATTGTAAATATATATTTTGTTTATTTCTTTTATACTCACAATATGAGTACATTCTATATATATATATATATATATATATATATATATATATATATATATATATATATTCCTCGATAATGAATTATGCCATAATAATAGTATGTATTCCACTAAAAGTTACTACATTAAGTAGCCGACCTGGAATGGTACATCGATATCATACATATTAAAATGTATGGTTATACACGTTTATAGCTTCATTATGGAGATAATATATACACTCCTAAAGCTAACAAGCATCAGTACCCAAACTATTAGGTACGAACTGGATTATACAAATTCATTTGCCTAGCAACCTCTAGTAGACCACTCAAAGGATCGGCGTTCTCCAATTCCGGAATTCGCCAATGCCCCCACGCCAATGTTGTACACGTGCCACGTAATCGATACCGTTTGCAATCCTGGGACCGAAAGGCGATTTTGTTTAACATCTCAGTGTATATACCATGCAAAGTTGAACGAACATTTTACACATTACTGTTTTATCAGATGCCTCCGCAACAGATTTGTAGTCTACATCCGTCAGCACTTTTTCAATAACGATTTTCTTAACACCTTTCGCTTTCTTAACCACTTGATCATCAGCAAGCTTTAGACAATAAGATTTTGATCTTGCTCCATAAAAATATTGAATAGCTTTCTCTGCATACTCATCTGTCATTCTTCCGACGACGGATGTATTCGTTGTAATACCATACAGACCGTTTTGATAGTTGGATGTATCATTGTGCCCCTTATTATAATACAGATTCAAATTTCCAGCCATAACCTGCAGAGACTTAAATACAAACTCAAATTTTCCGGCATTGGGCCCTCGACAAGGGACAAAGCTCCGAAAGCAAGTTACGCAGCCCTACACCTGTCTTATAATCTCGGTTATGCTCGGAGAGGTTTGGAGTGGGATCGCCGAAACAGCCTTCGCTGAAAGCCTCGCGTCGCGAAATTTTACCTATATGAGATATCATATCGCAAAGATCTGCCGGTCATAACACAACATTTTTCCGTAACTACACTCTAATATCTTCCCTAGGGCCATGTTTATAAATCTAAAAAGCCCTTTTCGACAGTCCTTCCGAGACAGGACCTGTATGTAAAGTCGTCTTATGTGATAGTATGGCAGGTCTTTATCGGAAAAATTCAAAGATTAAAAGAGGTCGGTATGCTTAATTTGATTATAACCCTTTTTTTGACAGAGGTAATTCAGCTAAGGTAGAGCTTGTATGCTGTATAGAGGCAAAATCTAGGCTTCAAGGAGAAGAAGAAAACACAAGCCATTTTTTCGGCGTATACACCACTATATTGCAGATGCTGTCTTGTGTGCTTATTAGAAAACATGCTACTGATCCGGAGTTGGATAAGGAAAGATGTATGCGGTACAGCTTCAGGGACGAAGCAGAAGTGAAAACCTATGTAGTATTTCAAGGTAGCATGGTAAACTTAGCTAATTTTTAAGAATAATCCCATATCTGTGTAATACTAAAGGTGAAATAAAATATTAGACATTAGCCCTTGCGTGTATTTAAAACACAATTAGTAACGGTTGAACATTATTATGAAGCAGCATCAGAGTATTAGATCTTTTTACTAGTTAATAAGCTGCAATCGCCCAAGATGAAGCGGATGAAGAATATGATTATTATTTCACCTAATTCTGGACCTTAATGTTTTTTTCTGCAGCTGCAAATTTGTTTAAAATATTTGTAAGTACGTTAATGAGTGAGTAATTGTCACTTTCCAAATTGTAGTAATGGGAGTTGTATAACTGTTTAATAATAATTACATTCCGTACAAATAGTTTATCGATATGTAAATTTTACAACCTCAAGGCTCAAACCGTTTAAAGTAACTTTTGTACTAGTTTGCATGTTTTAAGGTGTTTAATTACAACCTTGTATTATTTTTTTGAAATAGGATTATTATCATCTTCACAAACTGTAATCTGTTTATGCTAGAGCTTATTTATTTATATATATATATATATATATATATATTATATATATATATATATATATATATATATATATATATATATATATTGGATATATTGTATTCTACAAACAATTTATCATACGGTGAAACTCATTTTTTTTAAGCATGTTATTGTCGTTTTTTATTTTGAATGTAAATTTATAAGTACAATATTATATAATTACACCTGTACAACTGTAATGCATATATTTTATTTACATTCCAAAAATTACTTTTACCCGATAACCAGTTTTATATCAATTAAGCATAAGTCAAAACATAGAAACGTTAGTTATAACCGTAATTTATTTATTTAGTTACACAGATTTAATTACAGCTAGTGCAAACAACATATCTTTTTTAAAAATGTTAAGTGTTTGGATACCGAGGACCTGTGTATATACAACAATTTTAACGAGAGGATGGTGATTAAAGATAAGCAACCAGTTTTAATATTCGTTTAGAAAAACAATATTCTGATTACTGTGTCGTGCAATTAACTTTTAAATAATTTTTTGTATTGCGTGTTGAGATTAATTTAAAATGACAGTGAAATTTAATTATTAGAATACAACCCCAATGTATAAATAAATTTTCGTATAGGTAAAAGATCACAATCTGTAGATAGGAATTAAAAGAAATACAATTATGCAATCTCATTTGATAAAATAAAAATGGGTCCTAATACATATTAATAAACACAGCTTAAATAAAAATCTTTTTCAATCAGAACACGTTCAATTGCCTAACCTCCAGGGGTTGTACTGCTCTTAATATTACCAAAACGACCTTAATTAAGGTTGAAAAAGAACCCTCAAAAAGAAGCCCCCAGCCCCCAAATCCAAGACCAACGCCTTGACCAACCCCAAGTCCAAAGACCAAACCCTAAATACACCCCTCACGCGACCAAGTACAAAAAAAGGCTTGGCTGTCAAAAAGGCTCTTAGTACAACAAAATGGGTTGAAAATTCCATCAAGGGCTGAAAAAGGCCTCCGAAAAGAAACCATAAAATAAAGCCGACAAAAAAATTGCTGTCAAAAAGACCATAATTAGGATGAAAATTCCATCAAGGGGTTGAAAAAGTCCTGCGAAAAGAAACCATAAAAATAAGGGTGAAAAATACGGTCTCCCACGTGGCCGGCCTTGTGACGCCAAAATCCAACATGGCGGAAGGTGTCGGGGTTCTACTAATAGCACATTTAATTATTTTTCTTTCATATGTCACTTCATACATTGTTTAGATAGGTACTCTTTTTAACTTTTTAATTCTTTTTACAGTTGAAAACAAATGACATGATGTAAATCAAACACAAGGACTTGCACTACATCAACTTTTATTTTTAACTAGTAATTTCTTCTATGGGTAAGTGTTTTACTTAATTTTATACCTTTTATTCAACTTTTTCAAACACATAATTTAGATCTAATTTTTTTTCTTTTTTTATAGTTATAACGAGGCATGATGTATGAAAAGGACTTTTCTTCCAAGTGCAGTGGAATTCAGAATGGATCGCCAACTTGGATAAATGATTTCGGTACTTCACCATCACGCACGCCTTCCTGGATAATTTGGGTCCTTTTGACACTTGTACAAAATGTCTTATCCCTAAAGCAAATCATATATCTGAATAATAAGCTTATTTTTATGTTGTCTTTGTAGCAAATAAATACATTTACATATCGTTTTCTTTGCTTTGTGTTAACTGTGGGTTACACACGTGATCTGCAGTAGGTAGGTTGCGCAACTGGCCTTGAGACTGTGAGACCTATTGCGTAATGCATTAGATACGTTTCGCAACTGACCTTGAGTCTGTGACACCTATTGCATAACTGAATTAAATAATTTGCGCAACTGGCCTTGAGACTGTGATACGACTTATCTTGATATTGCGTAACCTTTGGACTGACCTTGATTTAGTGGAACCTTGATGAGCAGCAGGAGGAGGAGGAGGTCCCAGAACTCTCCAAACCTACCTACTTGTGTAATGATACTCTATTTTCCAGGCGTCTAGGTATTTGGGAAATGTATTTTTTAAGGAGGTCGCAGAATCCATAGCAAATTGCAATACTCTGTGAATGCGTCGACGATAACAAGAATCTGTTTGTAATACTCGGTAGCCATAGGAAGAGGGCCCAAGCAGTCTATGTGCAAGGTGTGGAAGGATTCTTTTGGTTTTTACACAGATTTTACGATAACTTGCAGTGGCCCTGTTCTTGTTTTCTTGATCGCACACATTTGAAGAATTCTCTCATAGGTGGAAACCAAAAGTGCTCAGAAATAGATGCCTACGTCTTTTCGGCGCCAATATGTCAAATATACGAAGCAGTCCTAACCAACTTTGTCCTATGAGATATCACTGGAGTCATCTTCGCCCAACCGTCTTGGGCTTCTTCGTTACCTTTTTGTTCTATATACGGTGTGCTACTCTCCGAACTGTTCCAACAGGGTCCCTACTTAAGTAATCAACATGGGGTAGGTTACTTCCTTTTCGATACATTTCAAAATCAAAATCCTGCATGTACCATCGGGCTACACGAGGTATCAGATCCTTCTGGTTACCTGTAGCCTTGATGGCGTTGCAATCCGTAACTAATTTGAACTTAACACCCAACAAATAAGTGCGCAAGGGTTTTAATAGCTGTATAATTGCCAGCGTTTCAAACTCATATGAGTGGTATTTACTTTCAATGTCGGTCGTTATTTTACTGAAATACGCTACTACTTTCGGTTGTGTTCCATGTAGTCGAATCAAAATAGCTCCACACCCAATGCTACTTGCGTCGGTATTTAATTCGGTCAGAAGTTCTAGATTGTATACCGCAAGTAAGAGTAAGAGTCTAGATGTCAACTGACCTATTACGTATTGTCTTACCTTTTCTTGTTCCACGCCCCATTCAAACGAAACATCCCGCATTGTTAATCTCGTTATACACGCGGTTCTGCTGGCAAACTGGAGTATACACTTTCTGAAGTATCCCGCTAGTACCATGAATTGCCTAACTTGTTTAGCGGATGTGGGTATAGGCGAGTTGATCAAGGCTTCAACTTTAGCTTTACCAGGCCTTATACCGTCATTGGATATTTCTCTTCCTAAATACTCCACAGAAGGTTGTAGAAAACGGCACTTTTTGAATGTTAAGCGAAAATCCATTCAAATCTAACGCTTCTAACACTTGTCTAGTGTACGTTAAGCCTTCGGGGGTCAAACTAGGAATCATATCATAGTCCAAATACAGTAATGCCACAGTATCTTTCAAATGACCCAGTGCAAGATTGATGGCTCTCTGGAATACACTGAACTGGTAGTGTAGTGGTGACACGACCTGCTTAGCATTTGGTAGGTAATGGGTTCGATTCCCGTTACCGTCTACCTTATATGAGGTTTTTTCAGGGGTTTTCCTCGTGCACATGTAGCGGCATGGTCACTGCGTATATGCACACCATGTGCGGCTACTTAGGCGAATGCTAGGGTAGTATTTTCCCACTCAGAACTCCGTTCCTTCCGATCCTATCCTGACCACACCTATCCTTAATCCCACCATGCATATATACGTAATGTATGTATGTATGCTGGGAATCCATGATTGTGACTGAAGGAGCTTGGGAAACTCGAGCAGCCTGCCCTCCCCCTTGGGGAAGGAATGAAATACGTTACCTTATCCTTTTTTTCTCTGGAATACAGCGGGTGCATTGGCTAGGCCAAAAGGATCCTCAGGTACTCAAAATGTCCGTCGGGCGTCACGAAAGCAGGTTTGCAGATGGAATCGTCGTGGATGGGTATCTGATGAAATCCTGACTCCATATTCAAGGATGTGAAAAACCTTGCCTTCCCTAGCCGGTCTAATTGATCTTCAATCAAGGGGAAAGGGAATCAATCTTTAATAGTAACACAATTAAGTTCTGCAAAGTCCACACACATACGATATGCACCAGATTTCCTTTTTACCAGAAGGGCCGAGCTAGCAAGAGGGGATTCGTTGGGCCGAATAATGTTATTTGCAAGCAAATCTTCAGTGATCTACCGCATAGTCCATAGCATTTCTTTCGCTGACAGGCAAACGGTATGGAGGATGGTTAACAAAAACATCTTTCTAATCTAATTTTTAAACTGATATTCTTCACTGCCCGCACTTTATTTCGGCTGGTTATCATTCCTGTGAAATCACGAAGTAGGTTGAAGGAAATACTGTCTCAAATTCTGTTTATTCCGGACACTTCTCTGTGCCGAATTACTTACGAGCTTTGGTGGTTAGTAATTACAAGCTATGTTGGATCTATAAAAATATCACGCCCAATAATAATGTCATAATAAATACACTCATCCGAAACAAAAACATAGGTTACGCTAACGTCAACATTTGAAATTTTCGTGTTCGCACGCAATTTCATAGTTGCACTAATCGTTGCATTAGAGAGCGTCTTCAGCGTAATATGAGTGTGTGTGTCTGTGTGTGCGTGCGTGCGTATGCGCGCGTGTGTGTTCGTGTGCTTGTGCGTGTGTGAGGGTGCGTGCGTGTGGGTGTAGGTGTGCGTGCGCGCGGTGTGCATGTGGAGTGTTGGCGGCCTCGCGCGTGCTCGCGAGCGTGTGTGTGTGGGTGTGCGTAAGCGTGAGCGCGTGCTTGTGCGTGTGTGGGTGCGTGCGTGCGTGTTGGTGCGTTCGTGTAGGTGTGGGTGCGCGTGTGTGTGTGTGAGTGAATGAGAGTATAGTCATTCCAAATACTTTAAAAGTTACTTAAGATGGATGTCATTCTATAGTTCCTTAAAGCGCATACTCACATTCTCTGAAAGTTACTGTATTACAATAGAAGTTTCATTGCTGATTTAACGAATAAGTGCTACTAAAATAGCAGCGAAACCATTCACAACCATGACATGGACGGACTGATAATATCAACTTTTCGACATTGTGCAGGTTATCTTATAAGTAGCTGCTATTAGAATTGTAACTAAGAATCTTGGTTGTTTAAAATTGTGATAATAAATAAGATTTCTTGATTGCTCTTTTATGGTTGTTTGCCTTCTGAAGGGAGCTTTTAATTATTTCTTTAGTAAACCACCTGGGACTGCACCATTTAGCATATCTGAACAAAATCCATGTGTATCTAATATAGTGAACAATAACCAAAACTATAGAATAGAATACCAAAACAGTGCTAATAAAACAATTTCTACATGATTTATTCTTTCCACTCAATACACGATCACTTTGGAAACACTGGTGAGAAGCTCAATAGCTAAGACCAATAAAACAGTAATTGACTAGTTTTAAAGCCATGCACATGATAACACGAACTGATGGGCAAAGTTAATTTTCCGACACAAACTTGGCACACATAAAATTTTCAAATTATTGTCTGCCTTACTAACACAATCTTTAGAACTCATTAGACAAGAACAATGATCAATTCGATATAGTGTTTTATCAGAAAAAATACTAATATTCCCATAATTATCTTTACTTTTATTTTAGTGTCTTATTTTACATTTTATGGAAAATATGACATAACTTAAATCTTCAATTTTACAGTCATTATGAATGCCTGGCCAGCTTATCAACGAGTCGAACACCTTTTGAGATAAATGACCTCCAAGTTAAAGAATAAACAATTACAAAACGAACCAAATTGGACATGTATTATATCAACTCAGAATTAGGGATAATTAGTACCATCACCTTTTCAAAATGTCCAAAAATGTTTGACACTCCATTTTCAAAAAGTTCAGTTATAATACTCGCCATTCGCAACTTGTTAATATACAGATGTTCAATTCACAGGGTTGCACTGGTGCATCTTATCAAAACTTTAGTTTTGTGTAACAGTACAAATTACTGTGGACCCAACTTGAGGGTTGGTATCCATCAATTATAACATTTTATAGATTAATTGCAGACCACCAGTCCTCAAAAACAAGCCACAAACATTTATATTTACCTACATATAAAGATATTTATAGAAAAATACTAATGTACTACATAAAGTTTGCAAAAATATCGCAAAGAATAGAAATTCACAAACCATATGTTTAGGTTTGAAAATAGTTCACAAAAATTAAAAGATGTGTGCTGGATAAATATGTCTCTACGACATTTACTTCATTCATCTACCTTCTTTCATACGTTGTTTTGTTATCGCTGGCCTACTTATACAACAAAATTTCATTTAGAACAGATATCCGTAATAATAACATCATAAATAAATATGTAATAACGCCGCTTATCCATAAAACATCTGTTTTTCAATGACCGTTTTCATATTGTATTGCAAACATTTATAATGCAATTTCCACCGATATCAAAAAACTTTCTGAGTCAATTTAAGAAACATTTTACTACTTTTTGCTTCCATTTACAGTATCTAATATTTTACCCCTAGTACTATAAACCTACTTTCACAATATTATTGTTCCATCAATACATACAATCTACTTGTTTCAACTCTCTGAATTATACGCTTCTCCAATTTTTATTAAAAATATGAACTTTTCTCCTACAAAATTTTGCGGTTAAAATTAAATTTACATTGTAGAAACAAAATCAGTAATCTATGTCAGAATGGCGTTTAAAACTTCATGTCAAAGATTAATTAATCAAGACATAAATATATGTTAAGGTAAAAAAAATACAGCTAATACAGCTTAAGCATTTTCAATCATATTTATTTGATTTTTACATTTATTAAAATTCTGGCTCTGTTATTTCCTTCTACGCAAAATTACCTTCATATCAAAAAAAAATCATCAAAATCTATCATGCGGTTGTCTCGCAATCCGTGTGTACTAAATGACCTGATTATTTTATCATATAAGGTACTATTTTTCTTTTATAAATTTTGTTCACACTTGCAGAAATCTTTAATTTAATTTAATATTGAATATTAGGCTCTTTATTCTTTTAAATAACAAAAAAAAATAAAGGTACAAAAATAAAAGATGACTCATGATTGATTTATGTATTATTTGCTTTTTCATGTTAATAGACATATTATTAATTTCATTCACATTCTAAAATAATTAACGTATCTTAGGTAGACTTACATTATAATGCTGATAAAAAAAAAAAAAGATTGCATTAATACATTGTGAATTACATGCAACACTGCTTCATATTTTGAATGTTAGGTAAGTTACATAACTCCACATCAGTGTGGGTATCGACATTGTATATATACAATGGTATCAACAGGTGTGATTACAATATTGATAACATACTTTCTAGATGGCAATCAACATGTTAATGCTGACTAACATTTCTTAAAGCAATATTTATTTATGCATAAAATATACATGTAATTAACATTCATATAACAAATAAAACAGCAAAAACCAGTAAATTTATTGCACTTTGTTGAAATTGAAGTTTTAAAATAAAAAAAAGAAAACATTGTTTTATTAGACTTTTGCTTCAATCTATTTTTGGAGATACATCATCAGTAATACTATTTGCCTTTTTTTTATGTTTCTTACTTTCTAAATGCTGTTTAAATTGCACCACTGAATTTAAACTCAAATTACAAGGATTACAATAATATAAACCGCTCGGAGTACGAAACACAGACAAATCAGTTTTTGAAATACTTGTACATGAAAGACTTGATAAAATCGAATCTTCTGGATTTGTATCTAAAAAAAATTCTGTAAAATTAATGAATACACTATACACAATAACCCACCGTCAGCCCTATTCGCCTCCTCCAGTAACTTTACCTTTTTTTGATGTTTTGTCCCACTCTTATGTAAAACCATCTGTTGCTCAGATGTAACGTATATATTGCACATGTCACAGTGCAAACCATTTTTACGATGCTCACGTTCAGTTTTTAACTCAACAGGTAAAGCAAAATCAGCACCAAAACCATCATGTGTTTTTGGTACAGCTGACGAACTATAAAACTAAATTAATCACCATATTAGAAAGTGTTACGACTTACGTTCTTATCCAATTTCCTAAATTATGCACGCAATTTCATAGTTGCACTAATCGTTGCATTAGAGAGCGTCTTCAGCGTAATATGAGTGTGTGTGTCTGTGTGTGCGTGCGTGCGTATGCGCGCGTGTGTGTTCGTGTGCTTGTGCGTGTGTGAGGGTGCGTGCGTGTGGGTGTAGGTGTGCGTGCGCGCGGGTGTGCATGTGGGAGTGTTAGCGGCCTCGCGCGTGCTCGCGAGCGTGTGTGTGTGGGTGTGCGTAAGCGTGAGCGCGTGCTTGTGCGTGTGTGGGTGCGTGCGTGCGTGTTGGTGCGTTCGTGTAGGTGTGGGTGCGCGTGTGTGTGTGTGAGTGAATGAGAGTATAGTCATTCCAAATACTTTAAAAGTTACTTAAGATGGATGTCATTCTATAGTTCCTTAAAGCGCATACTCACATACTCTGAAAGTTACTGTATTACAAAAGAAGTTTCATTGCTGATTTAACGAATAAGTGCTACTAAAATAGCAGCGAAACCATTCACAACCATGACATGGACGGACTGATAATATCAACTTTTCGACATTGTGCAGGTTATCTTATAAGTAGCTGCTATTAGAATTTTAACTAAGAATCTTGGTTGTTTAAAATTGTGATAATAAATAAGATTTCTTGATTGCTTAAATCTTTTATGGTTATTTGCCTTCTGAAGGGAGCTTTTAATTATTTCTTTAGTAAACCACCTGGGACTGCACCATTTAGCATATCTGAACAAAATCCATGTGTATGTAATATAGTGAACAATAACCAAAACTATAGAATAGAATACCAAAACAGTGCTAAATGAGTTAATAATGACTAATAAAACAATTTCTACATGATTTATTCTTTCCACTCAATACACGATCACTTAGGAAACACTGGTGAGAAGCTCAATAGCTAAGACCAATAAAACAGTAATTGACTAGTTTTAAAGCCATGCACATGATAACACGAACTGATGGGCAAAGTTAATTTTCCGACACAAACTTGGCACACATAACATTTTCAAATTATTGTCTGCCTTACTAACACGATCTTTAGAACTCCTTAGACAAGAACTATGATCAATTCGATATGGTGTTTTATCAGAAAAAATACTAATATTCCCATAATTATCTTTACTTATATTTTAGTGTCTTATTTTACATTTTATGGAAAATATGACATAACTTAAATCTTCAATTTTACAGTCATTATGAATGCCTGGCCAGCTTATCAATGAGTCGAACACTTTTTGAGATAAATGACCTCCAAGTTAAAGAATAAACAATTACAAAACGAACCAAATTGGACATGTATTATATCAACTCAGAATTAGGGATAATTAGTACCATCACCTTTTCAAAATGTCCAAAAATGTTTGACACACCATTTTCAAAAAGTTCTGTTATAATACTCGCCATTCGCAACTTGTTAATATATACCGATGTTCAATTCACAGGGTTGCACTGTATCAAAACTTTAGTTTGTGTAACAGTACAAATTACCGTGGACTCAACTTGAGGGTTGGTATCCAGCAATTGTAACATTTTATAGATTAATTCCAGACCACCAGTCCTCAGAAACGAGCCACAAACATTTATATTTACCTACATATAAAGATATTTATAGAAAAATACTAATGTACTACATATAGTTTGCAAAAGTATCCCAAAGAATACAAATTCACAAACCATATGTTTAAGATTTATATAAGCTACTAAAAGGTTTGAAAATAGTTCACAAAAATTAAAAGACGTGTGCTGGTTAAATATGTCTCTACGAGATTTACTTCATTCATCTACCTTCTTTCATAAGTTGTTTTGTTATCGCTGGCCTACTTATACAACAAAATTTCATTTAGAACAGATATCCGTAATAATAACATAAATAAATACATATGTAATAACGCCGCTTATCCATAAAACATCTTTTTTTCAATGCATTGAAAACATTTATAATGGAATTTCCACCGATATTCAAAAACTTTCTCAGAGTCAATTTAAGAAACATTTTACTACTTTTTGCTTCCGTTTACAGTATCTAATATTTTACCCCTAGTACTATAAACCTATTCACAATATTATTGTTCCATCAATACATACAATCTACTAGTTTCAACTCTCTGAATCACACACTTCTCCAATTTTTATTAAAAATATGAACTTTTCTCCTACAAAATTTTGCGGTTAAAATTAAATTTACATTGTAGAAACAAAATCAGTAATCTATGTCAGAATGGCGTTTAAAACTTCATGTCAAAGATTAATTAATCAAGACATAAATATATGTTAAGGTAAAAAAAATACAGCTAATACAGCTTAAGCATTTTCAATCATATTTATTTAATTTTTACATTTATTAAAATTCTGGCTCTATTATTTCCTTCTACGCAAAATTACCTTCATATCAAAAAAAAAAAAAAATCATCAAAATCCATTAAGCGGTTGTCTCGCAATCCGTGTGTACTAAATGACCTGATTATTTTAACATATAGGATACTATTTTTCTTTTATAAATTTTGTTCACACTTGCAGAAATCTTTAATTTAATTAATTAAATTTAATTTAATATTGAATATTAGGCTCTTTATTCTTTTAACAAAAAAAAATAGATACAAAAATAAAAGATGACTCATGATTGATTTATGTATTATTTGATTTTCATGTTAATAAACATATTATTAATTTCATTCACATTCTAAAATAATTAACGTATGTTAGGTAGACGTACATGATAATGCTGATAAAAAAAAAAAAAGATTGCATTAATACATTGTGAATTACATGCAACACTGCTTCATATTTTGAATGTTAGGTAAGTTACATAACTCCACATCAGTGTGGGTATCGACATTGTATATATACAATGGTATCAACAGGTGTGATTACAATATTGATAACATACTTTCTACATGGCAATCAACATGTTAATGCTTGACTAACATTTCTTAAAGCAATATTTATTTATGCATAAAATATACATGTAATTAACATTCATATAACAAATAAAACAGCAAAAAACAGTAAATTTATTGCACTTTGTTGAAATTGAAGTTTTAAAATAAAAAAAAGAAAACATTGTTTTATTAGACTTTTGCTTCAATCTATTTTTGGAGATACATCATCAGTAATACTATTTGCCTTTTTTTTATGTTTCTTACTTTCTAAATGCTGTTTAAATTGCACCACTGAATTTAAACTCAAATTACAAGGATTACAATAATATAAACCGCTCGGAGTACGAAACACAGACAAATCAGTTTTTGAAATACTTGTACATGAAAGACTTGATAAAATCGAATCTTCTGGATTTGTATCTAAAAAAAATTCTGTAAAATTAATGAATACACTATACACAATAACCCACCGTCAGCCCTATTCGCCTCCTCCAGTAACTTTACCTTTTTTTGATGTTTTGTCCCACTCTTATGTAAAACCATCTGTTGCTCAGATGTAACATATATATTGCACATGTCACAGTGCAAACCATTTTTACGATGCTCACGTTCAGTTTTTAACTCAACAGGTAAAGCAAAATCAGCACCAAAACCATCATGTGTTTTTGGTACAGCTGACGAACTATAAAACTAAATTAATCACCATATTAGAAAGTGTTACGACTTACGTTCTTATCCAATTTCCTAAATTATCATATTCACCACGTCCAGCAGGTGATGCAACACCCAAGATAACCCTAAAATAAAAATTAAATAAATTCTGAATTATACACAATTATTAAAAAAAACCTGCGATGATTCTTACTGCTATAATGCGATTGAGCATGGAGACGTCCAGTTAAAGGTAAATCACAAGGCTCACAATAAAAATATTTAGGATCATCATCTTCTAATTTATTCTCCTGCTTTGCAATATCATGGAGTGGTGTACCGGTCTGTTCCGCATACTCAATTAAATATTTACGTACTTTTTTCATATGTTTCTTCGAATTGTAATGTAGTTTAGCCATAACATTACTTGAATGTTGACAATCACATAATTTACAAAAAAGTGGTTGAAATTGCGATGCTAATTCGGCGGGTAGAGTAGGATCACTTAAGTGTGGGAAAGTATCTTTATCTAGAAAAGTTTGAATTAAGTTGATACTTTAATAGATGGAATACATAACTTACACTTTTTCGTTGATCGTGAACCACCTGTTTTTGGTACCTCTTTAGGTCGTTGTGTTACTCTGTGTATTTCCAATACAGTTTTATACATAGGAGTATTATGATCTTCATATATATTACTAAGTGGCTGATATTCTCCATTTGAGATATTACTTGTTTGGGTTTGATCTAGTCTTAATTGCTTCCGAGGTATTATAAAATTTGGTGAAAATTCTGGAGCTAAAATTTTAACTTTACATACACGAAGATGCACTAAAAAATTTACTTCTCTTAGGAGCGGAAGAACCCATTTTTAATACGTATATTTATGTTTATTTCATTTACCTTTAGTCTACTAAATACAACATTAAATGTGATGTCATTCGTCAATTAGAAAAAAAAAAATCGAACTACCAATACCAACACACGAAAATAAAATTTACTTTGAGCTTTGAGTATATATTCAACCATAGCCTTCTTTATTTACAAGCCATGAACAAGAAATTTGGCAACACCGCCTGGTACAGTGGTGGTTATCGTAGTGTTTGTGCTTGTAAATAATTGAAATTCGATTTAAATCATGTGTATATTACATATTACATATTTTAAATTTAAAAAAATATATTGTATATTGGTAAAACAACATTATATTGTAGTAATAAAATGTTGGCATACATGATATGGTATTCGAAAAGTATATTAGCTACAATGAAAATCTTATTAGTGAAGGTGTTCCGAATAATTATTGTAGTGGATTTTGCGAGATTTATCCGCAAATGCTACATCATTGGAAACGTTTGTATTTATTCAAGACAGTAATATTTCAAATTAAAACAGTAAGTATACATAAATTCCTTCTATCGTAGTTTTTGAGGTTAGAACTTCATATTTTGTGTGTTTGGTAAACTATTATTAATAATTATTGGATTACATTATTTATATCGAATCTGTTTTTAGAATGCCACGACATTGCTGTGCCCCTGGATGTAAATCAAATTATGATAGTGATGTAAAGGAACATGGAAAAAACTCAAGTTTTAAACTTCCATTGGATCCTGTATTAAGGTAGATCTGGATTCATGCAATTCCATCAGACAATTGGCAATCTTCCGCTCATACTGCTATATGTAGCGAACATTTTCTAGATACAGAAATTATTCGCTTTGAAACTTGTCTTAATAAAGATGGCATGGAGATCAAATTACCATTAAGAAATCCAAAGTTAGTTGCAGTTGCGGTTCCACACATTTTTAAAAATTTACCATCATCCTCGACAAAAAGAACCGACCCTGAGGAAAGAAGAGAAATTGTCATGGATAGGCACGAAAAAAAGTGTAATGAATTTCTTAACAGTGATTTACTTAAAGATTACATGGACCTTGTGGGAAGAATGAAAGAAAATCTTCATTTACAAAAATGGAGTTACAAAGTTGTGTCTAACTGTGTATTTTTATATTTTGAACATTGGCGTGAATGAAAATTTTGATGAGATGGATTGTGGAGTGGAAATTAACTGCAGTGTGATGATAAATAATGACTTATTCGTTACAGTCTTTGTACATGGAAATTTGTTAAGTTTCACGATTTGCAATGGATATTACCTCAAAATTTAAAATTAAGTAGATGGTCACAAATCGAAAATATTTTAAGTAGGTATAACAGTAGTAGTGTATATATTATTTGGAAATCAGAAGAATATTTTTTAACACTTGCGTGCAAGTATGTTGATAAAACTATAGTGGTTGATAATTCAAAATTTTAAAAAATCAGTTTGAGTTGTTTAATGCAAAACGTAGACGATTTTCAATTGATACTATAATATTTTCATTTTTAATTTACTATCAGTCTCATGCATTAAAAAACTTTTTAATTTCGCCAAGTAAGAGATACTTGCAACAAATCTCATCTTCGTTAAATATTTATCCCGAGACTGATATTAACAATAAACATTACTTGTCATTTATTGCTAAAACAACATGTGATTGGGAGAAATATGTACCTCTTTTAATTGATGAAATATATGTTAATACTGACCTACATTATATGGCAAAACATGTTACTGGTTATGCTAGCAATAATCCAAATGAAATGGCAAAAACTATTCAATCGTTTATGATTACATCAGTTTTTGGCAGTTTGTCTGAAATTGTTAAATTATTACCTGTAAGTGGACTAACAAGAAATGATTTAAGAAAAATGTTACTTCAAGTTGTGAATTTTGTTCTGGGGTTCGGGTTTAAGGTCATTTGTATTATAACTGATAATAATTGAATAAATCAAAATCTTTTTGAACTTATTTCACCATTGGAAAGTTTTCCAAATCAGACCTTTCCAGATTAAAAAATTATCATTTTATTTGATTTTGTACATATATTTAAAAATATTAGGAATAACTGGATTATCTTACGTATTCATAATCACACATTTGTTTATCCCGATTTTGAAACAAATGTTGTAAGAAGGGCTTCTTTTGAAGACTTACGGAACTTCTACACAACAGAAGTTAATACAATAATTAAAAAAGCTCCTAAATTAAATTACAAAATGTGCACCCTTCTAATTTAGAAAGGCAAAATGTTCATTTAGTTGATAATATTTTTCATGAATCAACAATTGTCAAGGAAAATTTAAAGATACTGTAGTTTTTCTAGAAACAATATATCATTGGTGGGATATTGTTAATACTAAAAATACACTTAAGGGTAAATTGAAACGAAACAAGTGGAGTGGGCCTATATATAATATGCACGATCACAAATTCGAATATTTGAATAAATTTGTTACTTGGTTAGATAATTGGAAGTCAATGAAAGATTCAGTATGTTTAACTAATGATACATTTTCTGCATTACGTCAAAGCACTTCGGTTCTTATCAATATAATTGATTATGCAATTAACAGGCTACATTGAACATGTTTTGCATGGTAAATTTCAGACTGATAATTTGGAAAAGAGATATGGACGCTACAGATCTCTGTCTGGGTGTAACTAACACGTTTTTTACACCCAAATATTAGAATCCAAAAAAAAAAATGAGAATGAAACACTTATTAAAAATGAGTAACTATATTTCAACTTTAAAAGAGTTACAGACGTCGATTTTCAAGATAGTTTAGATGTATCTGAATTTCAATTTATTTTTGATACAGACTATCTTGACAGTTTCGAGACTGATCAGTCTGCACAGTTATATGTAATATGGCTATGCAGCACATTCTGTTATAAAGAAAGTTTGTTGTAATGCATGTAGAGATTATGTTGCTGAAACAGGTGAAGATATATGTGATGAATATTACGACTATTTTCAAAGAAGCGGCCTAGATAAACCAACAGATGCTGTAATACAGATAAGCTTACATTTATTTTCTATATTTACAAAGGTTTCCTACTTGTCAAAATAAACAAATATTAAATTTGTCGTTTCGCATTTAACTTGTTATCAATTCTTGTATCAATTATGGATTATTCGACAAATGAATTAATTGATATGATATACGTGTTGGGCGAGGCTGAAAAAACCCTTTATTGGCACAAGAATCTACAAAATGAAATATCCTGAACGTCGAATACCTACTACTGTTGGCTTGGAAAATTTGATGGATAGATTTGATTCTAGCGGTAGTGTTAAATACTTCAAATGTAAAGTTGTTAATAAAAGGGCAGCTAATGAAAAAAAGAACTTGAAATATTATTAAATATTCAAGAAAATCCCCAAGTGAGTTCTAGAACATTAGCGACGATATGTGATACCTCCAAATCAAACGTGAATCGAACAACGCTGAAGTATAAGTACCATCCCTATCACATTGAGCTTCATCAAGAATTGCGAGAAGAGGATTTTGCAAGACGAATTGAATTCTGCAATATCATTAATCAACAACTGCAATTAAATAACAACTTTTGTGCTCCATAATGTTTTCCGATGAGGCGACGTTTAAAAGCAATGGCTGTAAATCGGCATAATATGCACTATTACGCCATTGATAATCCATTTTGGCTACGAGAAGTTCAAAACCAAAATCATTGGTCACTAAATGTGTGGTGTGGTATACTTAATGACCAAATTATCGGTCCCTATTTTTGATGATCCATTAACGGGCCGCAGCTATTTGCATTTCTTACGTGAAGAATTGCCTGTGTTACTTGAGGATATCAATTTAGAAGGACGACTAAATATGTGGT
Source organism: Vesta saturnalis (assembly GCA_036346205.1). Lineage (NCBI taxonomy): Eukaryota > Metazoa > Arthropoda > Insecta > Coleoptera > Lampyridae > Vesta > Vesta saturnalis. The sequence continues at coordinate 357,920 of JARFJB010000948.1, forward strand.
TACAACAGGATGGTGCACCTCCACATTTTTATCGGGACGTAAGGAATTCTTGAACCAGCAATACCCGGAGAAATGGATAGGACGTAATGGCTTTATATTATGGCCACCCAGGTCATGCGATTTATCTCCACTGGATTTTTCCTATGGGGATACATAAAAGATCGAAAAGATGAAAATAGAATTCGCGAAGCTTGTCGCACAGTGACCCCTCTTATGTTATCCGAAGTGAGACAGAACATGAGAAAAGGCTCAATATGTGTATTCAGCAAGAAGGCCGTCTATTTGAGCATTTACTAAGACGCAATGTTGAATAATTATTGAATTACTGTTTCTCATTAATAAAACTGTTAATATTCTCGCTTAGGTGGTTTGTTTTATTTCGTCGCAATTGTTTTCCATGGCTACCACGATCCACAATAATGTTATAGTATCGTATGTAAGTAGCTAGTGAGAAAAATCGAAATTCCTCGAAAACTATCAAAGATAGATATAGGATATATTTGACAAAAATGATAGATTTTTAATCCCGAATAAAATGAAATAAAAATATATAGGGTGTGCAATTAAAAAAACTGATTTTTTTAATTTGAGAATTTTCAAATTTGAATGGTTATAACAAACACCCTGTTGAGAAAATTAGAAATACTACTCGGTCTAAACGTTAGTATAATATCACTCATTTTCACACGAAATATCAATTTTTTTATTGTGAAATAACGGAACAATTGCCCATTCATCAACCCACGAAAATGACCATAATAATCTTTAAACGCGAATATCTCAAGAACTAAAACTTTCAGCCAATATTTTGTATGACAAAATATGTTTGTATGGACACGTAGAATTAAAAACTAAAATCAAATACGGGTGTTCTATTTAAAAATTATACTTTTTCACGTCCTGCTTTTCTGGCACCCTGTATAACTTCCAATATTTAAAAAATGCACACTTCTTACCTCTACCCCATGGTCCATACAATATTTACACAAATAATTCTAGTTAAGCATAAACTTACTTTACTCTATCGTTGGGACACCCTGTACAAGGAAATTTGTTAAGTCTCACGTTTTGCAATGGATATTACCTCAATATTTAAAATTAAGTAGATGGTCACAAATCGAAAATATTTTAAGTAGGTATAACAGTAGTAGTATATATTATTTGGAAATCAGAAGAATATTTTGAACACTTGCTAAAGTATGTTGATAAAACTATAGTTGATAATAATTCAAAATTTAAAAAATCAGTTTGAGTTGTTTAATGCAAAACGTAGACGATTTTCAATTGATGATATAATATTTTCATTTTTAATTTACTATCAGTCTCATGCTAGCTATAATGCATTAAAAAACCTTTTAATTTCGTGAAGTAAGAGATACTTGCAACAAATCTCATCTTCGTTAAATATTTATACGAGACTGGTATTAACAATAAACATTACTTGTCATTTATTGCTAAAACAACATGTGATTGGGAGAAATATGTAGCTCTTTTAATTGATGAAATATATGTTAATACTGACCTACATTATATGGCAAAACATGTTACTGGTTATGCTAGCAATAATCCAAATGAAATGGCAAAAACTGTTGAATCGTTTATGATTACATCAGTTTTGGCAGTTTGTCTGAAATTGTTAAATTATTACCTGTAAGTGGAACTAACAGAAATGAATTTAAAAAAGTATTACTTCAAGTTGTGAATTTTATTCAGGGGTTCGGGTTTAAGGTCATTTGTATTATAACGGATAATAATCGAATAAATCAAAATCTTTTTAAACTTATTTCACCATTGGAAAGTTTTCCAAATCCGTCCTTTCCAGATGAAAAAAATTTCATTTTATTTGATTTTGTACATATATTTAAAAATATTAGGAATAACTGGATTAACTTACATAATCATAATCACACATTTGTTTATCCCGATTTTGAAACAAATGTTGTAAGAAGGGCTTCTTTTGAAGATTTACGGAAATTCTACACAACAGAAGTTAATACAATAATTAAAAAGCTCCTAAATTAAATTACAAAATTGCACCCTTCTAATTTAGAAAGGCAAAATGTTTTTTTAGTTGGTAATATTTTTCATGAATCAACAATTGCCACTTTAAATTGTCAAGGAAAATTTTAAAGATACTATAGTTTCTCTAGAAACAATATATCATTGATGGGATATTGTTAATACTAAAAATACACTTAATGGTAAATTGAAACGAAATAAGTGGAGTGGGCCTATATATAATATGCACGATCACAAATTCGAATATTTGAATAAATTTGTTACTTGGTTAGATCATTGGAAGTCAATGGAAGATTCAGTATTTTTAAGTAATGATACATTTTCTGCATTACTTCGAAGCACTTCGGTTCTTATCAATATAATTGATTATGCAATTAACAGGCTACATTGAACATGTTTTGCATGGTAAATTTCAGACTGATAATTTGGAAAAGAGATATGGACGCTACAGATTTCTGTCTGGGTGTAACTACCACGTTTCTTACACCCAAATATTAGAATCCGAAAAAAAATACAAATGAAACACTTATTAAAAATGAGTAATAATATTTCAGCTTTAAAAGAGTTACAAGATAAAGACGGCGATTTTCAAGATAGTTTAGATGTATCTGAATTTCAATTTATTTTTGATACAGACTATCTTGACAGTTTCGAGACTGATCAGTCTGCACAGTTATATGTAATATGGCTATGTAGCACATTCTGTTATAAAGAAAGTTTGTTGTAATGCATGTAGAGATTATGTTGCGGAAGTAAACTTTAAAGGTAAAGATGTATGTGATGAATATTACGACTATCTTCAAAGAGGCGGCCTAGATAAACCAACAGATGTTGTAATACAGATAAGCTTACATTTATTTTCTGTATTTACATATATTATTAATAATGAGGAATTGGAAGGAGTATTTTTGAAAAAGCAAAACCACAAAGATATTCTTTGCAATTTAACATTGTCAGCTTTAGAATCCAATAATTATTTTATCGAATTTAATAAGAAATGTAATGCTTGTCCTGCTACATTAGGCAAAATGTATAAAATGCTCATTTTGATATTTAGTAATATTGCCTTAAACAGTTACACTAAAATTAATAATAATATTAATTTATGTACAAAACAAAACAAAAAGCGAAAGCTAGGAACATTGATGAGAAGCTAATATTTTGTACATTTTATTTTTATTGTACTAATAAATTTTCTAAATATATTATTAGTTTTTTATTTTTATAATTTTTTGTGCAAATAAATAGTGAAAAATTATTATAAGTTTTTGTTATGAACGAATAAGTTCAAAGGTAAATATGTAATTAAACATTATTATTAATTTTATTAAATACATAAATAAAGGTTACCTCGAGTAGGATTTGAACATACGACCTGTATTGCTAGAGTACCGCACTAACCAACTGCGCCATCAAGGTTCAAGCCTCAATCGATGTAAACTTTGTCTTTATGTATATAGAACTGATGTAAATTCTAAATATAATGAGGTTTCAATCAAATTACTTATATTAATGGAATGTAAGCCTGCAATATCGCAAGGATTCACACATACCAAAGCAACTTGACTAATTTACATCAGTTCTTCATACATAAAGACAAAATTTACATTGATTGGGGCTTGAACCTCGATGGCGCAGTTGGTTAACGCACGGTACTCTAGCAAAGTACAGGTCGTAGGTTCAAATCTTACTCGAGGTAAACTTTTTATTTATGTATTTAATAAAATTAATAATAATTTTTAAATAGTGAAAAAGATAAAATTTAAGCATTTTCATGTAAAATCTTGAAATACGTCATAGGACTACCAAATTCAAACATGCAGTGTTGCCAAGTTTATCTTCATGGCTTGTAAATAAAGAAGGCTATGGTTCAACTCATAGAATATAAATATTCTAAGGTAAAGGTTCAACTGAATTTTGGAAATAAATAACATCATTCCAAAAGACTATGAATATGGAATGAGATTATACTACTAATATTCAAAAAAGGGGCGCAAAATAGGATGTGCAAACTGCGAGTAATCGCTAAGTGTAGTGTAGTTGGTAACCCACTTATCTAGCGAGTGGGTTCAAATCTCACTCTATATTCAAATAAAATATCATTTTCTAAGATTTACTATCAATATTGCAATAAATTTAAAATTATTGGTACTAGGTCATATGTGGAACCTAACGAATTGCGGGGATAACATGGCAAAGTACAAAAAGTTAACTGTGATCAGAAAGTTAAACAAAAATTATTGTATATCGTTACTAATAAAAGTACACACAGATTAAGTATGAATTTAGCAAGATCTGTTTCCCACTCAAGGAATTCTTTTTCTGTGTGTATTTTCCAATTTCTAATATATATATTTGCTATGTATACTTGACTTGATAATTATTTATTTAATTTAATAAATATATACTTGGGGATAGAGTTCAATTGAATTTTGTTGTCAAATAAAAATAATACATTTAACCTGTTATTTATAAATTGAAATATTAACGTGAAATCATAAAAATTATTTTCACACAAGGAAATGTTCATGTGTAAAATTTAATAATTCTTTGCAATTATCTGCTTTAACGTGTAACAGACTTCTATGGAATTTGCAAAATGTACGCATGCGTTGCATCCTTGCTAAACTAATATATGTGCAACTTGTCAAAATTCCAAGAACGATCTTTACTTAGTAAGTACGATTTTGATTTTCTTTAAATTAGAATTATTGTACTTATGATTACACTTGTTCATTACCTTTTCAGATATTGATCACGTCGTTGCACAACAATTATAAACAAATTAAAAAAAAACATAAATACTGGACATCAAAAGAATACTCAATGCAATTTGTTAGGTTATGATAATAAAATAAACTCACATGTGTTGTTGAATTTTCCATTAAATGGTCACCTTAAACTTGTTCCATGTTAACATTAGATGTAAACTTCATTCCATCTAACTTCTCATGGATACCAAAGCTTTCAATTTTTTTTAACATTACATACAAACGATCCTTGCATTCGATTGGTCTAAACAAAAAATTAATTTAACTAAAACATAAATTATACCATAACTTTTTCAATTCAATTCGGATTTGCTTTTTAAATACATTTTTGAACTCGGGCCAAAATTCTGCATAAATAGACACCTCACATGCTATAATTTGCTTCATCAATTTAGCTTTTGACAATTTTATACCTAAAATGACTAATATCTAACAAATTTTATATTTTACAGCTAAACTGATGACATATTCAGCTTCTGCATAAAAAAAACTGTATAAGAAATACACTTATTTCAAAATATTTTACATAGTTTTAGCAAAATTTCTACTTTAATACCTTAATTTTAGGTACTTAACCCAACTTTTCTAAATTTATGTTTAAATTACATATTTAATGTTAATTTCTTTGTAAAAATAAGCGAAACCTATTATTATATGCTTTTATAATTTATGCTGAACTTATCTTGTCCTAAATAAGCTATAAATTTGTAAAATTCTTAAATTTTGTACTTAACCTAACTTTATATAATTTAATTTAACTATGCGTTTTAAACGTTTATATCACTTGTAACGTATACCTAACTTGTTCCTATATATGTCTCTACCACAAGCACTGTTTATCTGTACTCTACAGTTTCTAATTTTGTACTTTCATAATGTTAATTTATTTTGTAAGTTTTTGTACACAAATTGTATTTATATTGTTAATTTCACATTGCATATGTGTTGTTCATGTTCTTAGATATGTTTCTAAGGCAATTTAACTTCTTAAGCACTTTTTAAACACTTAGTCTATGATCTGCCAACATAACGACTTCGTACCATAACCATTTTTTATAGTTTTTATGCATTGTACCAATTATTATACATGTTCTACACATTAAGATTATTGTACTTCATGTAATCAATATCTGTTATGTGTTTAATTGCTTAATTATATTGATTTATATGTGAAATTTCTTATTCATCTTTAACACACTAATATGTATCGTGTTGACCTTTTTAACATGCTACTGCCATAGCTCAATGCTTTTATGAATACATCATTGTGCAAACCCCATAAAATCTGTTTTGTTGTATAAAAACCATCTGTTTATATTCGTATACTATATTTTCATAATAACAAATTGTATAACTTCTTGAACTTTATTGGAACTTGCATACTATCTAATATTTGAACTCGATAAAACTCTACCCGCTCTATTACATCAATTATAACCATAAAAAAATATATGTATATATATATATATATATATATATATATATATATATATATATATATATATATAATATATAATATACAGGGTGATTCAGTTTTATTTGGGAAACTTAATCTATTCTACCAACCAAACTGGTGAAAAATCTTCATGTAAAAATATATCCCAAATTTTTCGTTTTCGAGCTATAGCTCGTTGAATGTGTTTATAATAAAAAATTACATTAAAGCCTAATTCATTATTTAATAATATTACATTAGTTATCCAATAGGATTAAAACAAAACACTTAGTTGTGAATTAGTTCAAAACAAATGCCCAAGTTTTTATCGATACGCACCGACGTTAACCGTGTTACAAACCTTTTTATGTGTGTTTAAAATTTACGTTCTTATTGGCATAGCTTATTGGCGTAAAAAATGTTTTAATAAATTATTTCTATACTTCTGCGCATCCCTTTCCGCGCTTAGAGTCATTTTCGGTCCTTGGGCAGGGTTACTTTGAGCGTCCTTTATTCATTGCTTGAACTACCTGTTTCAGTAGAAGCCATTTGCGCATTGTTTAATTTTTTATTTAGAGTGCCACATTTATATGGTGAGTTATTAAAATTACCATACGGGAATTTGAGAAATTTACATTTCAGGCAACTAAACTCAATTTTAGTTATACTCTTACCACTTATTTTACTTTGGGTTTAATTTTATTTTAACGTTAACGTTGAGAGAAGATGCAATAGCTTTGCTAATACGAAGTGGGAATTCATTTACCAAATTTTACTTTGAACCATGCAAAATTAATTCAGTTTGAGGTTTTTAAAGAAATTTCTATATATTTGGAACTACCAGCATATCAATCTGATGTTTACTTCAACTTCCATTAAAATTGCGCAATAAAACTTAAAGGGATGACTCGACAGCATCTCCTTATCTGCTGAAGGTCCAGTGACACCCAAAATGTAAAAGAAATTACACCAGGTATTTCGTATTGTTAATTAATTCACATTATAGTTTAAGGCATTTAATTAAGAATTACTAACATTAGTTTTTAAGAGATCATCCATTATAATCCAAATTAAGTATCGTAATAAAACTCATTGTTGTCATTATTTTTTACTTTATTTTCATGAGTTTTTTGTGGCCTTTCTATTTTGAAGGTTTATTTGTTTCTTAAAAACAAACTGGCGTCCGAGGTTACATTATTTTAAGATTTGAAGCAACACCTTTTTTTTATAAAACTAAAATATCTAAGCAATTCTATTTTTGTTAATAAGCAAATAAAATGTTATTGAACCTGGACCTATTAATCTACTGATCAGCAAAGTGGCATAATATCTTCTGGTTATCCATTATTTTCCATAGCTAATTATAGCTCTGGGCTATTTAATCTTAAGTGGGTGAATTATTTATAAGACACCCGGTAAAGATTACAACCGTCGACTTAGTACTCGTAGAGCGGCTCAACAACTGCAAATTTCGCACTCACGGGTATGGAGTACTTTACATGCAGATTATAGAAGATCTTATCATTTACAACCCATTCACAATTTACACCCGCAAGATGCAGAAAAAGAGTAATTTTTTGCGAGTGGCTTTTATAGGAAGCGGAAAACAATCTCGAATTTTTACATAAAATACTGTGGACAGACGAAGCTTCATTTACCAGAACCGAAGTGGTTAATTATCATAATCTTCATGTCTGGGCATATGACAATCCACATGAAATTCGACCACGTTCTTTTCAGAATGAATTTAGCGGGAATGTGTAGATGGAAATTTTACATAATAATGTTTGTGGGCCTCACTCCTTGCCTCCAAGACTAAACACCGAATTATTTTATGGATTTCTTAACAATACCTTAAACGATTTGCTTGATGGCGTACCGCTTTACTGGAGAAATGGTAGCTGGATTCAATTGGATGACGCTCCAGCTCATTATGGATTAATAGTGCAACAATGGTTAAGCAATAATTATCCACAACGTTAGACTGTTATGTGTGGGGTACGTTAAAAGATAAAGTGTATGCGACACCTGTCAATTCAAGAGAACAGTTAATTTTAAGAATAGAAGAAGCTTGCAATGAAATGCGACAAAATCCATTACAAATAACCCACGTGATTGATTCATTGGTTCGCCGTTATAGAAAATGTATTGACGTTAATGGATTTCAGTTTGAACAACTTCTTTAATAAACTTATTTTGTTGTTACAGATTAATTTTACTTTAATGCAATTTTAAATGTTATTAAATGATTTGGTTTTCATGTAATTTTTCATTATAAAACTTTCTACAAGCTATAGCTCGAAAACGAAACATTTTTGGATATCTGTTTATATGAAGATTTTTCACCAGCTTGGTTGGTAGAATGCGCTATTTAAGTTTTCCCAAATAAAACTGAATCACCCTGTGTATATATATATATATATATATATATATATATATATATATATATATATATATATATATATATATATATATATATATATATATATACAGAGTGTCCGGGGGACTACGAAGAATTCTTGTATGTATTCTTTGAACAATTTTAAGCAAAAATGATTATGTGCAATTTTTCCCAATTCCTAACCCCTAAGGAGATATGGGCGGTTGAAGAAAAATATAAAAGTAAGTAAAGAGAATATTCTTAACAGCTGCTTAAGTCTTAAAATGACCATAAAACAAAACTTTTAATAACAATTTTCATTAACAAATTAACAAGAACACAACATAGCACAAAAATGCACATCAAATAATAGGTGACAAACAAAAATGGTTACAGCGGTTCAAAATGAGATGCACCAACCTCCACACATAATACCACACGCCTTCGCAGCTCTCTTTTCCATTCGATATTTGCGAAATTGTCACAAACGTTGGTAAATGCATCAAAAATTCGTTCAATCAATTCTTCTCTTGAACATGGCTCCACCGATAACAGTCTAAAGGTGTGAAATTTTCTGTGCAAAAACTCCGTTGCAACACGCCGCTAGTGTGGAGGGGCCCCATCTTGTAAATACCACGTTTAAGGGAACATCTTCAAGCAATGCTGGGAAATCTCCTTCCAACAATGGTTTGTACATTTCGGAGTTTAAGTGCCCATTAAAAATGTGGGGTCCAATGTGACTGTCTCTGATGATCCCGGCCCATACATTTACCGTGAAGCGATGTTGAATTCCGGTAATAGTAATTTCATGAGAATTTTCATCTGACCAAACGTGCCCACTGTGTATTGTTCACTCCATCCCAAGAAATAGTTGCCTCATCACAAAAGGGTGTAACAGGTATATTATATCATTTGTGATCATCCATTCACAAAACCGAACTCTTGGAGCCAAATCGCCGGGAAGAAGGTGCTGAACGGGTTGAAGGTGATACGGATGCATTCCATTTTCGCGAAGACTTTTGAAATCGTGGTCCTGCTTCTACCAGTGCTTGCTTTTGTTCAGCTAATGCTCGTTCGGCTATGGATTTCAACTTCTCTCAGCACGTTTTCTGCAAACGCATGTCGTGGAGACTCTCGGTCACTTCGATGTGTAAGAAAACTTCTTCTTTCTCGAAGGCAGTGAAAAGTCCGGGCTATCGTTTTGTCAGTAGAAACACAACGATTTGGAAAACGATTTACCGTTAAACAAGCCGTACAGGAATACCATATCACTGTATTCTTCATTTGAAAATTGATAAGGCATGATTTAATTGTAATTAAATTAATTCTGATTGTTACAAAGCAGATGATAAATTGTATTCACATTCAAATAATGTTAGATACAAATGACATTTATTATTTTTAAGTTTAATAATAGTGCCTTAACATAGCGAGGTCTATTCTGGATTGTAAATATCTAATGTATCACTCAAAATAATGCCATATAATCTAAAATATTCCAATGAAACTCTTTTCGAAGGCAAAAAGTCCGGGTCTTATTCGTTTTGTTCATGTTTAGGAGCACAACGACTTGGAAAACGATTTACCGTTAAACAAGACGTACAGGGATACCATATCACTGTATTCTTCATTTGAAAATTGATAAGGCATGATTTAATTGTAATTAAATTAATTCTGATTGTTACAAAGCAGATGATAAATTGTATTCACATTCAAATAATGTTAGATACAAATGATATTTATTATTTTTAACTTTAATAATGGTGGGTTTTATTTCTTTTGTGAAAGAATTGCTCTGAACTTGTTACGGTCGAAATGAAATTAACACAGATAATTAATGTGAACCGGATTAACTCGGTGGGACAGACGGCCGGCGAGCGGTATTCTCGTCTTTTCCACTATCTGCGTGTTATCCCATCGGATGTGGTGGTCTTTGTCCCAGACACGTTCATCGACTCTTGATCTTTTTGTTTCGCCCTTGCGGACGTTGTTCTTGTGTTCCTCAGTTCTCACTTTGAGTGGTCTTCTGCTCGTTCTTATGTACGCTCTGCCGCATTCGCGTGGCAGGTTGTGTAGTTCTTGGAATTCTTATCTTCACTGTGTAGTTTTGGTTAGTATTCCCCTGAGCGTTCTGGTCCATTTGGAGGCAGTGCATATCTTGTATTTGCTGCTTATCCTTTGTACTTTGTCTGAGGTACTTTGTACATATGATATTATCTCTGTATATTTAAGACCTTCTTTTTCGGTTACCATTTCCCTGTTTTCTTTAAGTGTTTAGCGATGTTTTCCGTTTCTTTGTTCAGGTCCTGTTGTTTTGAGCATATTGATTTCGCTCCATCGTACAAGCATCTTGCCACGCCTAACTTCACGCTTTTGTGGTGATTGGAGTTGTAGTGTAGGTACCTCCCCGTATGGATAGGTTTCCTGTATACACTTGTCGTGAAAGTGTTGTTCTTCCTGTGTACAAGCACATCCAGGAGTGGCAGCTTTGTTCCGACTCCAATTCCATTGTGAATTTTATGGAGTGTGCACGGATATTCAGATGATCTTGGAATTTATCCAGCTTATGCTTGCCGTCTTACCAAACTACGAAGGTATCGTCCAGTCGGGTATGTTAAGGTTGAGGATCCGGCATGCCAGACCCTGTCAAATGCTTAATGTCCAGAAACACAGCCAGATTGCATTGCTTGTGATTGAATGCCCTGGTGGAACCTGTAAGCAGCTTCAATAAGGGATCGTGATACGTTCGGTTGGAACGAAAACCGAATTGGCTGTTGAGAAGGAGATCGTTGAATTGTACGTGGTCCCTGAGTCGCCTAGCCAGAATCTGTTCGAAGCATTTTCCGAGGTAACTCAGGAGGGAAATGGGTCTGTAGGAGGAGAATGTGGTTAGGTCGGAATGGGGTTTGGGTCTCATGACGGTGGAGGCCGATTTCAGTCCGTCGGGAAGTGGGATATGATAAGGCATTTATTGTAAATGTCGGAGAATAAGGGGAAGGCTGGGTCAGGTATGTGCCGGAGTGTTTTGCGATTAAGTCCGTCATGGCCTGGGGCTGAATTTTTCCCTTTTTGAAGTACGAGTTGACCTGGTCGGGCGCGATGGGAACAAAGAAAAGATACCCGTTATCGAGTTGGATTTCGAAGATGTTAAGGTTACGGAATTCTTCAAGACGACTCTCAAGGAGTGCCTTGAACCGGTTATCGAACTGGAGTTCATCTGGGGCTCGGAAAACGGATTGGCCTTTCCTCGGTCGGAGGAGATTAGTTTGCTCTAAAGGTCGGTTAGGTGGTATTTAGGGTTTACTTTCCTTCTGGTCAGTCTATCGAACTGTTGTCAAAGTTTTCCATTTCTGTAATCTAACTGGGAGGTGGCTTTGACGATAGATTCGTATTTTCTCTTTGATCTAGTTCACGATGTGCGGTTTGCGGTAAATGTCGATGTTTTTTAATGGGGCAGACTTATCGAACGCTTCTGTGATTGTGGAAGTTAGGTCCCTAATGGCTCTATCGAGATCTTGGGTCGTTTGAAGATTGTGTATTGGAAGGTTGTTGTAGATGTGTTCTGAGAACACATTCCAGTTTGCTTTCGAAAAATCTTTAATGACTGTGTTCTGACAAAATGAAGTTTTGACCAGTAGTGGTAGATGATCTGAAGTGATCGTGATGCCTATAAAGCACTCACAATTGAAATAGTGAGCTATGGGTTTTGAAACAATAATGTGGTCTACTATTGAGGCACCTAGATGTTCTGAATAGATTCGCTGTGTGTTGGCGACTCGCAAAAGCGGAAACTGCAACCTAGGATGACAGCATTAGGAAGGCTGGCGGCGTAAATTAAAGACTATCGGAGTGGGTGCGCAGGAAGTTGAAAAGGAGTGGATGGGAAGCAATTTTTAATTAAGAGGGTGGTTCCGTGGTAGCTGTTGTTTAGGAAGGTGTGATATGTGCTGAAGTTAAGTGTGCATATGTTTATGAGTTTCGTTTCTGTAATGGAAAGAATGTGTATATTGCGTTCGTGTAGGAAGTGTTTAAGTAGGGAGCGTTTCCGACGTAGGATATCAATTTTGGAGAGAGTTAAGGATTGGGTTGTGGGATTACGGAGACCTTCACCCGCGTACCGGATACGCAGGCGCCTATTCTCCGCTGGAAGAAGGATTGGGAGAACGAATCAAGGATGCGATCAACCCTATTTCGCCGGTCAGCGAACATGTGGAAAAGGGAGTGTGTGGGAACTTGTAAGAAGTCATTAATGGTGTCGGGAGTGGGTTTGAGGTGGGCGGTGTCTTCCGAGTCGGACTCTTTGGAAGACAGGATGGGTTCAAGCTGAGAGGGTCCCGTCGCTTCCGCATCTTAAAGTAGTTGTTACACCTTGGGTTAGCAGAGGATTTGCAAGATAAGGATCTGTGACTTTCGCTACAGTTGGGACATCGAATGGGACGGGTAGGACACTCCTCAGCGGTATGCCCCACAATGGAACAATATATGGGGAGAGGTTGCGGGATAAGGGATGGTTCGCAACTATAGTGTCGCTCGAACATGAAGACGCCGCATGCGAGGAGGTAATCGAGGGTGGTGTTGGATAGGTCGGACAAGGGATGTGGGGGTGTTCATCGCTTTAGAGGTGATGCGAACGGCCTTCCTCACATGTGGAAGATTGATTGCATCCAGGATCTCTTTGGCTAGGATGTCCTTATCTACGTGACAAATCACGCAGGAAAAGGAAGGGGTCTATGAGTGGAGTTGGATGGACGGGGACCAGAGAGTTGGGTTAGGGTAACGGTGGGATCGCCGAAGTGGTGTCGCAGCCTAAGCTGTGTACCATCCGGCAAGGGAGAGGATGTCTCTAAGAGACAGGTTTGGTTGTGGTTGAATATTAAGTTCAACCAGGGAAGGTAAGGGATTTCAACGAGTTAAACAGGGTTTTCTGGGTGGTGACGGATTTGGGTATATTGCCAATGCAATATTTAGAGGATTGAGAGCGGGTAGGATTAGGATTGGGGATAGCGGGTGTGGGAATCACGGTAGGTACAGGTTATTTGGCGGGTGTAGGTAACAGTGTAGGTTTCTGTATGTGTGAAAATTTAGGTGGTTTGTGTGAAGATTTTGTGGAGGCGGTGGGACGTGTAGAGATGTAGGAGTGTGTGAATGAGGTGGAAATGAATGTAGTGTTTGCATGGGAGCGTGGGCGTGAGGATTGGGGGCGGCGAGGCTAGTGTGCGTGCGTATGTGTAGGTGAACGGACGACGTCAGGGGTCAGGGACACAACCGTGCGTGTTGCACGGTGGCGACCGTGCTTCACCAACACGCTTGTTGTTAGTTGGTTACGAAAATAAAAAAAAGAAAAAACAATGTTTTAACGAAAGGCTGGGTCTCCGCCGAGGTGCAGCCTCAGACCCCGAGGAAAAGGGGCTTGGAATCAGAGATCCAATAGAAATGGAGGAAAACAAATGTTAAAACAAAACAATAAACTAATTAAAAGAAAAATTTTTTTTAGTTAGTTTGTTACGAAAAAAAAAAAAAAGAAAAAACAATGTTTTAACGAAAGGCTGGGTCTCCGTCGAGGTGCAGCCTCACACCCCGAGGAAAAGGGGCTTGGAATCAGAGATCCAATAGAAATGGAGGAAAACAAATGTTAAAACAAAACAATAAACTAATTAAAAGAAATTTGTTTTAGTAACTGATACCCATTACTTACAACCCGACGTCGATCCTTGTGTTGGCGGTGTCCTGGATGTTTCTGTTTTTGCGTTATCCTGCGGTTCCTGATTGGTGCTAGGCTGTTGATCCTCTTCTGGTGACCGCTTTTTCGTTATATCTATATGCAAGCAGTGACAGATCTAACTTCGAAGCGGCGCGGACCGTTGAGCGGGAAAACGTTAAGTTCTTTTTTTGGATTGTTTAGAGTGTGCAATAAAAATCGCAAGAGCTCTTAGGCGTGGTAGGGACCTATGTTCGGCCGAAGTACAAGCTGCCCTCCTAGAGCTAGTACAAAATCATCCTGAACGTTAAGATTTCCATGGCTAGAGCTGGTACAAGACATTCTGAACGTTATATTTAAATGTTGAAGTTGTACAATAAAATCAGAGATCATGTTTTGTTTTATCTTTTGTATTTCATTGTCCAATGAAATCTGATGAAATTATTATTTTTGGTGCAATTCCTTTTATGAAATTTATGGCTAGGGGATGTGGCAAATTTTGTTCGGGACACAGCCGCCAACATACCTGGCGCGGCCTTGTCCAGATGTGTAGAAGCATATTATACTGTATTTTAATACGTAAAATTTGTATCCACAATGTTTTTAGTGGAGCTTTTGAAAAATTCGACACCGCTGTATGTGAGGTTGCTAAACGTATTGCTAAAATATTTTGTCTGTGAATTGTAACTACTGTTATAAAATAACGCGTTATTCTGTTATAATGTCACTGATTATAATCAATGGTATGTGTAGATAAAATAATAACCGTGACCGGTTATAGCACAGAACACTAACTTTGGTTATAGTATGGTAATGAGTAAACATTCAAAGTAACATCATACTTTATACACATTTTATACACTAAAGTGTATAATAGTACAAAATTACTAGCAGTAACAACTAGAGGAGAGGTAATTATTTTTTTTGTTACATGATTATGTATAACATTTAACATTACAGAGTTTTATCAACATAACCTCCACTATGAATTCATTACTTCGTTCATTAATAAAAACCACAACATATACACCACATCTGCCAATAAACTGTTCTAATATCGCTTTAAAAGCACCAACAAACTTTCTAACCCCCATAAATCATCTCGTAATACCAAATTGTGGTTTTAAAACTAAAGTAATGTTAAAAAGACGATGTAAAGATTGTTATTTTGTTAGACGTGATAATCGTTTATTTGTAATATGTGAAACACATCCACGACATAAACAGATGCAAATCAAACCAAAAGAGAAGAATACATGGATCTTATCACATGCGACACAGGGAAAAGTGAGACCATGGTAGGCTTTAAAAATTATATAGTTTATCTTAGTTAAATCATATACATATTTGTATGTATTTGTTTTTTCATTTTGTAATCAACTTGTAAATAAACATTTAAAGTTATAAATTAAATATTTGGGGGAATAATAGGAATGGTGTTGGTAGAACTGCCGCTTTAGTTTTGTATGCAAGCCAGATTTACGCTATACGTATACAACTTAATCCAAAAGTATTTAATTATTTAAATCTTGGAAGGAATGCAATTATTTGTTATTATTATCACAGTTCGTTAAGTTATTTCAAATGATGGTTTATGTAGGAGAATTTTGTCATTTAAAAATGTATGTCTTAAGTGATCCGTTTTTATTGTGTGAGTCAGGCTTTCGCCTTAAAGATTATTGTATGAGTTCAGCGCACCAAAGATGCTGTACAATTCATATAGGATTTTGTACTTGTAGTGTGAGCGTGTAATATACCTTCGTGTCGTTATAAACAATTTAAATTCGTTATTATAAATAAAAATGGCATTTAAATACGGTTTTAATTGATTTTTTTTACAGTTTTTCAGTGTACATTTAAATAATAATTGAAGTTTTGTATATTTGTTTATTGTGAACCTAATTTGTGCTTTTTTACATAGTGAATTGTGTTATTCCTTAAATTTATTGCTTGTTTAATTAAAGCCTGAATGGATTTTTGGAATTCTCAAGAAAATGTGAAAAATGCTCGTTTCAGGTAATGTTTACAATTTCGCTTAATGTAGTTAGTTTTAAACAATTTTATGAAATAAAACAAATGAAAGTTTAAGTAAGGAAACTTTTTCACTTGTTTAAATAAATGGGAAAGAAGGCTGTGCAGGTATTTTTTTGATATTTATACCTGTTTCATACAAAATGGCGGACTGTTATGTATGTTTTATACCTATATATAAAAAACTGAGGTGTGCAGTCGAATTCCGGAGCATTTCGTGAACTTCTATAAAGCTGCTTTTGTATTTATTAAAATTCTTTATTTCTACTTTAATCAACGTATTGTTTAATGATATCTAGCACCTGCTTTGTACTTTATTATGATTCACAAAATCAGCACACTTGATTACAGATAAAATAATCCTTTTTTGATAAGATATACGTCATTGTGAATTGAATCATTTTACATTTCTTTCTTAAAATTGCATATTTAGCTTGAAGGACTTTTCAAGCAAGTAATGTGAGATAAATACCTTATTTCTATACTTTTATTGTGTTTAAAATTTGCAAAAATCTACCTGTAATGTTTGTTTATAATAATGTTATCGCGGTAGGCGTCTGTGAGCTTTGGTGCACCGTCAAACCGCAATTATCTATGTATCAGGTTTGATAAGGAATCCCCAACCTGCTTATCATTTGATAAGAAAGACCTCCAACTCCATATTTACCGCACTGCATAAAAGTCCCTTTCTACTGGTTTTAATTTTTGTCACATAAACGGTGAATGAAGGTTTGTTTTAAGTGGAAGTTGTAATTGGGTTCTATTTTAAGAATTTATTAGTTTCGTAGGCACGTAGTAAATAAACCCAATTATGAATTAATATTAAAATGCACTCTGTTATAGAGGGGTGTGTACATAATGGTAGGATATGTTTACTTAAAAGGTGTTGCCAGAAATGTGTTGGTCTCCATGAATTTGGATTATATTTTCTGACTCGTATAAAGACATGTTTGCTGTAAATTTAGCAGCTTAATTTTTAGTGTTTTTGTTAATTTTGTCTTTATTATATTCAATAAAGTGTTCAGCAGTTTTAACTATTTTTGTGTACGATTTATTTTGATTTAATCAATTATTTTGCATGCGGTGTTTCTATTAAGTATCTTATGTACGAGTTAGTGACAGTAAGTGTATTACTCCGAGTATGCTTTGGATTTTATTTAACTTGGACTATTTGGGTTTTTAAAAAATGAAAACCATACATTGTTGCCATATCTCACAGTATTAATTAAATTACTTTGACTGTACGGATCCAAATGTTACAAAGCCGATTCTGAAATACCTTCATTCCTAAAACTTGAACAAAGACGATAGATTGTTTTGTTTATTGATTTGTTGTTCAGAGCGTTTTTGTTAATTTTGTTTACATTCTAATGTGTAGATGGCGCTGCATCGTCGATATTATTTTCGTGTTTTAATGAATTTTAAAGTGAAGTAATGTCACTAATGGCTAGACTGCCAAAGCCCATTTTTAGAAAAATCTCACAGGTGTATAGGTACCTTAGACAGACATCAAATATTCACAAGTGAGTTAAAGTACTCACAAGTGAGCAATGACGCGGACTTACCCCCTCAACAACTAATCCAATCCATTGTTTTGCAGACGCCCGCACTCTATATTGTAGCTCTCAAATTTTCCCGCAACAATAAGTCTAGTCTGGACATTAAAGTGAAAATGGCTGCCATAATCACAGAGACCTTGAATGGGGAAGGAATCTACTCACGTTCAACGGCGACAAAACCCAGTGTTGCCTTGTGTCCGCCAAGAAAGATCGATCAAGTTTTCAAACTCTATTTCTATGTTAGGGATGTCCGTATCATCGAATCTTTCATGGGTTGACCACCTTTTGTCAGCCGGCAAAACAGGTGTCAGTAAACTGGGCTTTCTATATAGAATCTAAACAGTACTTCACATCGCAACAACTCATTTTACTGTGTAAGGCTCAAATTCGACCTCATCTGGAATTCAATTCTCATCTCTGGGTCAATGCTCCCCAAAACGCCCTTGGTGTGGTAAACCGCATCCAAAAAAGGGCTATAAGACTTATAAAGAACCCGTCTCTAACTTCTGACCTACAGTCTCTTGACCATAGAATAATAGTTTCAGTTCTTTCCTTGTTTTATCGCTGTTACCATGGCAAGTGTTCCTCCGAAATACACTCCTTAATACCCTCGCGGACCTTCTTCGCTAGGAACACTCGATTTGCCAATTCCCACCATAATTGCGCACTCAAAATTCCATCTTGCCACACTAAATGGTCCCAATTACATTTTTCCACACGGCCACCAAATTGTGGAATGCACTATCCAGTTCCTGTTTTCCTCCAAACTTGATTTAAGTAAATTTAAGGTAATTTAAAATTTGAATGTCATGAACTGTATAATTATTAAAAACAACCTGTTTTTTTAAAATAAAACATTAATTAACGCAAAAGTTATACCAAAGGGTAACTTCTTTTATTTTCATTCGTGAACTGTTAAGCACCATGATTTCATAACTATAACAACCGTTTGTAATTACGAAAAAGATACATAATACGAATATTAGGTATTTGTTTGAGTAAAATTAATATATTCGACTTGCCTATAAGATAAAACGTCGTATATCATACGTGAGTGAAATGCCATAATGACACTTGTGAGAACTGTCCCACTCGTGTGCTAACGCACGCTCATGGGTCAAATTTCTCCCTCGCGTATAAAGATGTATTTCTCTCACTTATAATATACTATCATTACATAAAATTTGTATTAACAATGTTTTTCAGAAGTGCTGTTAGAGAATTCGATCAGCGTAAGTATATTACATTGTTGCCATATCATACAATACTAATACAAACAGCTGTGTGAAGTAGGCTCCCCAAATTTGCATATTTCGTAATTAATTAATGGCATTCGATTGGCCACAAATGACCAGCAACAACTTTCATTGACCACCCTCTGTTAAAAAGTTATTGCAAAAATAAGATTGGGGGGGGGGGGCAACTTCACACTTGCTCCCCGAAATCGTAAATCGGCAATTTTTATTACTCTCTCTGATTGACCATCGTTTGGCCATGAATTCGATTTGTTTGACCACCTTTCAAAAAAAGAAAAACTAAAATATACTTTTATATTCATTATAAGGCATGGTCAATCCTCGAATGTGCTTTATGAGGATTGATCACCCTTCATTTCCTATGAATAATCATCCTGAAGAGCAATTAGTGCATTTTGTTTAATAATGTACTATTTTGAATTTTGAGACATGGTCAATCCTCTCGAATATGCATTTTGAGACATGATCAATGCTTGTATATGCTTTTTGAGGATTGATCATGTTTTATTTCTTATAAATAATCATCCAGAAGAACCAGTAGTGCACTTTGATTAATAATGTATTATTTCCTATTTTAAGACATGGTCAATACCCGAATATGCTTTTTGAGACATGGTCAATCATCGAATATGCATTTTAAGAAACTATCAATCCTCGAATATGCATTTTGAGGATTGACCATCTTTTATTTCCTATGTATAATCATCCAGAGGAACACGTAGTGCATTGTGATTAATAATGTATTATTTCGAATTTTAAGACACGGTCAATCCTCGAATATCCTTTTGGAGACATGGTCAATCCTCGAATATACTTTCTGAGGATTGCCCATCTTTTATTTGTCTGGAAAAGCATATTCTAGTATTGGCCATGTCTTAAAATTCGAAATAATACATTATTATTTAAAATGCACTACTTATTCTTCCGGATGATTATACATAGGAAATAAAAGATGGTCAATCCTCAAAATACATATGTGAGGATTGATCATTTCTCAAAATGGGTATTCGATGATTGACCATGTCTCAAAATTCGAAATAATACATTATTATTTAAAATGTACTACGTGTTCTTTTGGATGATTATTCATAGGAAATAAATGATGGTCAATCCTCAAAATCCATATACAAGCATTGACCGTGTCTCAAACTGCATATTCGAGGATTGACCATGTCTCATAATTCGAAATAGTACATTATTAAACAAAATGCACTAATTGTTCTTCTGGATGATTATTCATAGGAAATGAAGGGTGGTCAATCCTCAAAAAGCATATTCGAGGATTGGCCATGCCTTATAATGAATATAAAAGTATATTTTAGTTTTTTTTTTTGAAGGGTCGTCAAACAAATCGAATTCATTGTCAATCATGGTCAAACGATGGTCAATCAGATAGAGTAATAAAAATTGGCGAATTGGTGTGTAGTTGCCATGAAAGTTGTTGGTGGTCATTTGTGGGCAATAAGTGGTCAATCGGATACCATTAATTAATTACGAAATATGCAACTTTGGGGGCAGCTTCACACAGCTAATATAAACGTTACAAAGCCGATTTTAAAAGGCCTTAATTTCTAAGACTTGAAAAAATTGTATAGATTTTTTGTATTGATTTATGTCCAGAGCGTTTGTTTCTAATGTGCAGATGGCGCTGCATCGTCGATAGTATTTTCGTATTTTAAGAAAGGTCAACGTAAAGACTAAGGGCTAAATTGCCAAATCCCATTTTCAGAAAAGGCAATATTATTTACGGTAATTCAACATTAAATGATTTTAGAATATTGAAATCGGTTCAGTTATTAAAGATTTTTATAAGAAATTGTTCTTTTACTCAATTACATATCAGAATTGATGTGTCGTTGTTTAAAGTAAAAAGAATACTAAGCCAATTTTATTAGAAATGTTGTTTGGTAACGTTGCTTTTCTTTAGAAAATGCCATTAATTGTTTTGGAATTAAAATTACGGAACTGTTTAAGTAATAGTTGTTAGTATCACACCTCGGTCCTTCAATTCTGCCCATATTCGCAAGACTACCGTTTCTGGACGCGTAACACACAAAATTGTTAGTGCTGACGTCATTGATTCTTAAAAAATATTTTTAGCGTGATTTTGGTGACGCCTAATATTTTAAGTTATGTTGGCAGTACTAGAAACCAACGTGTTTCATGCATGAAAAAGGGTCATACCAAAACAAACAGTAACGTTTTACAATTTTCAAGCTTATATCTGAAATATTGGGTTTATTATAAGAGGTATACAGAGTCCTGCATCTTCGCTCCCGTCTTCTACTACATCTAAATGATTCATATAACAAAAAATATTAAAATAAAGCAATAAAATGCTTGCTAGATAGCATATTTTAAAAATATTATCACAAATATACAGGGTGGTCCATAAGCCCATGACAACACAAACATGTTTTTAATGGAACGCTCTATATATTATTCCAGATTTGAATTCTCCTCGCTTCGTACATTACCTCAACAAAATTTCAGCATCTGAGATCTTTCAAAGATATGACAATATCTTTATCTGAATGGACATGTGTTGATCACTGTGTATCTTTCAAGAACAAACGAAATTAATTGTTATTGGTAGTAGGATATTTTATGTATAGGGGAGCGTCGGGTACTACCGTACGCGTAACTTAAAAACGCTAGAATTTTAAATAGATTAATTTCCGAAACATTTTTATTGTACCGGGTGTCCAGATAGGAATGCAAAGTGCTATTTCTCGGAAACTATTTGTCGTAGAGAGTTGCGGTAAAAAAATTTACTACTAAAGTGGCTAAAAAAAGACCGTGGAAAATATTTTCAAATTTTCAAGATGACCCAGGGGGCGTAACCGCCATCCTAAACTTTTAAAGTAATTTTTACTGAAATCCACCTAGTGAATGTAACAAAAAATTATATGCTTTTTAAAGCTCAGCTTTATTCGAGTAATTCTTTTGTTTGACGTGTCTATTAAAATAAAGTAGTGGGGGGTGATTATGTTTGATGCACAAGTAAGTCCTTAAAACTACCTACAATGTCTTTTACAAATGACGAAGCTGTTGATATGATTTTGAATGTCTTCCAAATGCGGCATTGCCTGAGAGAGTATACTCAGCTCGATATCCAGATCGTCGTCTACGCGATGTGAGAATTTTTCTGCGTTTAGTACAAAAATTGCGTAATACTGGAAGCGTTCGACCAAAGTTGCGAAGAGACTCGGCTAGAAGAATGGAAGACAATATTGTTAATGTCTTAGCATACGTGTCATTGAATCCCCACGTTAGTACGAGAGCAATGTCTCTCGTGTTGGATATGTCACGAACATTTTAAAGGATCATAGGTAAGTTCTTATGTCACTGAAAATACTAATTTACATGTTTCACAATGTGCTTGTAATTTCAAATTTATAGAATGCACCCGTATCATATGGTTTTACATCAAGCCTTACATGACGAAAACTTTGACCGACGGATAGATTATTGTCATTGGATGTTGTGATGATCAGGGAAAATAGAGGATTTTTATCCGAAATTCTTTGGACGGATGAGGCCACTTTTAAAAGTGATGGAAACGTTAATTTGCATAATGTGCATTATTGGTCTGACACCAATCCTCACTGGTTGCACGAGGACCAACATCAAGGTCGTTGGAGTGTTAATGTGTGGTGTGGCATCCTGGACGGAACTATTATAGGTCCCTATTTCTTTGACGAACCACTAAATGGTGTGTTTCTTGATTTTCTGGAAAACCAATTGCCTATTTTATTAGAAGATATGTCCTTGCAATTACGGCAAAATATGTTTTTACAACTAGATGGTTGCCCAGCACATTTTTCAATAAATATGCGAGAACACTTAAATTTAATATATGTCCAGAGGTGGATTGGACGAGAAAGTCTATTTCCTTGGCCACCCTGATCCCCAGACTTAACCTGTTTGGACTATTATCTATGGGATCGGTTAAAAGATATTGTTTACAAAACTTTACCAACAGCGAGAGACGATATGAAAGTACGAATTCGAGAGGTCATTCGTAGCCTGTCATGAGCAGAAGTTGAAGCTGCTGTAATGTACACGCATTAGCGGCTCCAACAATGTATCGAGGTAGTAGGCATTAAGTAGGTACTTGATGCCTACTTAATGCCTGCTTAAGTAGGCATTATTGCACAATCGCTCCTTTTTAGGGCCAAAAATAAAATTAATAAAAAGAATTTCGCAAATTTGGAATAATACCTTTCAAAAATAAATATTATCAAATTATTACATTTAATTTTTGAAATTATGAAAACTTTTATTATTTAAAAATTATAAAATGATGAAATTTTTCATTGAATCTTGAAAAAAGACAAATAACTAAGAATAAATACCGATGTAGGTAATATCGACTTTTTCAAATTTTATAACTAAATTTTCTTTCTTCAATATTTTAGGGTACGAATAAGATATCGAGATGCAGTTTTCATTAACCTATTTATGAATGATTTCATCTCATTTTTATGAAAAAAAGGTCATATTGTTGCATTTAATTTTTTAGAGAATTTTGCAATTTTCTGATATTATACCAAAGAACGCGCTCTAGCGGCATCACTAAAAATTAGACATATTACAGGTAAGATGGATTTCATGGAGCAATAAGTGCTCTTTCCAACGAGACTAAGTTTATTAAAATCAGTTCAGTCGTTTAGGAGTTACATCTGTTTATTTAAAAAATCACTGAATCACCCCCACTACTTTATTTTAATAGATACGTCAAACAAAAATTACTCAAATAAAGCAGAGCTTTAAAAAGCATATAATTCTTTGGTACATTTACTAGGTGGATTTCAGTAAAAAATACTTCGAGTTTAGGATGGCGGTGACGCCCCCTGGCGGTCATCTTGCAAATTTGAAAATATTTTCCATGGCCTTTTTTGGCCACTTTAGTAAAAATTTTTTTACCGCAACTCTTTACGACGAATAGTTTCCGAGAAACAGCACTTTGCATTCTTATCTGGTCACCCAGTATAGCTTATCCAACGAAATTTTCGATGCACATCATTAATTTATTTAACTATTTTCAACAAATTATTCATGCTACTATTTCGTATGTTCCCAAGACTCAAAAGGGGATAGAAACAATCTAGAACGTAGGGACTACTTACATAAATTAATGACGTGCATCGAAAATTTCGGTGGATAAGCTATATGACAGTACTTCAAATTTATTACAGTTTTACGTAGAAGAAATTGGAAACCAAAAGACTTCAAAAAACAAAAAAATTATATTTAGAGTAAATCAAGAAGGTGTTATGTATGGTATTAGACGAACAGTGAGTGTAATACCGTACAGATTGCGGAGCATTTCGTACACGTTACACATATTGTATTTTACAGAACTAAATTTAAATAAGAGCTGGAGTAATACAAAAACAACAACAACACAATTATAATTATTAGCAGTATTTACTTCAGTACACAAGGCATGAGCCCACATACCACAATTAACGCATCTATACCATAGTTCGTTGTCTTTACTACAATCCCCGCACACAAGGGATACGTCTGTAATGTCGAACTTGCCTCCACTGTCAATAATGTCGTCAATATTTTCATCATCATCCAAGGGTACATTTTCATCTACTTCGGAGTTAGAAGAGCTCTCTAATTTTTGTTTCTTAGTAGTTTTTTTTTGTCTTGTGTTTCAGTTTTTAATTTTTATTAGAAGGCTTTTGTTGTTTCGTTTTTCTCTAACTCCTGTAAGTAAGTCCTCATGGGTGTGGTAGTTAGCACAGTAGAATGTTGCTTCTTACCTTTTTCTTACCCTTTCCTTTTGCTCTGCATTGTGGAGCCGGCAATATAGTATTGAAAGGTACTACAGTAACCGATGCATTACGAACAGGGCTAGTCAATATGCGTTTTTTGATATGTACAAACTTTTGTTATATAGCTACCTCTTGACGCTGATGGTGACCGTTGTTGCTCAGTATCAGGGAAAACGTGTGATTCATTTTCTTCTACTATTACCTGTTTTTCCATTTTTATGTTCAGATTCTGATTCTAAAATACTGACAGTTTGTTCGGTGGAAATCGTTTCAGGATGACCGACATCTGATTCTTCGGTGACTTGGTTAAATAAGTTCTGATCGAAGTACCAAGTCTAGCATAAGGTTTTACTTGCCAAACTCACCTCGTTTGGGTTAAATAATACGCTTATCAGCAGGACTTCTAGTTTCATTGATAAAAGACGAATACGCGTCGTAGTTGATGGCTTCTTTTCAAAATCAGTTGGCATTACCGCGGGCGTGCCACAGGAATCAGTTACAGTGCCTACACTTTTCCTGCTATATATAAATGATCTTACTTCTTCAACGACTAACCCGGTCCATTACTTTTCTGACAACAGCACTCTTTATTGTAGTGTATCTCAGTCTAATGGCTATGGTGATGCACCTTCTATTCCAAATCAAGACATTGAAGTTGAAATGACAATTTCAATCAACAAAGACATTCAACGTATCCTTGAATCTGGAAGTAAAAATCCAATTAAATTTGATACTAATAAAACTCAGTGTTGCTCCGTGTCCGCCAAAAAAAACAGCGATAATTTCCTGTTGTAAGTATGAATGGCTCAGAACTTAAGTTTTCAGGCTCTATTACTATGTTGAGAATGACTGTATCTGTATCTTCAAATCTATCATGGGTTGACCATCTTCTCTTAGCTACCAAAGCAGATGCTCATAAAATAAGCTTTTTGTACAGATCTAAGCAGTACTTTACCCCCCGACAACTCTTTCTGCCCACATTCGACCTCATCCAGAGTATAATTCTCACCTATGGGTTGGTGCCTCCCAATGCGCTCTCGACATCGTTAATCTTTTTCAAAAAAGAAGGATTAGGCTTATAAATGACCCATCCTTAGCTTCTGACAGTCCCTTGAGCATAGAATAATCATTTCAGTTCTTTTTTTGTATTATCGTTATTACAATGGCTATTTCGCTGCTGAATTACATTCTTGATGCCATCTCCCTTCTGCTAGGAAATCTCGGTTTGCTGATTCAGATCATCAATAAGCAGTACAAATCTCCATTTGTCGTACCAAACGAGCGCAATCCACATTCTTCCACACGGCTTCAAAAAACTCTGGAATGAACTACCTAGTTCCTATTTTCCTCTCACGTATGATATGAAAAAATTTAAGGAAGTCGTTCGTAGGCATCTCTTATTCAATATCACGATCACAATTATTTAAAAAAATCCGGAACGCCCTGAGAATTGATGAAATGGTTACTTGTCCCAAAATACCCAATCGCAAGCAAATTTCAACAGAACTGGTCAACTTGTTTAGAAATAAACAGAAAACCGAAGATTGGATCGTATGTAAAAAAATTAACGAGAGAATAAGAGAAAATGAGGCTTGAATGAATTTAACAATAAATGCAAAAAAATTAAAGTTAATTGTATCCTTAAACCGTTTAATGGTGGTCGTAAACACTACAATAATTCATGATTTCTTATTCCAAAATACCAATTACGATCAAATTTTAACTCAATGTTAAAACAAGAGAATGAAGATTGATTTATATGTGAGCTTCCTTCAGGAATAGTCGGAGCACCCTTAAAATTGATGAATTGATTTCTTGTCCTTAAACACAAATTCCGACCAAATTTCAATCAAATTGAGAATGGTTCTAACAACAAAAAATTAAGGAAAGAAAACGACGAAGAAAATAAGTTTTCTGTAAATTTAATAAAAAAAAATTAAAGTTAGTTGTGCCCTTAAACTGTTAAAAGGCGGTCGTAAACACTTCAACATCGATGATTTCTCGTACCCAAATACCAATCACGATCAAATTTTGACTTTATTGGACAACGCGTTCAAAAAAAGATTGGTTTATATGTAAGCCGACTTCAGGGGGGTTGGAACACCCTTAAAATTGATGGAATGGTTGCTTATCCCAAAATAGCAATCTCTACCAAATTTCAACTGAATTGGTGAACTTATTCAAAAATAAACAGAAATCGAAATAATTGATGTGAGATGTAAAAATCCTCCGACCAATTATCCATACAATTGGTCCATGTACTAAAAAAAAACAAGATGAGAGTTGGTTGATGTATGGGGACGTTCATCTGTTGCCAGAATTCCTTCAAAACTAGTGTGAAGCTTTACTGTACTGTCTCAAATTACTCACCATTACACACTCTTAACTCAACTTGTTCACTAAGAAGCAAATAAATGTAAAAAAAATGGGGATTTCTTCATATCTGAGTCAGCTTCAGGAGTAGTCGAAGTACCCTCAAAGTTGTACCAACCTGGCCAAACTTTAACTCAATTAGTTCAATTGTTCAGAAGCAAACGTTAAAAAACCTAGAAAACAAGATTAATTGAAGAATCCTCTAAACTGGCATGATTTATTGTCTCAAAATACCATGCGTGTGAAGTTAGCACCCCGACAAAGAGTTCCAATAGTTATGATTAAAGTTCGAGCTTCCTCTTAGAGTTTAGAACTACTTTATAAAAAATAAAAAGAGTTCCGCTCATTAACGATTCCAAATTTTAATTTGAAAAATGGGGTGCTAACTTCACATCGAAAATCAAGATTCAGTAGTTCTGACGAACTAAATTAAGTACTATATTTTGCGAAAATTTAATTTTGATATGCAAGAATACCAATCAACTTTTGATGTTGTTTTATTGATTCCTAAGAGTTCTCGCTAATTAAAAACAATTATAATCAAAAATGAAAAAAGAAAATAAGGAATGGTTAATATGCGAGGCTACTGTTTGGGTTGTCAAAAAAACTTTCAAAATGTGACGAAAAGAAGACGGTTGGTTCATGAGAACTTTTTCAGCGGTCTTCAGAAATCCTCAAAATTGGCGTGATATACCAATCCTCACAAAATCTCAATAAATAAAAAAATGCGTCATTCTCCCTCCGGGGCCGTCGACAACTCTCAATATGTTTCTTTCTTTTCTCTCGAATACCCCCCCCCCCCCCACTCACAAAATTGTTCATATGTGAGCTCCCTTCAGCGTCAGGGAACTCTCAAAATTGGTATGATGATTTGTTGTGTCAAAATACTCCATTACAAAATACAACTCATACATGCAACATATGTTGCATATCGAGAGTGCGGAGCACTCTCTTAATGGAGGGATTTCTTTTGCAGAAATACCAATCCCGGCCACATTTCAACTGAAAAGGTCGACTTGTTAAAAAATAAATGCAAAAACCACTAAAAAATGAAGAATGAATCTTACGTGAGCGCCCCTTTCAGAGAACTTCAGAACATCCTGGAAATTAGCGTAATTTGTTGTTTCAAAATACTCGCAATAACAAAATTATAACTCAATTGGTCTGCTTCATACGTGGTCTCCCTTCAAATGCCACGGAGTACTCTCAAAATGGTGTGATGATAGATTATCTCAAAATACTCACTATTACGAAATTTCAACTGAATTGATTTACTTGGAAGGAAATAAATGCAAGAAATATAGGTTGGTCCTAATGTAACTTTCTGAGGTCGTGGGAGAATTCTAAATTTGGAAGAATTATTTCCCAAAATACCAACCCTCACAAAATGTCAGCTCAATTCATCCACGTGCTTAATGTTTAAAAAAATACAGAAACAAGGATTGGTTCATGAGTGAGCCTCTTTAAGCGTCATCAAAACACCATTAAAATCGATATAATTTTTTTTCAAAATACTCCAGTTACAAAATTACAACTCAATTAGTGTTGTGGGAAGCAAATAAATGCCAAAAAATGACGGTTGGTTAATATTTGAACCCCTTTCAAGAGTTATTACAGCGCTCAAAATTGGATGGTTTATTTCTTGTCCAAAAATACCAATCCTCGCCCATTTTCAAATCAATTACTTCACTTGTTTGAAAAAAAATTTAAAAAAAACAAGAAAATGAGGGATGGTTCATATGTAAGCCTCTATTAGGAGTTGTCGGTCAACTCTCAAATGAACACCCTCACAAAATTATAACTCAATTGGTATACTTGGTAGCAAATAAATGTAAAACGAAAGAGAGGGTCATTAAAACATCTTCAAAATGGGCGTGATGCTCCCCTTACAAAAAAAATGCAAAAAACAACTAAGGATTAGTTAGCCACCTTCAGCTGTAATCAGATCATCCTCAATACTTGACAGTGTATGGTCTCAAAATACTCACAATTACAAAATTACAATTTAATTCGTCTCCATACGCAAATAAATGCAGAAACTGAAGTTTGGTTCAAGTGAAACCCTGCCGCGAAGCCCTCAAAATCGTTGGGACGATTTCTTGCCCTAAAATACCAATCCGGACCACTTGCTCAATACATAAATATTAAAAAAACAGAAAAACGTGGAATGGTGTACATTATTGTTGCAGCAATGGTGTCACAATGTTAACGCTCCCTCACCACACGTCTCACCGATTGCAACCGTTGCATCATACAGTGTTTGGTCCATTAAAGAGCTTTATATAAAGAATGCGATACCTATATGAAGATAAATAAATATGAAAAACTTACTCCATTGCAACTGATTCCAGCTTACGTAAGCATTACAAATGTAGAAAAGGCTTAGAATGGATTCAAATCAGCGGCCTTTGAGATACCTAAAGCAACTACAATTGTTTCACCGGATTATTCTAATGTATTGTTCTAAACTAGGGTCACATATGAAAGAAAAGCACCTGTTGAACGACTCTACCTAAAGCCATATTGGTGGTCACTAAGGAGTTTGTTAGTTTCAAGGAAAAAAAGCAGTTGCTGATTGATGGTTTTTTCCATGATTTTAGACAAAAAAGAAGTATTGTCATTTGGGCTGGACTATTCCTGAAAGGGGTTTACATATGCACCGACCTTCATTTTCTGAAATGGGGTTTTCACTTTGCAATTGTGAGTATTCAGATAGTAAATCGTCACACTAATTTTGGTGGTGCTTTGACAACTGAAGGGGGGTTCACATTGAATCAGTCCTAATTTTTCTTTTTTTTATTTAACATTTATTTTTGAACAAGTTGACCAACTTACCGTAATTCGTATATTGGTACAACAAACCTTCAGTTATTGTTAAATTCATGCAAAATTTATATTTACCTAAAAAACCAATCCTCTGCTTTCTCTTTATTTTTGAACAAGTTAATCAATTTAGTTGAAATTTGGTCGGGATTGGTATTTTGGGACAAGAAACTATTCCATCAATTTTAAGGGGGTTCACATATGAACCGACCTTGTGCTTCTAAGTAGATCAGTGGGGTTGTAATTTTGTAATTGTGAGTATTTTGAGAAAATAAATAGTTACACTAATTTTGGGAGTTCTTTGACGACAACCTCATTTTTCTTTTTCCCTTCCGTCATCAGGTTTAGCCTTGAAAAGGTCTGTTTTCGCACTTGAGTCGAATTTATATGTTTTATATAATTTTTTCCCAAGCACTTGACTACTCTCAGATTCGAACTTGGTACCTTTCACTTACTAGTCTGACACCTTTACCTCTGAGCCACTGAGTAATCCAATATATATTTTTTCGAAGTTTATTGCGCTTAAGCTCTTCGCACATTATTGCAATCCATATGTGTTTCATTTCCACACTAGCTTGGCGTATTGGTTTTTCTGCTAGTGCGAGTTTCCGACGAGTTGTGTTTTCGTCCTTTGGCACTATCTGTATATTATCTCATTGGATCTGCGGTGGTCTTCGTTCCAGACATGTTCGGCGATTCTTGATTTTTCTGTTTCGCCCTTGCGGACGTTGTTCTTATGTACCTGCGTTCTCACTTTGAGTGGTCTACTGCTCTCTCCTATATATGCTCTGCCACATTCGCATGGTACGTTGTATACACAATTCTTGGAATTCTGATCTTCATTGTACGGTTTGGTTTTGGTTAGTATTCCCCTGAGCGTCCTGGTCGATTTGAAGGCTGTATATTTAGGTTCTTCTTTTTCGGTTACCCTTTCCCTGTTTAGGTTAGGTGATATATCGAGGTAGCCATTTTCTTTGAGTGTTCTAGCGATATTTTCTTTTTCTTTGTTTAGGTCCTCTTGTTTTGAGCATATTGTTTTTGCTCTATCGTACAAGCATGTTGCCACGCCTAACTTCACGTTTTTGTGGTGATTGGAGTTGTAGTGTAGGTACCTCCCCGTATGGGTAGATTTCCTGTATATACTTGTCGTGAAAGTGTTGTCAATCCTGTGTACAAGTACATCCAGGAGGCAGTTTTTGTTCCGACTCCAATTCCATTGTGAATTTTATGGAGGGTGCGCGGCTATTAGGTGCTTGCCGTATTGCCAAACTGCGAAAGTATCGTCCACGTATCTAAACCACACCCTTGGTTTCTCTGTGAATTCGGATATCGCTTGGTCTTCAAAGTCTTCCATATATATATCTTGCTCACTATGGGTGATAGTGGGGAACCCATCGTCATCTCAAACTCTTGTTGGTAGAATTTGTCTTCTACCTGGAAATATGTAATTCTAATGCATATTGTCAGAAGCTCCATTATTGTGTTTACCGAGAGTTGCGTTCGTTCATCTAACGTTTCATCCTTTTCCAGCTTGTCCCTTATGATAGTTAGTGCCTCATCAGTGGGCACATTTGTGAATAGGCTCACAATGTCGAAGCTTACCAGTATTTCTTCGTGGTTTGGTAGGAAGTTTCTGATGGTTTCTACGAAGTGCTGCGTATTCTTGACCATAGGCTTGGTTTTTCCCGATAAGGGAGAGATGATACCTAGCAGATAATGTGCTAATGGGTGACAAGGTGAATTTCTCGACCTCACAATTGGTCTCAGAGGAATTTCTTGCTTATGAATATTTGGTAGGCCGTACAAATGCGGAGGTTCGCTGTAGTGTGGGGTAAGTCTAGTTCTCTGGTAATCGGACAACTCCCTCTTGTGTTTTGCCAGCGTCGGGTATATTCCGTCTTTTGATTGATGGAGTGGGGTCTTTTGGTATTTGTTTGTACTCGCCCCTGTCCAGTAGTTCTTGAATCTTACTGTTGTAAGTGTTCATATCCATCACCGCAGTCGCGTTTCCTTTGCCGGGAGAATTTTGATCGTTGAGTAATTCTTAAGGGAAATGACCGCTCATCCTTTCTAGGTTAGAGAGGTTAAGTTTAGTTCGCCTAGAGGAATCTAGGACTGATCTAACATTACTTCTGTATTCTTCGGCTTCTTCAGGATCTAATTTTATAGGTCTTTCTTCAACTGCATTTATTAAATATATTTTCGGAATATACCTCGGTGTTATCGCATAATTCAAGCCTTTGTCCAGAACCTGCATTTCGTTTTCTTTCAACTGTCGTTTAGAGATGTTTATGATAGTGTTTTTTCGATTGATGTTGGTTGGCTCTTTCTCCTCCTTCATTAGCTTTTCAAGCTTCTTCTGCTGAATTTCCTTGTTCATTGCCGTGGTCTTCGAATATTTAATTCTAGTAGCCATCCTATCAAAGTCTTGTTCGTTCACTCGATTTCAAATGGTTTCTCTGATCTCGTTGGTTTGGTGTTCGAGCTGGTACTTTCTGGATATAGGCCGATCAACGCAACTAATATGAAACCACAGTTACGAAACACTTATAATACAGAATTGAGTAGTTTAGTTAAAATTTGACCGTAATTGGTAACTTGCTATAAAAAATCATAAATTATTGTTAAATTTATCCAAAACTTCTCTCTTGAATTTTTTACCTAAGAACCAATAGTCAGTTTTTTGAGTATTTTTGAACAAGTTAACCAATTCCAATTTAATTGAAATTTGACCGGGATTGGTATTTAGGGAGAATAAACTAAACCATTCCATAAATTTTAAACACCCGACTGCGTCTGAAGGGGGCTCACATATGATCCTTTTCGGGTTTTTTGTCATTTATTTTTGAACAAGTCGACCAATTGAGTTAAAATTTAACTGTGATTTATATTTTTCATCAATTTTAAGAGCAATCCGACTATTCTTGTAGACGGTTTACTTATGAACCTACCTTTTTTTAGTTTCTAAGTGGACCAGTGGTATTCCTGAAGACGGTTCACATATGAACCAACCTTTTTTTTTTTTTTTAGTTTCTTAGTGGACCAGTGAGGTTGTAGTTTTGTAATTGTGAGTATTGTGAGATAATACATCGCAATACTAAGTTTGGTGGATCTCTGACGTCAACTCACATATTTTTATTTAGCACTTATTTTTAAACAAATTGACCAATTGAGTCAAAATTTGGCCGTTATAGGTGTTTTGATGCAAAAAATTATTTATTGTAAATTCATACAAAACGTATTTTCTCTTCTTCTCTCCTTAATTTTTTACCTAAGAACCAATCCTCAGTTTTATGTTTAGTTTTGAACAAGTTAACCATTTTAGTTGAAATTTGATCGGGATTGATACTATTCCTGAAGAGGCCTCAATTTTCTGTTTTTTTAACATTTATTTTTGAACAAGTCGATCATTGAGTTAAAATTTAACCGTTATTAATATTTTCCATCCATTTTAAGCACCCTTGGACTTTCTGAAGGGTATTTACATATAAAGCACCCTTTATTTTTTGCATTTATTTGCTTCTAAGTAAACCAGTGGGGTTGTAATTTTGTAATTATCACACTAATTTTGAGGATGCTTTGACGACAACTTAAGGGTTTTTTAATTTATTTTTGTTGTTGTTTTCACATTCCAAAACGCCTTGTTTGTTTTATGTAACATGGTTTCGAAGAAAATGTTAACAAATTTGATTACGTTATACTTCTGTAAATCTTTTTCTTGGTTCAGTCATTTTGTTTTTTTAATTCTGTTTTATTTAAAGTATGCGGTGTCACCAATTGATATGACTTTTTTTATTAAACGCCCGTATTTGTGTACATTGTATTTATTATCCTCCGTACCAACATCTTATAATCTATATACATAATTAAAAATAAATTAATTTTAAGTTATCTACAAACATGACATTGTTGCCACTCCCTCTTATTATAAAGTGGAACAGGATTTTTGTGTGGTTTCACTTTTAGTATAAATTAATTAATTACTTTTTTCCCTTTTTTTTGCACTCTTGCCATTTCTGTACTTTTCCGTAACCGATCTGTTTTTTTTGTTCGCAAATGAAATTTCATTACAAATCAAGTCTACCTTGAATAACCTTTTTATTACACACAGTTTATATCCAACGGTATTTTTGTCATTGAAAGTGGATTATAATATAAAATAATTAAAACGACATAAATAAATTAATTGCGCCATCGAAAACTTTATTGACATTTGAAGGTTTAGGGGTTTAAATCAACATCTGCCCTTCATATGTCTTAGTTATTAGACAACGTTGCCGAAGTGTCAACATTTTCCGGTATGCTAAACATTTTGCGGAAGTGCAACACCTTAAAATAATGGCATTTAAAATTTATTGCAGAAGTTACTGTGCCATTTCAAGAGAATATGTAGATTGTATTATAATAAATCCCTTCACTTGTCTGCAATCGCAAAACCTAGTAACATTAAAAATCTTGTTAGAAATTTGCAAGTAAACCGCGTACGGTTTACACCTGTGTCATTGTAAAGACAATGACATAACAGCTAAAATACTCGAGCTCCATAAAAAGAAGTGAAAGTTGTAACACCTTTAAATTAAAATATGATCGAGATTAAAAGATAAAAAAGAATCTATTATAATAATAAATTTTGCCATTAGCGTAGAGTAGGCCATGAATAAGTATAATAAAAAGTTTTAGATTCCCTGAATTGGATCGGGGGAAAAAGGTCTCGTTAAGGCAGGGTATAAAAGCGAGGATTTCTACAAATATTTGAACAAAGTTTTGGAATAAATCCGTGTTAAACATTAAAACGGATTTAGAGCAGGGTTGTTTGGTACTGCTGGTAGATTGAAAGAAAAGGTGACATCTGACAAATGTCTCGATATGGATTTTTTTCTATTCTAAGGATTATGTTAAGAAAAAATAAAAAAGAACTCCCTTCTATTGTATTTTCTCACCTTTATTTGTGAAATTTGACAAAGGGAGATCGTGTTTTGTAAATAAATTTCGGTTTTATATTTCGTTAAAAATGTGAAATTTACCGAATGATGATGGGTAGTGTAATAATGACACGCTCGAGGGATTATGTCACATTTGTCACTTAACGATAAATTACTTTGCAGAAATGTTTTAATAGGCGTTTTATTGGCATTTTGAGAACAACGCTTTACCTTCTACTTTCTTATAATTGAAACTTATTGTATACGCCTTAACTTTATTTTAGCGAGAGAACGTTTGCGGTACATGTTTCACGTTACAATTAAATGCATTCAAATAAAAGTTATTACATTTGCATGGTGGCGGAAGCTATAAAGTTTTCATCGTATGCGCACATGTAGCAATAGGACATTCAGCTCATTTTCACAATAGTATGCACATGGCTTAACTTGAGGGGACAAAATTATGTAACTATAAGAGCTCGTGTGGTAATTAAATCTAAAACTAAAATATCTCAAAAATTAATACGTAAAACTTTGTGTCTTGAACATTTGATTTAAGATGTAGCGTAGATGTAAAATAAAAAAAACATGAAAATGTAGAATTTTGTGTTTGATTCACAAAGAAACTAAAATAATTTCTATAAAAAATGATAATTATGAAATCTAACTTCTAAATATCGAAACTATCGATTGTAGTTGAGGTTAACACTCAAGGATGTTTTGCGGGTTGGAGTCGAGCGACTCGAAAATCCGTCCCACTTTCGATCATTGAAGTCGATTCAATGAAAATCAATTAAATAAGTAAAATATAACATACTTTGACGGATTTTTAAAATTTTAGTTATGTATAGTTTTCTTAAATACAAATGTTTATTGTATTAAAAAAAAAGTTTACCCAGGTCGAATCGGTTTCTATATTCCCCATTTAGACACAAAGTTATTTTTTATTTAGATACCAACTTGGGGAGATATAATTTTTTTTAGTGTGTGCCCAGTATGAATATTTAAAAAACAAATAAAATAATATAATTTATTTATTTATTTTATTGTGTATTTGAAATGAACCAATTGTATTCTTTCGTGGGGACTGATGTCCTTTACGCATTTCATTTTGGTTCACCCAAAAATTACACAATTTGCTTGATGTTTTTGTAACACAGGGACCCTTCTTCACCAAATTTCCCTGGAATCTAAACATTTAGGTCGTAACAATTAAGTCACGTTTGAATAAAATCGCAAGTAAAGTTTTTGAGTTATTACAACCGAAAGACAAATCAAATCCTCGCCACTTAGGTGCTCCTTACTCCGCTACCACCAAAGATTACAGGAGTCTAGGTTTTAAACAGTACTGTTAAGTTTGATTACAATTTTTTGAGTTAATTCTGCCGAAAGAAAATCACATTTACCCCTCTTACTCCTCGACCCGCACACGTACGCGCCCACACACACACTAACTCACGCACGCACGTACACGCGCACACATACACTCACACCAATTAACTCACGCACACAGTCACGTGCACACGCATACACACACTCACGCACACATTCACACACACACACGCGCACACATGCACGCACACACACACTCACATACACGCACGCACCCTCCCACCCCACACACACACATCACCTCACTCTCACCTCACCCTCACCTCACTCACACACTCACTCCACTCACTCACTCACTCACTCACCACCACTCACCACTCACTCACTCACTCACTCACTCACTCACTCACTCACTCACTCACTCACCACTCACTCACCACTCACTCACCACTCACTCACTCACCACCTCACTCACCTCACCACTCACTCACCACTCACTCACCTCACTCACTCACTCACTCCACGCTCACCTCACCTCACTCACCTCACTCACCTCACCCTCACCACCTCACTCACACTCACTCACACTCACTCACCACTCACTACATCACTCACTCACACTCACTCACACACACTCACTCACACTCACTCACTCACTCACTCACTCACTCACTCACTCACTCACCCACTAACACTCACTCACTCACTCACCACCCTCACCACCTCACTCACTCCTCACTCCACTCACTCTCACTCACACTCACTCACCTCACCACCTCACTCATTCTACTCACCTCACTCACCACTCACCTCACTCACTCACTCACTCACTCACTCACCTCACTCACTCATCACTCACTCTCACCACTCACCACTCACTCTCACCTCACTCAATCTCACACTCACACACACCTCACACTCTCACCCATTCTCACACACTCTCACACACTCTCCACTACTCCCACACCTCCACACTCCACACTCACACACCTCTCACACTCTCTCTCACACTCTCACACACCTCACACACTCTCACACATTCCTTACTCACCTCACTCACTCACTCACTCTCACTCACTCACTCACCACCACTCACTCACTCACACTCACTCACCTCACCACTCACTCACCTCACCTCACCTCACTCAACTCACACTCACACACCTCTCACACTCTCACCCATTCTCACACACTCTCACACCCTCAGCATACTCCCACACTCACACACTCCACACTCACACACTCTCTCACACTCTCTCTCACACTCTCACACACCTCACCACTCTCACACACTCACATACTCTATCCACTCGCACACTCGCACACTCACTCACTTCACTCACTCACTCTACACTCACCCTCACTCACTCACTCACCACTCACTCACTCACCTCACCACTCACTCACTCACCTCACTCACCACTTCACTCACACTCACTCACTCACTCACCACTCACACTCACTCACTCTACACTCACTCACACTCACCACACTCACTCACTCACACTCACTCACACTCACTCACTCACACTCACTACTCACACTCACTCACACTCACTCACACACCACTCACTACTCACTCACATCACTCCAGTCACTCACCTCACTCACTCTCCACTCACCTCACCCACTCTACACTCACCACCACCACTCACACTCACCACCTCACTCACTCACTCACCACTCACCACTCACCACACTCACTCACACTCACTCACACTCACTCACACTCACTCACACTCACCACACTCACTCACACTCACTCACACCTCACTCACATCTCACTCACCTCACCACACTCACACTCACCACACTTCACACTCACACCTCACTCACACTCACACTCACACTCACTCCACCCTCACTCCACACTCAACTCAACTCACACTCACTCACTCACACTCACTCACTCACCACTCACTCATCACCACCACACTCACTCACACTCACTCAACTCCACTCACCACACTCACCACACTCACTCACACCTCACTCACACCACACTGCACACATCACTCACCACCTCACTCACACTCACTCACCTCACCACCTCACTCACTCACTCACCTCACTCACCAACTCACTCACCACCCACTACACTCACTCATCCTTCACACTCACACTCACACCACTCATCACTCCACTCACTCACACTCACACCAACTCACTTCACCACACTCACTCACACTCACTCACACTCACTCACACTCATTCACACTCACTTCACACTCACCACACTCACTCACATCACCACACTTTCACACACTTACCTCACTCACACTTCACCAGCCACTCACCTCTACACCACTCACCACTCACCACTACTCACTCACACTCACCACACCACCACCACCACCACTCACCACCACTCACCTCACTCACTCTCACTCACTCACCACTCTCACTCACCTCACTCACCTCACCACCTCACTCACCTCACCACCTCACTCACCTCACTCACTCACTCACCTACACCTCACTCACCCACTCACTCACTCACCTCACCACCACTCACTCACTCACTCACTCTCACTCACTCACTCACACTCACACACTCTCTCATTCACTGCACACACTCTCACACCTCACACACTCTCTCACATATCACATTCTACACACTCACACACCTCACACACTCGCATACCTCACACACTCGCACACTCTCACACTCTCACACTCTCACACACTCACACAATCTCACAATCTCACACACTCTCTCACCCTCTCTCTCACACACACACACACACTCTCTCTCTCTCACACACACCCACACGCGCCCGCACCCACACGCACACGTGCACTCACGTACTTTATTTCATGTAGAATGCCGATAAAATATAAAGAAACTATAAAAAGTACTGAACTATATCGGCGGCTAAACTAAAATTTTATATACAACGTGAATCAATAAAACGTACCCCTGCTTCAAGTGTATATTCTACACATAACTTGAAGACGAAAAGTCTGATAAAATTTTTCTCTAAAATGTATGGCTACAAAGTGGCAGGCCCTCAAAGTTGAATTTTGAAAATCGTTTTTCGCAAATAACTCGAAAACCTTTAGAAAATACTATCCCCAATGGAAATGATTTCTTTGTTGACGAAGATTTTTCTGGTTTGATTGGATTGTCTATGAATGAACTGGAAGTATTAGTTTTCACATTGTTTCCGTATACTTTCTAATCCAAATTTTTTGTGTATGATTTTTCAGGTGTTTTGGTGACTTTTTTGTGTCCTTTATTCAATTTTCTTCAAATTTGGTTCTCCTGGTTGAAGTTGATAAAGTGAACGGTTTACGAGTTATTTGCAATTTCATCAATCACGATCAATTAAATACTACCGCACCAAAATGTAGTAAGTGGGCAGTGGACTAAAAGTCATAGTTGTCATATATTGTGCATTTTGATCAGTTTCTATACAATTTCTTTATCCATAATGAATAATAATCGGTATTCCAACTCCGAAAAGATAGATATGCACATAATGTATGGCAGAGCTTTTTGGAATTGTGCTGAAGCTGTTCGTTTATATTCCCAGGCATTTCCAAATCTGCGGATACCGAATAAAAAGACGTTTGCCAACAATGACCGGCGTCTTCGTGAAAGTGGAACATATTTACAATATATAAAAATTCTATTCATATCGGGTTCTCACAGGTTGTTTGAAACCACCAAAAATTGACAGTGGTAGGAGGCGAACTGCAAGAATACCAGTTTTAGAACAAAGAGTGTTGGATGAAATTGATGCTGATCCCACAACAAGCTCTCGTCAATTGGCAAGAGAAAATAATTCAAATCAGTCCACGACATGTAGAATTATTAAAACGGAACTCTTGCGCCCTTTCCATTATCGAAAGGTAAAAGGTTTGACCATCAATGATTTTCAAGTAAGAGTGAACTTTTCACGTTGGTTTCTAGAAAGATTCAATAATGACAGAAATTATCAATCGATTATCTTATTCACTGATGAGGCGGGTTTCGCCAGAAACGGAACTTTTAACTTCCATAACAATCAATACTACGATTATCAAAATCCACGCGTTTTCATTGAAACCAATCGTAAACAGCAATTCAGTGTGAATGTATGGGCTAGTATTATTGGAAATAATTTAATTGGTCCATTCTTTTTGCCACAACGTTTAAATGGTAATTCATACACCAATTTTTTGGATAATGATTTACCCGAGTTACTAGAAGATGTCCATCTGGATGTTAGGGGTCGGATGTGTTTCATCCACGATGGTGCGCCTCCTCATTTTGCACTCACTACTAGGCGGTTATTGAATCGAGCTTTTAATGCAAACAGGATGGGACGTAGAGGACTGGTTCTTTGACCTGGCACGTTCACCGGATCTAAACCCTATGGATTTTTTTTCTGGGATCGTTTAAAAGACATGATGTATTCGATGCCAATTACAAACGTCGAACATCTCCAACAACGAATTTGTGATTGCTCTAATTTAATAAGAGTGATCCGCAATTATTTTTCAACGGATGTCAGTCAATCATGAAAAGAATTCGTAAATGCATTTCAGTCAACGGTGAACAATTCAAACATTTAATCAACTAATTTGTTTGTTAATTAATACTTTGTTTAACTTAATAAACTCTTTGACAACTATGACTTTTAGTCCACGGCCAACTTATTAAATTTTGGTGCGGTAGTATTTAATGGACCGTGATTGATGAAATTGCAAATAACTCGTAAACCGTTCACTTTATCAACTTCAACCAAGAGGACCAAATTTGCAGAAAATTGAATAACGGACCCAAAAAAGTCACCAAAATACCTGAAAAATCACAAAAAAGTTGGAATAGAAAGTATACGGGAACAATGTGAAAACTAATACTTCCAGTCCATTCATAAAAAATCCAAGCAAACCAGAAAAATCTTCGTCAACAATGAAATAATTTCCATTGCGGATAGTGTTTTGAAATTCCTAAAGGTTTTCGAGTTATTTCCGAAAAACGATTTTCAAAAATTCAACTTTGAGGGCCTGTCACTTTGTAGCCATACATTTTAGAGAAAAAATTTATCTGACTTTTCTTCTTCAATGTATGTGTAGAATATACACTTGAAGCAGGGGTACGTTTTTTTAGTTCACGTTGTAGAGCAAAAAATATGTGCCGTTTTTTATTCGCGTGTGAAGTTAGCACTCGGACAAAGAGTTCCAATTGCTCTGATTATAGTTCTACCTTCCTTTTAAACAGTTTAGAAGTACTTTATAAAAAATAAAAAGAGTTCCGCTCATTAACGGTTCCAAATTTTAATTTTAAAAATGGGGTGCTAACTTCACATCGGAAATCGAGATCCAGTAGTTCTGATTAGCTAAATTACTATATTTTGCAAAGTTCTAGAGTTCCTGATATGAAAAAAAATTTTTTTTTAATTAAAAAAGTAAAAATTTTGAAAATTCAATTTTGATATGCAATAGTTCAGTTCCAATCAACTTTTGATGTTCTTTTATTCGTTCCTTAGAGTTATCGCTAATTAAAAAATATATAATAAAAAAAGAAAATGTTAACAAAAAATATTTTAAAGAGTTCTAATAGTTCTCGTAGCAGATTTGGATAATATTGGAAAAGTTCTGAAAGAAATTCTGATGATCGAAAGCGATCCGCTTAATATTTATAGAATTATTCGACTTTAAAAATTACTTAGTTTAAATTTTCTAAGTATCGGCGATTTAAGAGTTCCAATAGTACCTACCAAAATGGTTCTCGTGTAGTTCCCTACATTGTTCAATGCCTTTACAAAGAGTTTCGATGTTAAAATTTATCCGAAAAATGGGTTATTTTTTACAAACTGTAAAAAAAATTATCTATTAATTTTATCATCGGCACTCTTTGGAAAGGCATTGTGTATGCTCAGAACTATAGGAGAATTCTTTTAGAATAATCAGAACTCTTGAAAATCGACCAGCGTCTCATCTATATACTCGTCAATTTTCAAAGTATCAATGAACAATATTTTGAATCGTTCCAATAGTACCCACAGTAGATTTGGATAGTACTCAGAAATTCTAATGACTGAAAGCAATCCGATCAATAATTAATGCGTTACAAGAAAATTTGGATTTAGCACCGAAGTTAAAGACTTTGAATCATTACAAAATTACTTTTCAATTATTAAATATATATTTTATGAAAATATCTGGTGTGGAACTCCACATGACCTTCCTACCTACAAAATGGAAATTAAAAGCTAGATGAAGTTCATCACGAAAATAGGCAACATTGTAAAAACAAAAACAATAATCTGTCAAACAGACGTTTAAAACTTCATGTCAAAGAGAGGTTAATAGAGATCTAGATGGTAACTTAAAAAATTAAAAGAAATGAAATAATTATAATTTTTACTTTTCAACCTACATTATACATATCTATGTAGGTATGCAATCGACTTTTTTTCACTATCGCTAAATCGACTTTTTAGCTCATTTTACAACGTTTGGCCAAGTTTCGCCTAGGGCTATGATATCTCGATGCTTGTGTGTGTCTGTGTAAATCTGTGTTAGTCCCTATCCACGATCACTCCAGAACAAAAATACCTACGTACTTAAAATTTTGCATTTAAGCTTGTTTTCATTTGGCTTGGAGCCGAGAAATCCAGCGGCGGAGGGGGGGGGGAGGTATTATTGTCAGTTTTTGTTTTTAATCAAATATTTCTAAAACAGCTCCATATTTCAAAGATATAAACATACCTAGGTATAGAACTTAAACATATCGATTAATTATGTTCTGTGCAATTTTTTGATACGACGCGTAATTTAGCGACAACAAAATTCCTAAGGTAGAGTTTAAATGTTAGTTCAATTTTTTTTCGCATCTGAATAACGATTAATTTTATAAGAAAAAGTTTAGACGTATTTTTTAAAGAAAATTTAATTTTACTTAACTTTTCTTTATAAAGTTTCTTAATATAACGCAAGGTACGTCTAAAAATTAATTAAATATGAACGAAAATGGTTCAACTATATTAGTGATATAGAAGTGGGCGGCTTTGGAATTTTTTCAAGTTAACATGTATGTCTATTAATCTCTATCTGACATGAAGTTTTAGATGCAATTCTGACATAGATTATTGTTTTTGTTTTTACAATGTTGCTTGTTTTTGTTATGAACGTATAAAAGGGTTACACCCCGGATCAGCGACTCCCGATTCAGCGGTCCCCGTTTTAGCGGTCCCGTTTCTGCAGACCCTGTTTCAGCGGAGACCCGTTACAGAGTTTCCAGTTTCGACGGTATACCTTTTCCGCAGCCGCTTTGCACTATTTGGTAAGGGTAAATTATTTTTTCCAACATTATATTTTTCTCATTTTCCATAATTTACTTTAAGTTGGTAGTGAAATAGATACATAACGCTTGGAATTGTTGATTTTTTAAGGACGCAGCTGATCCCATCAAAAAGTTGATCTCAATCAATTCATTATTAGCAATTTGAAAGTATTAAACTGGGAACTATTAATTAAAATTAATTTATTCATATCGCATATAACAATGTGATAACTGTATTTTACATTCTTTTTTTTTTTTGAACAACCAAAGTACTTGATAAGTTAATTCATTTTTTGGTCGACGTTATGCTAACGTAACTAGGCCCCTTTTCCTGCTGGAACAGGGGCCGCTGAAACGGGGCACCGCCGAAACGGTAACCGCTAAATCGGGGGCCGCTGAATAGGGGTTACGCCGTATAAAAGAGATTGCACAGTTATACTAAAAAAATTATAATTAATAGTATATTATACATAGAGGGAGAGAAATACATGAGTTTTCCTGAGACGCAGTTTGCAGCACGAGGGTGAAACCCGAGGGCTACAAATATCTCCTGAGATGTATACAGGGTGTCCGCGGGGGAACTACGAAGAATTCGTATACGTATTCTTTGAACAATTTTAAGCAAAAATGATTATGTGCAATTTTTCCCAATTTCTAACCCCTAAGGAGATATAGCCGGTTGAAGAAAAATGTAAAAGTAAGTAAAGAGAATAC
Organism: Vesta saturnalis; assembly: GCA_036346205.1. Taxonomy (NCBI): domain Eukaryota; kingdom Metazoa; phylum Arthropoda; class Insecta; order Coleoptera; family Lampyridae; genus Vesta; species Vesta saturnalis. The sequence continues at coordinate 402,301 of JARFJB010000948.1, forward strand.
TCTTAACAGCTGCTTAAGTCTTAAAATTATCATAAAAAAAAGTTTAATAACAATTTTCATTCACAAATTAACAAGAACACAACATAGTACAAAAATGCACATAAAATAATGAGGTGACAAACAAACATGGTTACAGTTGTTCAAAATGAGATCCACACTGTAAAAATCGTAAGAGCAATTTTGGTTGCCTAGCAAGTATTACCACAATAACCTGCGAAAATGTGTCTTATTTGACATTTCATGACATTTGTATCAAACATTACAATACAATTTATCATCTGCTTTGTAACAATTAGAATTAATTTAATTACAATTAAATCATGCCTTATTAATTTTCAAATGAGGAATACAGTGATATGGTATTCCTGTACGGCATGTTTAACGGCAATTGTTATGCAGCAGCAGCAGAGTTCAAAAATCGTTTTCCAAATCGTCGTGCTCCTACTGGCAAAACGATAGCCTAGGCTTTTCACTGCCTTCAAGAAACAGGAAGTTTTCTTACACATCGAAGTGATCGAGAGTCTCCACGACATGCGTTTGCAGAAGAGGTGCTGGGAGAAGTTGAAATCGATAACTGAACGAATATTAGACGAATAAAAGCAGCTACTGGCAGAAGCAGGATCACGATTTCGGAAATTCTTCGTGAAAATGGAATGCATCCGTATCACCTTCCCGGCGATTTGGCTCCAAGAGTTCGGTTTTGTGAATGGATGATCACACATGATGATAACATTCCTGTTACACTCTTTCAAAAATTTTAAATTTTTTTAATTTTCAAAAACATTTTTCATATCACTACTGGATCTCGATTTTCGATGTGAAGTTAGCACCCCATTTTTATTTAATGAGCGGAACTCTTGTATGTTTTATAAAGTACTTCTAAACTCTTTAAAAGGAAACTAGAACTCTAATCAGAACTATTGGAACTCTTTGTCGGGATGCTAAGTTCACTTGCGTGGGAACAACAAAAATGTTATTAGTTACACAATAACTGTTGAAAATAAAAAAATAACTGTTTGGAATAACCTGTTATTAATGGTTGTATCAACTTACAAAATGCACAGATTTCGATTTTGGAGCTACACCCCCTTTGATATAGTACCATGCTTCAAACGACAAGGTGTTAACTGTTCTACAAGGAATGTTAGTCGATCGATGGCATTACGAAATTCGCAAATCTTTTGAGCTACAAATTATTTGCAATAAAACTACTCCACATCTATTGCTGCACTAGAGAACTATGCTTAAAATCAAAAACATATACTGTTTAGAACATATTAGCGGATGTTTTAGCATTGAGCTGCAACCCTTTTGCAATAAAGCGACCCCACATGTGTCTCGTACAAGAGAAAAGTATGCTTAAAACGAAAGAGATTAACTGTTTTGCAAGAAACCATTCTTAATCGACTTAGGCGTTTACAAAATGCGCCTATCGATTTTTGAGCTTCGGCCCCTTTACAATAAAACCGCTAATAATGCGTTGTTAAAGACGCTATAGAATGTTTTAAATAAAAGAAATTAACTGTATTACAACAAATTATTATTATGGGACAAATTAGCTTACAAAAGGCACAAATTTCAATTTTTGAGCTGCAATCTCTTTGCAATAAAACTAACCTCGCTTTTATCTGGAACAAGTAGAACATGTTTTAATGAAAGAAATGTAAGTAGTACCGGACACTTGCGCCGCCATCTTGGATTTTGACGTCACAAGCCCGCCCACGTGGGGACCGGTTTTCCACCCTTATTTTGCACGCTTACGTGTAGGACGTGTTTTTCACCCTATTTTTGCACATCCACGTGGGAGACCGGATTTTCCACCCTTATTTTTGCACGCTCACGTGTAGGAGGTGTTTTTCACCCTTATTTTTATCCGCTTACGTGTAGGACGTGTTTTTCACCCTTATTTTTATCCGCTTACGTGTAGGACGTGTTTTCATCCCTATTTTTACCCGCGTACGTGCGAGACTGGATTTTCCACCCTTATTTTTTACGCTTACGTGTAGGACGCATTTTTCATCCCTATTTTTACCCGCGTACGTGTGAGACCGTATTTTCATCCGTTTTCATCCCTAATTATTTTATATACCCTCGTGTGAGACCGTATTTTCAACCCTTTTTCAACCCTAATTATTTTCGCTTTTGATTCGTCCACGTGTAGGACGCGTTTTCAACCCTTTGCATTCTTAATTAAGGCCTTTTTGTTTGTATTAAGAGCCCTTTTGGCGGGAGCCCCTAAAGGATAGGCAAATGCATGCGCACGTAGGATCGTTTTTTACCTATTTTTAAGGGTTAATAAACGGTAGGATATTTTTAGTATTAAAAGAAACTAATCAAGGTAAAGATAACGTATACGTTTGATTTTAAAATACACTATTACATTCTATAACGATAATAAACAGTTAATGGCATTGCATAATCAGCTAATTACCCTGTTGTTGTCATACAATGTGAATGTACGGTTTAGCGACTATTTAATATGAATTGAATTTTATCAAATGAGATTGCATAATTGTTGTTATTATTAAAATCATTATTAGGTTCCTTTTAATCCCATATCTAGATTGTGGTCCTCTTGTGGTGAAAATTCATTTGAATATATTTTAAAATGAAATTGATTTAAAAATAAAATGTGTAATTAACTAATTGATTAACCTGCTTACAGCAATAGTAATTATCGAAAATTAAGGAATGTCGCTTTTATTTATTTACCTTTTTTAATACGTATTATTTACATACAATATATTTTGGTTTTAAATATGAGTCACAATGTGTCGCAATCCTTTTTGCTTTAATTATGGGTCATAATTAAATCTAGTTGTCGCTCAAGGTAGTCACTACCAAATTAATCTCATGTACAACAAGAAACTTAATATCAATAATGTATAACAAAGTATTTTTTATAATGCCATTTTTCGCATAGTTTAATGTCCATGTAAGGATCGTATTTTAGCCTTGAGATCGGATTTGGTCTGGGTCAGACTAGGTTGGTCCAGTATCGGAGATTGTATTCTAAATTGTCTCCTGTGAAAGTTAGCTTTACAAACACAGACACAACCACAAGTACGAGCACGAGCACAAACATAAACACAATCACAGGAACAATTACAAGCCCAAGAATCAGGACATGCACAAACACAAGCACAGGAACAATTACAAGTACAAGCGCAAGCACAGGTACATACAAACACAGAAAAACGAAAAATTGCAAACACGAAAATTCGTAAACACACAAACTCACAAACACAAAAACGAAAACGAAAATTCGCAAACACGAAAAATAACAAACACACAAACGCGCAGAGTACGAAAAACGCAAACACGAAAAATCGTAAACACAAAATTCTCAAACACGAAAACCGCAAACATACAAACGCACAAAACACGAAAACACACAAAACGAAAAACGCGCAAAGCTGCCGAATGAATTAAGACTGGGATTTGGAGTCTATAAACAAAATGATTCTCTCTGTCTCTGTCTCTGTCCCTGTCTCTGTCTCTGTCTCTCTCTGCCTCTGTCTCTGTCTCTGTCTCTGTCTCTGCCTGTCTCTGTCTCTGTCTCTGTCTCTGCCTCTGTCTCTGTCTCTGTCTCTGTCTCTGTCTCTGTCTCCGTCTCCGTCCCCGTCTCCGTCTCCGTCTCTGTCTCTGTCTCTGTCTCTTAATCGCATATGGTCGAGGTGCGTGTCTGGGTAGTTGATTAGAAGCACATACAAGTCGAAAACACATTCTTCTTGTGGCTGGGGGATCGATTTCAAGCATCTCAACACTTGTGCCGCATACATCTTTCTTCAATTTTATCTGCACTCTGTTTTGAGGCTGTAGTACGTTTTCTAATACATAAACAGAATCTTCAATACTGTGATACGTGTAGCAGCAAAACACATTAGCTAGTTAGTTTCACCTCTATATTACTTTACATGCAAGTGATCTAATCATAAATAAATACATCTGTTAAAAAGCTAATTAAACATAACCCACGGCCTGGTATGCAAGCAACGCTTCCAATTATAGCTTTTAGACAAACCAATAGGGCCTACAACTAAATACAATCGACTAGCACTGCTTTAGTACGAGGATCAAACGAAAAACGCGCATGCACGCACGCACGCACGCACGCACGTACATACGCACGCACGTACACGTACGCACGCAAGCTAGCACGCACGCACGTATGCGCGAGCGCTCCACGACCGTATACGCTCGCACGCACGCACGTATGGCACACACACACACACACACACACACACACACACACACACCAAGAGAGGCGAAAACACGCTAAAGCGAAAAACTTGTAAACTTGCAAACATGAATCAAGACGGTGGAGCACCGCTAGAAAAAAACAGGTTTATTAACAAAACCGAAGGAAAGCTTAACGTTTTGAAAAATATTATTATTATTATTATTATTATAAACAACAATACATTATTATTATTTAATAACATGCTTTATCGGTTTTCTTCTTCTTGAACCGTGAGTCGTCCTCATCATCATCATCATGATTTTGAGATTTGCCCTTCTCCCTACCTCATAGCTCTTCTTTCTCTTCTGTGAACCATCATCTTGGATGTGAGATACACCCAGCTCAACCACCTCATCGTTTTCATCATTATCTTGAACGGTTATGTTGTAATAGTTTATTAACAAGTCAGTAAAATCTCTAATGTCCGCTGATGTTGGCTCATAAACAGGAGAATACATTATAGTAATGCTCACTCGATGACAGTTACACTTTAAAGAGCGAAACACACGAGAAACGAGAACGCAGCTAGCCTTGGGTCTTGTGCGCAAGCGTACTCGTCAACGTTCGGGTAGAATCGGACATCTTCGGGGATGTCTGAGTATTGACCACCAACTAACATAGCCCCAGGGGCATGTTTATAAAATCTAAATGCCTCTTTTATGGTCGAGATATTTTCTCCTAAGACGCCAGAACGCAGCTAGCCTTTGGTCCTATGCGCAAGCGTGCTCGCCCATGTTCGGGTAGAATCGGACATCTTCGGGGATGTCTGAGTATTGACCTAACCACCTCTAACACAGCCCTGGGGCATGTTTATAAATCTAAACGCCTCTTTTATGATAGAGTTTTTTAAGACCAGAAGCCAATTTTGGTCTTGTGGTAAGCGTGTTCCAAGCGGGTAAATACACCGGGGATGTTGATAACCTAAAATTAAATAGCCCCTGGGGGTTTTAAAACTAAATGCCTCTTTTAGGTAGATTTTTTCCCAAACCCAGAAGAGAGTTTGGTCCTATCAAGCGTCCGATGTTCGGGTAGAATGGACACTTCGGGCGAAGCTAACCCCTCTAAACAGCAATGTTTAAAATTAAACCCCTTTTTGTAGGGTTTTTTAAAAAACCGCTCCGGTCTTTCAACGGCCCTGTTGGAAAAATTTGGGGGCCGGAAAATTTTAAACCTCAACATAAGGGATTGTTTATAAACTCCCTTTTTATGGTGAGGGGTTTTGAAACCTTTAAAAATCCCGAAAAAACGTTTAAAACTTGGAAATTGACGAAACTTGTTCCCCGGAAAAAAAAAGGGGCCCTTTTTAAATTTTTTGGGAAAAGGGGGGGAAAGGAAAAATAAAAAAAATTTTGAAAAAACCCGGGGTGTTGGGGGGTTTACATCCTATACCCCAAAAAAAAGCTTGTTTGGGGCTCTTTAAATGTAATGTATGAGGACATTCAAAGACTTGTTTATAAAATAGGGAATTGGTTTTATATTTTAATAAATTTAAACTAACCTTCGTTGTAAAAACTGGGTTTAGCGGGTTCCACTCCGATATGGTTAAAAAAAAGTTGGGTGGGGGGGCTCTCTCTTGTGTGTGGGGGTGGTTGGGGGGGGGTTTTTAAATTAATAAGTAGTTGTTTTAAAATTTAAAATAATTTTATTTTTCCGTTAAGTTTCCTTGGTTTTGTTAATCCTGTTTTTTCTGCGGTGCTCCCCGTTTTTCGTTTGAATTTAAAGTTTTGCTTAGATTTCTAAACCGCTAAAATGCTTGAAACCATAGAATGTTTTAAATTAAAAAATTACCCGGATTAAAAATTTATTAGGGCAAATTAGCTCCCAAAGGCCAAATTTCAATTTTGATGCACCTTACCAAAAACCCGGTACTGGCGTCTTAGGAGAAAAAGATCATAAAGGCGTTTAGATTTATAAACCGCCCTGGTTTGAGTGAAGTTACTGGGACCATCCCCGAATATGTCCGATTCTACGTAGGACGGCTTCACTAGGACCAAAGGCTAGCGTTCTGGCGTCTTAGGAGAAAATATCTCGACCATAAAAGAGGCATTTAGATTTTATAAACATTTTGGGGCTATGTTAGAGTGTGGTTAGGTCAATACTTGACATCCCCAATGTCCGACGTTTTTCATCCCTATTTTTACCCGCGTACGTCAGACTGGATTTTCCTCCTTAGTGTTTTACGCTTACGTGTAGGACGCAACTGTTCATCCCGAGTTTTACGCGTATGTGATTCCCTATTTTCATCCGTTTTCATCCGGAATTAGAGATACCCTCGTGAGACTATTTTCAAACCTTTTACAACCTAATTAACTTCATAATGATTCGTAACGGTAGGACGCGGTTTTCAACCAATTGCATGCTTAATAAAGGCCTTTTTGTTTGTATTAAGGAGCCCTTTTGGCGAGTCCCTAAAGGATAGGCAAATGCATGCGCACGTAGGATCGTTTTTTACCTATTTTAAGGGTTAATAAACGGTAGGATATTTTTAGTATTAAAGAAACTAATCAAGGTAAAGATAACGTATACGTTTGATTTTAAAATACACTATTACATTCTATAACGATAATAAACAGTTAATGGCATTGCATAATCAGCCATTTACCATGTTGTTGTCATACAATGTGAATGTACGCTTTAGCGACTATTTAATATGAATTGAATTCTTATCAAATGAGATTGTGTTGTTGTTATTATTAAAATCATTATTAGGTTCCTTTTAATCCCATATCTAGATGTGGTCCTCTTGTGGTGAAAATTCATTTGAATATATTTTAAAATGAAATTGATTTAAAAATAAAAGTGTAATTAACTAATTGATTAACCTGCTTACAGCAATAGTAATTATCGAAAATTAAGGAATCGCTTTTATTTATTTACCTTTTTAATACGTATTATTTACATACAATATATTTTGGTTTTAAATATGATCAAGTGTCGCAATCCTTTTGCTTTAATTATGGGTCATAATTAAATCTAGTTGTCGCTCAAGGTAGTCACTACCAAATTAATCTCATGTACAAAAGAAACTTAATATCAATAATGTATAACAAAGTATTTTTATAATGCCATTTTCGCATAGTTTAATGTCCATGTAAGGATCGTATTTTAGCCTGAGATCGGATTTGGTCTGGGTCAGACTAATTGAGTACAGTATCGGAGATTGTATTCTAAATTGTCTCCTGAATGCTTTACAAAAAAGACACAACCACAAGTACGAGCACGAGCACAAACTAAACAATCACAGGAACAATTACAAGCCCAAGAATCAGGACATGCACAAACACAAGCACAGGAACAATACAAGACAGAACAAGCAAGACAAAAAACAGCAAACACGAAAAAGAAATGAAACGAAAATTCGTAAAACACAAACTCACAAAAAAAACGAAAACGAAAATTCGCAAACACGAAAAAACAAACACACAAACGCGCAGAGTACGAAAAACGCAAACACGAAAAATCGTAAACACAAAATTCTCAAACACGAAAACCGCAAACATTACAAACGTCGATAAACGAAAACACACAAAAGAAAAATGCGAACTGCCGAATGAATTAAGACTGGTTTGGAGTCTATAAACAAAATGTTTTTCGTCTCTGTCTCTGTCCCTGTCTCTGTCTCTGATCTTCTTCTCGTCTTGTCTTTCTCTGTCTCTGTTTCTTCTCTGTCTCTGTCATTTCTGTCTCTGTCTCTGCTTTCTCTGTCCTCTGCTCGCTGTGCTCTGTCTGTCTCTGTCTCTGTCTCTGTTTCAGTCTGTCTTTCTGTCTCTGTCTCTTAATCGCATACGGTCGAGGTGCGTGTCTGGGTAGTTGATTAGAAGCACATACAAGTTTAAACATTCTTCTTGTGGCTGGGGATCGATTTCAAGCATCTCAACACTTGTGCCAACATCTTTCTTCAATTTTAATCTGCACTCTGTTTAGGCTAGTACGTTTTCTAATACATAAACAGAATCTTCAATACTGTGATACGTGTAGCTAAAACACATTAGCTAGTTAGTTTCACCTCTATATTACTTTAAGCCTGATCTAATCATAAATAAATACATCTGTTAAAAAAGCTAATTAAACATAACCACGGCCTGGACAGCAACGCTTCCAATTATAGCTTTTAGACAACACAATAGGGCCTACAACTAAATACAATCGACTAGCACTGCTTTAGTACGAGGATCAAACGAAAACGCGCATGCACGCACGACACGTCACGTACGCACGCACATCATTAACGTACGCACGCAAAGCTCACCGCACGCACGTATGCGCGAGCGCTCGCACGACCGTACGCTCGCACGCACGCACGATGTGCACACACACACACACACACACACACACACACACACACAGAGAGCGCGAAAACACGCTAAAGCGAAAAACTTGTAAACTTGCAAACATGAATCAAGACGGTGGAGCACCGCTAGAAAAAAACAGGTTTATTAACAAAACCGAAGGAAAGCTTAACGTTTTGAAAAATATATTATTATTATTATTATTATAAACAACAATACATTATTATTATTTAATAACATGCTTTATCGGTTCTTCTTCTTCTTGAACCGTGAGTCGTCCTCATCATCATCATCATGATTTTGAGATTTGCCCTTCTCCCCTACCTCAAGCTCTTCTTTCTCTTCTGTGAACCATCATCTTGGATGTGAGATACACCCAGCTCAACCACCTCATCGTTTTCATCATTATCTTGAACGGTTATGTTGTAATAGTTTATTAACAAGTCAGTAAAATCTCTAATGTCCGCTGATGTTGGCTCATAAACAGGAGAATACATTATAGTAATGCTCACTCGATGACAGTTACACTTTAAGAGCGAAACACACGAGAAACGAGAACGCAGCTAGCCTTGGGTCTTGTGCGCAAGCGTACTCGTCAACGTTCGTAGAATCGGACATCTTCGGGGATGTCTGAAGTATTGACCTAACCACATTAACATAGCCCCAGGGGCATGTTTATAAAATCTAAATGCCTCTTTTATGGTCGAGATATTTTCTCCTAAGACGCCAGAACGCAGCTAGCCTTTGGTCCTATGCGCGCGTGCTCCCATGTTCGGTAGAATCGGACATCTTCGGGATGTCTGAGTATTGACCTAACCACACTCTAACACAGCCCTGGGCATGTTTATAAATCTAAACGCCTCTTTTATGATAGAGCTGTTTTCTAAGACGCCAGAACGCTAGCCTTTGGTCTTGTGCTAGCGTGCTCGTCAATGTTCGGTAGAATCGGACATCTTCGGGGATGTCTGAGTATTGACCTAACACTCTAACATAGCCCTGGGATGTTTATAAAATCTAAATGCCTCTTTTATGGTCGAGATATTTTCCCTAAGACGCCAGAACGCAGCTAGCCTTTGGTCCTATGCAAGCGTGCTCGTCCATTTCGGTAGAATCGGACATCTTCGGGATGTCTGAGTTGACTAACACACTCTAACACAGCTGAGATGTATAAATCTAAACGCCTCTTGAGATAGAGCTGTCCCAAGACCAGAAGCAGCTAGCTTTGGTCTTGTGCGTAAGCGTGCTCTCAATGTTCAGGTAGAATCGGACATCTTCGGACGTCTGAGATTGACCTAAACACTCAACATAGACCCTGGGATATGTTTATAAATCTAACGGTCTATGGTCGAGGCATCTTGCTAGACGTCGCTCTTGGAAGAATGCTCGACATAACACGTTGAACACATGAGTCGTATGCACGAACTTGCGCACTAGGACCAAAGACGCTAGACTGCGTCATGAACTTTAGACTGAAACAATCATCGAACAGCTGAAAAGAGAACATTTAGATTTTTATAAACATGCCTGGGGCTTGTTAGATCGTGGTTAGTCGAAATACTTATTGAATCCCCTGAGATGTCGTTCTACATCGATACGTTGACGGTACGCTTGCAAGAAGCTATGCGTTCGTTCTCGTGTTTTCGCTCTTTAAAGTGTAACTGTCATCGAGTGAGCATTACTATAATGTATTCTCCTGTTTATGAGCCAACATCAGCGGACATTAGAGATTTTACTGACTTGTTAATAAACTATTACAACATAACCGTTCAAGATAATGATGAAAACGATGAGGTGGTTGAGCTGGTGTATCTCACATCCAAGATGATGGTTCAAGAAGAGAAAAAGAGCTATGAGGTAGGGGAGAAGGGCAAATCTCAAAATCATGATGATGATGATGGACGACTCACGGTTCAAGAAGAAGAAGAAACCGATAAAGCATGTTATTAAATAATAATAATGTATTGTTGTTTATAATAATAATAATAATAATAATATTTTTTCAAAACGTTAAGCTTTCCTTCGGTTTTGTTAATAAACCTGTTTTTTTCTAGCGGTGCTCCACCGTCTTGATTCATGTTTGCAAGTTTACAAGTTTTTCGCTTTAGTGTTTTCGCGCCTCTGTGTGTGTGTGTGTGTGTGTGTGTGTGTGTGTGTGTGTGTGTGTGTGTGTGTGTGTGTGTGTGCACATACGTGCGTGCGTGCGAGCGTACGTACGGTCGTGCGAGCGCTCGCGCATACGTGCGTGCGTGCTGCTTGCGTGCGTACGTGTGTACGTGCGTGCGTACATGTACGTGCGTGCGTGCGTACGTGTACGTGCGTGCGTGCTGCGCTTTTTCGTTTGATCCTCGTACTAAAGCAGTGCTAGTCGATTGTATTTAGTTGTAGGCCCTATTGTGTTGTCTAAAAGCTATAATTGGAAGCGTTGCTTGCTACCCAGGCCGTGGGTTATGTTTAATTAGCTTTTTAACAGATGTATTTATTTATGATTAGATCAGGCTTGCATGTAAAGTAAATAGAGGTGAAACTAACTAGCTAATGTGTTTTGCTACACGTATCACAGTATTGAAGATTCTGTTTATGTATTAGAAAAACGTACTACAGCCTCAAAACAGAGTGCAGATAAAATTGAAGAAAGATGTATGCGGCACAAGTGTTGAGATGCTTGAAATCGATCCCCAGCCACAAGAAGAATGTGTTTTCGACTTGTATGTGCTTCTAATCAACTACCCAGACACGCACCTCGACCGTATGCGATTAAGAGACAGAGACAGAGACGGAGACAGAGACAGAGACAGAGACAGAAACAGAGACAGAGACAGAGACAGAGACAGAGACAGAGACAGAGGCAGAGACTGAGACAGAGACTGAGACAGAGACAGAGACAGAGGCAGAGACAGAGACAGAGGCAGAGACAGAGAGAGACAGAGACAGAGACCGGGACAGAGACAGAGACAGAGAGAATCATTTTGTTTATAGACTCCAAATCCCAGTCTTAATTCATTCGGCAGCTTTGCGCGTTTTTCGTTTTGTGTGTTTTCGTTTTTTCGTGTTTGTGCGTTTGTATGTTTGCGGTTTTCGTGTTTGAGAATTTTTGTGTTTACGATTTTTCGTGTTTGCGTTTTTTCGTACTCTGCGCGTTTGTGTGTTTGTTATTTTCGTGTTTGCGAATTTTCGTTTTCGTTTTTGTGTTTGTGAGTTTGTGTGTTTACGAATTTTCGTGTTTGCAATTTTCGTTTTTCGTGTTTGTGTGTTTGTATGTACCTGTGCTTGCGCTTGTGCTTGTACTGTAATTGTTCCTGTGCTTGTGTTTGTGCATGTCCTGATTCTTGGGCTTGTAATTGTTCCTGTGATTGTGTTTATGTTTGTGCTCGTGCTCGTACTTGTGGTTGTGTCTGTGTTTTGTAAAGCTAACTTTCACAGGAGACAATTTAGAATACAATCTCCGATACTGGACCAACCCTAGTCTGACCCAGACCAAATCCGATCTCTCAAGGCTAAAATACGATCCTTACATGGACATTAAACTATGCGAAAATGGCATTATAAAAATACTTTGTTATACATTATTGATATTAAGTTTCTTGTTGTACATGAGATTAATTTGGTAGTGACTACCTTGAGCGACAACTAGATTTAATTATGACCCATAATTAAAGCAAAAGGATTGCGACACATTGTGACTCATATTTAAAACCAAAATATATTGTAGTAAATAATACGTATTAAAAAGGTAAATAAATAAAAGCGACATTCCTTAATTTTCGATAATTACTATTGCTGTAAGCAGGTTAATCAATTAGTTAATTACACATTTTATTTTTAAATCAATTTCATTTTAAAATATATTCAAATGAATTTTCACCACAAGAGGACCACAATCTAGATATGGGATTAAAAGGAACCTAATAATGATTTTAATAATAACAACAATTATGCAATCTCATTTGATAAAATTCAATTCATATTAAATAGTCGCTAAACCGTACATTCACATTGTATGACAACAACAGGGTAATTAGCTGATTATGCAATGCCATTAACTGTTTATTATCGTTATAGAATGTAATAGTGTATTTTTAAAATCAAACGTATACGTTATCTTTACCTTGATTAGTTCTTTAATACTAAAAATATCCTACCGTTTATTAACCCTTAAAATAGGTAAAAAACGATCCTACGTGCGCATGCATTTGCCTATCCTTTAGGGGCTCCCGCCAAAAGGGCTCTTAATACAAACAAAAAGGCCTTAATTAAGAATGCAAAGGGTTGAAAAACGCGTCCTACACGTGGACGAATCAAAAGCGAAAATAATTAGGGTTGAAAAGGGTTGAAAATACGGTCTCACACGAGGGTATATAAAAATAATTAGGGATGAAAAACGGGATGAAAATACGGTCTCACACGTACGCGGGTAAAAATAGGGATGAAAAATGCGTCCTACACGTAAGCGTGTAAAAAATAAGGGTGGAAAATCCAGTCTCGCACGTACGCGGGTAAAAAATAGGGGTGAAAAAACACGTCCTACACGTAAGCGGATAAAAATAAGGGTGAAAAACACGTCCTACACGTAAGCGGATAAAAATAAGGGTGAAAAACACCTCCTACACGTGAGCGTGCAAAAATAAGGGTGGAAAATCCGGTCTCCCACGTGGATGTGCAAAATAGGGGTGAAAAACACGTCCTACACGTAAGCGTGCAAAAATAAGGGTGGAAAAACCGGTCCCCACGTGGGCGGGCTTGTGACGTCAAAATCCAAGATGGCGGCGCAAGTGTCCGGTACTACTAATGTATTGTTTTGCAATAAAGTATTATTGGTTAATATAGAAAATGAACGAATTTCGACTTTTGAGTCGCAACCCCTTTGGAATAAAAGCAGGCTGCATTTGTCTCGTACAAACGAGAAGTACATTACAACAACTATAATTAACTGTATTGCAAAATGTGCGAATTTTTATTATGGGTTTACAACCTTTTTATAATCAAACCAACCTCGCACTCATCCGACACCATGCTTTAAAAGTTTAAATGACAGTTTTGAAAATCCTGAAGCTCCATAAATATCGGCTTTATCTCAATTCAAAGTCGGGAAAAATAATGTCAGCGGATCCGTGAACAAATACCTAAATGTAGTTCACATTCTTTTTAGGAGTGTTTAAATCCGCACTGTTTCCAGCAAGTGGGGCATCGCTCTTTGGTCGTCTACGTCTTTCGATATTGGCCCCACCCACAATGTACTTCGACCTTTGAAGATTTTTTTTTTTCAACTTTAGTACCACGTTAATGCTGTTTAGTCATAAATATTCAACCCAGAATTTCGTATATGTAACTAATGAAAACAACATTTGTGTTATTTACCTCTTCTACAATGGATCTTTTAGACGTTAGTGCTGTGTACTATCTAAAAATGTATCATCCCCTCTTGTTCCGTTTTTTAAATTCGACTTTTTCAGTAGTAAGGAAAGTTTCAATTGGTGTGAAACTACCCCCCCCCCTCTCCCGCTCCTACAATGGACCTCGGTAGTGATGTTTCGTGTAAAGGGAAGTTCTCAATTTTAACAATTGTGTATATCAGGGTGGTCAAAGGATTTGAAGTGGATGAGTACACCACTGTATCGAATGGTTTGCTTATTCTATAATTTATTTGTTTGTTATGTACAAAAATACAAAAACGGAATTTATTTACGTTATTAGCAGTATCCGGCGCGCTTTGCTGCGCTCAAATATAATACATATTCTCCCTATCCATCTCCCTCTCGTTCTCCCTCATCCTCTCGTATTTGAAATAAATACATTTATACTTTGTTTTATATCTATAGATAACAATAACAATTATTCATGGGCATTTGTTAAATATTTAATATTTTTAATGGTTATTCTGCTATTCCGAGCGGACACAAATCCAACAAATCAAAAATCATGAAAATTGATCCAGTCCAGAGAGAGGGGGCAAAAGTACCGTATAAATTCAATTAAAAATTAGGTGTTTGTTTTTGGAAAAACGCTCGGACACGTCGATTTTAATTTTTGTAGCGATTCTTTGATGCTAAGTTCATGTATACAGGGTGGCCCAAAAACAATTTATGACTACCAACTTCATTTTTCAAATGGAAACACCTATTTTTATTTCATTTTGGATTCTGCTTTAAATTTTAAGTAAGTTTTATGTACCATGTCCTAGACCTAAGCTTAACAGTTATTGAGAAATACACATAAGAGAGGGTCAAAAGTCCCGCATAAATTTGTTAAAAACTGAAGGAAATATTTTTCATGAAAATGCTGGAACACGTCAAATATTGTTTTTAGTTATCCATTTTTATCCATTTTTTGACGTAACACACATGTATACAGGGTGACCCATGTAGAAGATAAATTTACTTTTCATTTTTTTTATGGAACCCCAAGTATATTATGACGTTTTGAGTTCTCTGAGAAACTCTGGACATATTTCATGTACCATACTCATATCTAAATTCAACAGTGTTCGAAAAAATTACATAAAATAGAAATAACGATATATATATATATATATATATATATATATATATATATATATATATATATATATATATATATATATATATATATACATACAGTGCTTTCATTTCAACACACTTGATTATAAATCGTTGCAGTTGGCAATAAATTATAAACTGAAATACGGCTTACCTTAACTGAACTCTGAAAGCAAAAATAATCCAAATCGATAAAAACACGATAAAAATATTCGAGAGAGGAGATATTGTTTCCGTATCACTTCGTATTTCAGTGCTTGATAAACTAGGGTATTGTCTTGAACAATGAAATCAATGAACAAAATTTATTCCTATAGTATTGACATTTTCACTTGTAATTTCAAATGGGACGATGGAAATCAATTTTCTGAACGCCGTTGGATTTGTATTTTGAATACCTTCAAAATGATGTATCACAACTAGTGCAATTTGAAATTTTAAAGTGAGGAGTGATTAAGTGAAAAGTAAAATTCCATGAACACTGTTTTTGAATGTTCCCTCGACATCTAAATTGACGTATTTTCTTCCAGGTCGAGATTCCATTGCTAAAAAAATATTAAGGGTGACTAGTTTTGAAATAAAACACATATATATATATATATATATATATATATATATATATATATATATATATATATATATATATATATATATAAGTAAAAGCCCCATAAATAATCTCACATCGGTTGTCTTCTTTCCATATAAGTTAATGAAGATATAATTCCGAAGCAGCATTAGCATCTCTGTTAGATACGTAATAGCAAAAAGCATATCATTTCTTTTTCAGAAGAATAAATTAATATTCACTATTTAAGTACGAACTACAACTGGTCACAAAATAATTCAATATCTACTATTTGACAGACAATCAATGAAGAATTTTGTTTTAATTTTCACAAATCACGGCAAACATTGCATTTGTTTAGTAAATACTATATTACATTTTTTTGAAATCAGAAAAATAAGCCTTCGATGTCCATAACCATCTATAGTTGCTATTTAAAAAATGTATATTTGGGTTGTAGCTCGAAAAATAATTACTAAAATTTTATTCGAATTTTCCTTTTGTAAAAATAGCTATCAAAAGTCCTTTATAACTTTGATTTTGAATATTAAAAGATTACCTAAAAGAAAAATTTGGACGATTTTGTTTTTCAGATATTTAGAAAGTTAGGCAACAATGTTGAATTTTCTTATCGGTATTTGAATTATCATTAATTATCAATTTTAATTTAACAATCTGTATTCTTATAATAACAAAGATAGTCCATAACCATCTATAGTTGCTATTTAAAAAATGTATATTTGGGTTGTAGCTCGAAAAATAATTACTAAAATTTTTATTCGAATTTTCCCATTTTGCGTAAAAATAGCCATCAAAAGTCTCTCTTATAACTTTTTCGTATTTTGAATATTAAAAAAGATTAGCCTATTGAAAATTTGGACGATTTTTAGTGATTTTCTATCTTAGAAAGTTGGGCAACAATATTGAATTTTCTTATCGATATTTGAATTATCATGTAATTCTACCCAACTTTGCTAATTTAATCAACTCTGTATCTCTTATAATAACAAAGATGGCCACAGAACGTGGGTAGATTCTAGACACCCTGAATATAGGGTTGTCCAAAAAAAAAAAAACGTAATTTCTCAACCTATTTCTTTGAATTTGGTTTTGTTTGAAAGAGAATTGATGAAGACACATCACTAACCTAATATTTTTGCGATTTGTTTAAAAAACAAAATGGCGGGGACATTCAAACTTTACCAAACTTTAAAACTAGTTGGAACTTCTTCGAGTCGCACTGTATATATTTGCAAGTTGGATATATGTGAATAGAACGAGAGGGCAAACATGGAAATCAGTCAAAAATGTTCTGACGTATGGACGACAAAGGCAAGTACGTTTTAACATATTGACTCCTATTTTCTTTCGATATTCTTTAAACAAAGCTTTATTTAAACAAAGCAAACAAAATATTAGGTTAGTGATGTGTCTTCATCAATTCTCTTTCAAACAAAACCAAAATCAATGAAATAGGTTAAGAAATATTTAAGGGGGCGATTCTTGGACCCATTCTAAGAAAAAAATCTTCATATGAACGAATGTCGTAACCGTCCTAACTTTTGAAATACAGGGTGATAAAGTTTCCAGAAAAAATCTTTTTCTAATGTACAAACAATTTTATTATTTTTACCAGTGGCGTCCGTACGGGTTTTGCATTGAATATTTTTTGAGGAAAAAAATGGCACGCCACTGCTTTCTTTTAAAATAAAAATTATTTTTTTAATTTTCATTCATTTGTGAGTAAATTTGATCTCTTGATTTTATTTTGTCCGACGTATGGTTTTCTCTTAAAAAAAATAAAAATCGTTTTAGAATATAATTTTTATGAGAACGACATAACGTTACTAATAATTTCCTGTCCTTGACTGTGAATTATTTTACCTTTCACACCATAAGTGGACTTGGATATTGATGATTCGGCAGGATTCATATCTGTAGGTTTTAACATACTAATAATATTTGCATTATCGTTATAACAACAATTCTTACCTTTCGTAGCAAATAAATTATTGTTTCTAGTCTTACAAAAGGCTTTGTTTATTATAAATTGATCAAAACAAGCAAATACAACAATAATCACAAAAACTTCGTACGCGCGAAAACAAACTAAATTTGTCAAATTATTGTACTCCCCTGCAATTTTATAAATGAGATCGTCGAACGAATAATGGTATCGGCGCATTATGGCGTCATGTCGTTCAGGAAAAAATTTAAATTGCTTCATATCGCAATACCGACTAATAATTTTTTGACACATATCTAGTTACATAAATCTAGTTATCCTGGATTAACGTTTTTACAAACGTCAATGTCAAAACAATAGCTGTTGACTTACAGTAAGTTATTGGTGTTCAAAACCATCTCAGTGCGTCATTTTTTTGATTTTTAGTGTGTCATTGAAGTTATTTACTTTTTCAGTAAATAATGGTAAATTATACGAATGCGGAAATGGCGGTAATGCATTACGTATATGGCCTCGCGGACGGTAATACGACAGAAGCTAGACGCATTTATTATGAAAAATACCCTAATCGTGCCTTGCCAGATAGTCGAACCTTTTCAAATACTCATCGCCGACTTAGCGAAACTGGTAGTTTCAAAAAAGGTACTCCGGAAGGTAGACCTCGAATTGTCAGAACACCTGAAATTGAGGAAGCAGTGCTGCAAGAAATCGACGAACATCCCGAGGCGAGTACGAGAATGTTCGCTAGAGCTCTGAATATTTGTCACCAAATAGTTTGGCGTATTTTAGTTGACGTTTGCTATATCCATACCATATTCTAAGAGTACAGGCATTACACCCCAGGGATTTCCCACAGCGCGTGAACTTTTGTCAGTGGTACCTTTAGAGTATTACACTAAATCCGTACTTTGAGTAAAAAATTTGTTCGCAGACGAAGCAAATTTTCAAATTCGATATTTCCATAACAACCATGTGTGGGCGGAAGAAAACCCGCATGCTATAACCGAAACCCATTTTCAAGAACAATTTTCGGTTAATGTATGCGTAGGAATGATTGGTAATCATGTAATACGCCCATTTTTCCTACCAGGACGCGTTGATGGACGGTCTTATTTGCATTTTCTCGAAGAAGAACTACCTGGGTTGCTTGAAGATGTACCAATTCCGTTAAGGAATCGAATGTGGTACATGCACGATGGAGCGCCTGCTTATTTTAGTGTAATTGTCTGAAATCGTTTAGATACAGTTTATCCTGATCGTTGGATAGGTCGCGGAGGACCTCAGCAATGGCCAGCAAGATCCCCTGATCTCAATAGTTTTGATTACTTTTTATGGGGGCACTTTAAGGCTCTATTGTATAAAACTCCCGTTAACACTTTAGAAGATTTAAGAGAGCGAATAGTTGCCTCGTGTGAAACTATACGGAATACGCCGGGAATATTTGTACGAGTGCGCAATTCCATGCGTAGACAGGCGGAAGCATGCCTATTAAGTGAAGGCTCCCACTATCAACAATTTTTATAATCAATATTAGTATTGTTAATAATGAATAAATTTAAGCCTTTCATGTAAACTTACTTTATTAAAATAAAATAAAATTCGTTTTTCTACAAGCTGAAATCCCCGCTAAACTTCTAATGTAATTATTAGCAATTGAAAGTTTTTTTTTTTAGTTTTCCTAAAGTAAAATCAGTTACTTATTTCTGAATTAATTATTATTAAACGAACTCAATAACATGAAAAAAAATTTGCTCACAAATGAGTGAGAATTCAAAAAATAATTTTTATTTTAAGAGAAAGCAGTGGCGTAACATTTTTTTCTCCAAAAATATTCAATGTAAAACTCATACGGACGCCACCGGTAAAAATAATAAAATTTTTGTACATCAGAAAATGCATCTTGATGCATTTGTACCAAATTTTATAAAGATATCTACAATAGTATCACAGTCATTATAAAAAAAATATTTTTTTCTGGAAACTATCACCCTGTATTTCAAAAGTTAGGACGTTTATGACATTCGTTCATATGAAGTTTTTTTCTTAAAATGGGTCCAAGAATCGCCCCCTTAAATATTATGATATATTTATATATATATATATATATATATATATATATATATATATATATATATATATATATATATTATATATATATATATATATATATATATATATATATATATATATATATACAGGGTGTCCAGTTTAAGATGAAATGCATGGGGATATTGGAAACCGTTAGAGATACGAAGATGGTTAAATGGAGAAAAGTTGCGTCATTATATGCCCAAGAAGTAACCATGGTTACATGTCAAAAATCCTTCCATTTACTAGACACAGGGTGATAACTGAAAATATGCGTTTTCTAAAATCGCTATATCTTGTTTCTTGCAAGAGATACATCCACGATTTTTGCAGGATGGGGTAACAGGATTTCAAAATGATTTTGAAAAATCTAGGCCTACTAGATTTTGAGATAATGCACGCAACTTTCGATTTTCTTATGGACGCCATATTGGATTTTTGCACTTTTGAATTCTTCATAAAAATGCTTTTCAACCATATATCATATGTTTATAATCTGCCAATGAGAAAGTGTCAAATTACACAATTACATTTATATCAAAGCAACCTTGACATATTATGTATTTTAATTAAATGAAAATTAATCTAAAATTAAACTAACTATTGAGAACAATATTATTGATTATTAACATAAATCATAATAATAAAAGTGACAAAAACAACAAAAATAAAATTTAATATTATACTGAATTTTACTATTAATTAATCAAATGCTCGAATAAACCTCCATTCTCCTGCAAACACCATCTGCATCGAGTTAGCACTGCATCACAAGAGTTCCTTATCATCTCCGGGGTAATTTTATTAACAGCTTCGATAACTGCATCACGTAATTCGTCCTCATTGTTATACGACTTTGAATAAACTTCGTTTTTAAATAGCCCCACACAAAGAAATCAATGGGAGAGAGATCAGGAGCTCTGGCCGGCCATCTTATTGGTCCCTGGTTTCCTATCCATCCATTAGGATATTCCATATTTAGGAAATCTGTAATAATCTGGGCACTATGTGCAGGAGCCCCATCCTGTTGTAAAATCATATTTCTTACTGTAGCAAGAGGAGCTCCATTATCCTTTCCGCCATTTGAGTTTGCAACAGGTTTAGATAGGTAGCAGAGGTCAAGTTCTCGTGATAAAAAAGGGCCAATAATATGGGTACCAACAATACCTAACCAGACATTAAATCCCACTTCACCTGTTGCCGCGTTTCACGGTATAAATGCGGATTTTGGTCCGACCAATAGTGGGTATTTTTCCTATTAAATAGGCCACAATTTGTGAATCTGTCTCATCAGACCACAAAATATTCTTGGTAAAGTCAGGATTTTCATTACATCGTTGGATAAACCATTGACTAAATTCCATCCTTCTTACATGATCCCCTTCTCGCAGCCCTTGGACCGGTCTTTCACGATAAGGATGGTATTTATTACGTTTCAATATTACTCCCGCTGTTGATCGGGCAACTCCTACGTTGCTTTCAATTTCACGTAAGGATGAGCGGGCATTTTCAACTACAGCTTGTAATACAAGATTTTCATTGTTTTCGTTACTATTTCTGTTTCTCTTTACCTTAATGAAACTACCATGATTTATTAAATTGTCACGTATGCGGCTAAACACGCTTCTTCCTGGTTGGCGTCTCTCAGGATAATTATGAAAATACATCCCCGCAGCTCTGTCACTATTTCTCCTACAGAGAATGAAACATTCTAACATATCGTATTTTTCACTATTTGAAAACGAGTTCATTTTGGCTTATAACAGAACGTCAAATTAAATGACGTTTGTACAAACGTAACTAACTATGGTAATTCAATTGCTTATAAACATGTCAAAGGTGTCAGCGCCTACTATTCTCTTGCAATAATTGAATAGATGGTTGATTGGCAAAGGCCTAGTTTGATATAAATTTAATTGTGTAATTTGACACTTTCTCATTGGCAGATTATAAACATCTGATATATGGTTGAAAAGCATTTTTATGAAGAATTCAAAATGCGAGATGATAAGGAACTCTTGTGATGCAGTGCTAACTCGATGCAGATGGTGTTTGCAGGAGAATGAAGGTTTATTCGAGCATTTGATTAATTAATAGTAAAATTCAGTATAATATTAAATTTTATTTTTGTTGTTTTTGTCACTTTTATTATTATGATTTATGTTAATAATCTATAATATTGTTCTCAATAGTTAGTTTAATTTGTAGATTAATTTTCATTTAATTAAAATACATAATATGTCAAGGTTGCTTTGATATAAATTTAATTGTGTAATTTGACACTTTCTCATTGGCAGATTATAAACATATGATATATGGTTGAAAAGCATTTTTATGAAGAATTCAAAATGCAAAAATCCAATATGGCGTCCATAAGAAAATCGAAAGTTGCGTGCATTATCTCAAAATCTAGTAGGCCTAGATTTTTTCAAAATCATTTTGAAATCCTCGCTACCTGTTACCCCATCCTGCAAAAATCGTGGATGTATCTCTTGCAAGAAACAAGATATAGCGATTTTTAGAAAACGCATATTTTCAGTTATCACCCTGTGTCTAGTAAATGGAAGGATTTTTGACATGTAACCATGGTTACTTCTTGGGCATATAATGACGCAACTTTTTCTCCATTTAACCATCTTCGTATCTCTTAACGGTTTCCAATATCCCCATGCATTTCATCTTAAACTGGACACACTGTATATATATATATATATATATATATATATATATATATATATATATATATATATATCTTTAATAAATTTGTATGTAGCCTTCATACAACTATTAATACATATATATTTCACAGGGTCAATTTATTCAATTGGAATTACTTAAATATTTTGCTTAATTTTCGTTTAATGATTAATACTAATTGAATAAGTATTATTATGATTACCAGATGCATTTCTTAAATAAAATCACGGCCAACGGAAACTGTCTTGTAATACGTTAATTATGTGCCTATCGGGATATAGTTATGCAAGGTATTTGTCTATTAAATTTATTATATATAAATAAACTGATACAAATTGGTGAATGTTATCAGATTCCTATGATAGATGGCGCTTGATAGGTCACATGTAGATTTTCTAATAATTGCTTTCATATCATACCCGTGTGTTCGATGATTAGTGTGGTTACTGTTTGCCTGTGTAAGTACTAGAACGTATTTGTTGTATTATTGTATATTATATATTTACGTGTGTGGCACTTTCGACTCTGGTTCTTTTGATGGTTCACTTATTAGCATTAGTTTTCATAATTTTACTACAGTTATGTACTTTGGTAAACTTTATATCAGTTTTCGTCTCGTTGACTCTAGTTTGTCGTGGTGTCAAAATCTCATAGCTTTTAATTTCTCTTATTCATTTCCGGTTTATAATTATTCACGAATGATTTGATGAACACTAGTTCACTGACTCTCTAAGATGAATGTACAAATATGGTAAGTGAAATATTTAATTTTTCTTCCGTGGTCCTATTTAACATGATTGTCACTAACTTAATAAATTACAGATCCCTTAACGCACTACTACTCATACACCTAACCCATTGGTACGATACACCATCGATACTTAAGTTGTTTTGAGCTGGTTACGGTTGTAGTTCGTAGAATCGCGTTTGGTTTGTGCATATGTTTTAACTGACCTGGTCTTTTTGAGATCTGTGATTATCCAAAGCTCGTCTCTTATTTTCCATTGTGAGCGGTTACTCCACACATCCAAGTGCTCTTACACAACTTTTTTTTCTCGAACTGCTGGTATTGCTTGATTGTGAGGTGCCGTAGGGATGGAATAGTATCAATTGTGGAAGAGGATCAAGTTTCAATGGATGTCGTTTTTTTTTAATCATTTTGAAAAACTGAAGCGCCAGTTTGCGAGAGTCATTATGATTATGATTCCTATTCTTTTTCTATAATTATCCCATATTAATTTCTTATAATTCCTCAAATGTGTTTTATTTGTCTATTTAACAGTCGCCCATTTGCATATATTTCTCCCATTCGATCCTGATCTGTGCTTAAGTATGTGAATAAATTAGAAATGATGAAAATGTGAACTTTTACGATTATTGCACATAATTCAAATACTTATCTTTTCAGTTTTTTAAGTCGTGCATTTTTTTATTTATATTTCATATAAATGCATACGTTTCGATAACAATATTACAGTTATCGTCCTCAGCAAATGATAATATCTTTAAGAATTACAAATTTATGGCATATATAAAAAAATGAAAATGCAAAAATTAGGAATGAATAAATAAATGTGGCAACGTCGCAACTAGTTTTATAAAAAAAAGGCAGTTATAGCAATGCGTTGGACAACAATAAATAATTGAGTAAAAACGTAGTAGGAGGAGTGCGTGTTTTGTATAATTGTAATTTTAGAAAAGCTGCAGAAAGTGTCTAAAATAATAATAAAATAATTAACCAAATTTGACACCAATATGTGTAAAGGTTATAACTATATAATTTAGGCTCAAGTAGAACTTTTATTTCCAATAAGTATAATGGTAACGTGTTAATTTGAACTGAGAAGTGAACATTGAAATGCCCAAACTACGTCACTTAAAGCATGTTAATTTGGCTGACATACATGTGGAAATGTTGTTAGCGCATTATATAAAGTTTAATAACCTTAAAAGTCGCTTATGAATCAATTTATATCGTATAAATATTTAATGCGGTGTTGGGTTAATAAAATATGTTTGGCAACATCGGAAAGCTGAAGCTGCTGTAATTGGCAACATTTGACATTATTGTTAAATGTGTTATCAAAATGTGTACATAAGAATATACAAATTGGCAACATCGCATATACAATACGCCATGTGGTGTAGATTTAAGTAACTAAACAAGATACGTACCTGTACTTAACCCAGTAACGCACATCCTTAACAATATTAGCAGCTATATTAATCTTAAAATAAATTGACAACACTGTATTTACATAATTAATAATTAAGTATTTCCAAACATGAATAGAACGAAATTAAGGTAAGCAGTTACTCTCGTGGATTAGCATAAGCAGATGATTACATTTATAAATTAAGTTGAATAAATAAATGTGACAACATCGTAACTGGGTTTATTTGCATATGTGCGTCAATGCATTGGGTACCATTTTTTAATGTGACGTAATACATTAAGCGCAAACGGAACATAACTAATAGTTATAATAATAATGTTATAATTTGAACTGAGAATTACATATTGAAGGCGAAGCATGATAGAAGTTAAAATTAACAACAAATGTGCAGTCAGAACGTATTAATTTTACCGACATACATTGCTAGTGCATAATATAAAGTTTAAGAAAGCTAATGTCGCTCAAAAATGAATGAATATCATACAAATATTATAAATAATTATTTATTTCTGTGTTTGGGTTAATAAAAGTATATTTGGCAACATCGCTATGTTTAATAATGCTATAATAATTATTCACATTTTGAATCATTAATATAGTCAAACAAAAGCTATGATAAGTAATTACATTAAAATAATATTGATTACAAAAAAAAACACGTGGCTTAACGCAAGCAGAAGAAGAAGGTTACATTATATAAATCATACAATGCGTTAATAAATAAATGTGGCAACATTGCAATATTTATGTGGACGTTTATGTCTTTGAAATTGAGTTTGCAACAATGCATTGGACAAAAACACAATTTACTAAGAAGGAAGATAAGATTTGGCAACTTTGTAAGTGCACAGGAAAGCGCTTTTTGTCTATTTATAACTTTGCGAAAGGTCAAAAAATATCACAAACATTTTTTAAATGTTATGTTTTATTTTTAATTATTTAAAAATGCACTTCTACAAAGTTCACAAAATATTAATTGAATAAATTCTGATATTGCAACAGCGCAAATGCACTACAGTTTTGCCAATTTAAATTAAATTTAATGGCATGGCGCCTAAACATTTGATTCATAATACGTTCTAGACTAAAGCAACGAAATACTGGCAACTGGTTTAGAAGACACACAAAACAATCGGTAGATTCAGAAATATTTATAAACATTTACACTAATTTAAAACAAAATGTGAGAGTGTTAAATATGTCACAGTTTGTTAATTACCTGACGAACGGTTCTCGAGAGAGACTAAGATTGGCATAAAAATGTTTGGCAACACTGCATTTACAGATGTACAAATGGTAATATTGTGCTTCTGTGTGAGCGCTCTATTTACATAGATCTACTTTAAAATGGAAATTATAATAAGTTATCCGAAATCATAACGAGCTCAAGACCAAAGCAACGAAAATCTGGCAACATCGCAAGTGATTTAGGGAGAATATTTCAGTATGTCAAAGTTTACTAATTATCTTGGCGACCGTTGCAAAGTACAATTCCTATTATAGCCTAACATTTGCGTAATATTTGGCATTGACACATTTATAAATGGTAACGTATTTATGTGTTAGAACTTCATTCAAATAGCTCTACTTTAAAATTGAATTAAAATAAGTTGTTTGAAAAGGATGTGGCACCATCACAAATTTACAGATTTGCTAATTAAAACGCACAGTATTTAATTTGGTGGCATTGTAAATATGTATCCAAACAACTCAATCATAACACTCTCAAGATTAAGCAGCAATAATCTTGCAACGCCGCAAATGGTTCATGTGAAATACAAAACTATCGATTATATCAGAATTAATTGATATTATTGCACTAATGCAATGCCAAATATGGGAATGTCAAAATATGACAATACTGTTTGTTATAATTACCACGATGAACGATTAACGTGTCGTTGAATTATTTATGTAAAGTACGGAAGGATGAATTTGCCAACATTGCATGTATATATTTGTTATAAAACAATAAGTGGAAATAGCACCGTTGCAAAATTAGTATTACAAGCTAATTTTGGTGTATGAATACTACACTGCACTAATACATTTATAAATGGTGACGTACGTCCGCGTTAGAGCTCCATTTACATAGTGATACTTTAAAATTGAGATCAGAATAAGTGTTGCGAGACGGACGTGGCAACATCGCGAACGTACTACCGATTTGTAAGCAAATCTGGATCATAAACCCGTTCGAGATTAAAGGAAAAATTACAACACGCAAAGTGGTACGGGGGACAATAGAATAACTACCTCACTTCTAATTTATTAGTATATAGGGAAAATGTAAGAGAGAGATGCGAAGGGAATTGCCGTAGTCTGAGAGAGAATGTGTCAAGGCCAAGCCTTTTCTCAAGGTCGTTAGCTTAGCCCATGAGTAAACCCACTAGTCAAGAAACAAACCAGAGTGATCTAGTCGAAAATCAAACCAGATGTGGCGTTTATTCACTTCTTCAAGGACATTGTCTTTGAGAAACAAACCCAATGTGTGAAGATCATATTCTTTGAAACGAACCCAATATTAATTCTTAGAAGTCTAAAAATACAACCAATTAGTAGAAACGAGGGACAGAGTCTTGTTTCAAGGTCACGCCCATAACGCCGAATTTCAAATGTTACGATCAATTGGAGGTATCTAGATAGATGAAACGGGTTATCTAAGAATTCTTAGAAATGAGACTTGAAAGTGCGGTTTATTCTCAAGGCCATTCGTTAGGCCAAGAAATTAGCCCGCTATCTATGACCCATTGATGTCTCCACAGTGATCGAGCTAGCCCAGAAACAAATCTATCCATGACTCATTGATCCTTTCAAGATCACATAATCTACTTTTAAAAGATCAAGGTCATCAACTTCGCATGAAATAAAAGTAAAATCAGGTACCTTTTCGAGGTTGTCGGATGCAGGTCTATTAGCTTCCTGCCCGGAAACAAGAAACAACTCCAAAGCTATAGAATTATATGAGATACAAACCGAAAGTTAGTTACAGATCATTCTACAAGCTTATTCCGAAGGTAAGGTTCTTTTAAAGTTGTTTTGGTCAAGAAATTAACCCACTATCCGTGACTCATTGAGTCAAAACAGACAACACGTACATGACTAATTCTCTTCACGGCTGTATTCTGAAGCCAACATTAAATAGGAGTCAAGGTTAGGTTTCAGAAACAACCAATTATTTGAAACGAGGTATCTAAAATTCTTGCCATTTGTCCAGCTAATACAAACCATGACTGAGGTCACATAACCTAACCTTGAAACAAACCAGATGCATGACTCATTGAACTTATCTGGTACTAAACTTAGCGTGGAAACAAAGCAAAGTGCTGATGCAGGGTATCTATTTAAGGTCGCCGGATGCGGGATCCATTGCCCTCTACACTGGATGCAAGGAGGCATTTTTTGGAAATAAACCCAAGGCCATTTATTTAGTCTAGAAATAATCACTTTGCCCTAGCCAAGACACCAACCAGACGCGGAACTCATTAATTTCTACCCAGGTCACGTGACTTAATTTACTCGACCATAAATAGGGGGAAAGTCTCTGCAAACAAACCTAAGGACATAGACAGCTGAGTAACAAAACGGAAGTTAGTTACGTATCATTCTTCCAGGCCATATTCTGAAGCCAATATTATACACAAAGCAAACCTAAAAATAAAATGAATTCTTGGAAACGAGGTTACAACTGCGCAGTTGATTCAAGGGCATTATCTTTGCCAACAAACTAATCCACTACTCATTCAGGGCCATTCGCCATTGGCCAAGCCAAGACACTCTCATTGATCTTGTCAGGGTCATCAACCTAGCCCAGAAACAACTCATCCATAGTCAAGATCCATAACGCATTGATCCCTTCAAGGTCACACTCACATAATCTCGCCGGTTGCAGGGTCCATAGCCCTCTTCACTGGAAGCAGGGTGGCGACCTTTGCAAACAAACTCAACGTCATCGACTTAGTCTAGAAGCAAACCCGCAAACCCATTGCCCTTCCAGATTCATAAATTATTCACTTATTTCTAGTTCTTTGCCAACTTAAATCTATCAGGTTTAAATGAACCGTTTAAGCAAAACAATGGAATACTTCAGAAATAATTCACTAATATAAAACAAAATGGGGGAATGCTCTTATATGGACACACAATTTATACATAGATGGTAACATTGCACGTCCGCGTGAGAACATTTATTTTAGTGTGCTTTAAAATGGAAATAGGTGTGGCAACATCGCAAGTTTGCTGTAAGTACAGACTTGCTCAGTAAATCACACAACATTTGGTGAATCGTAATCTTATAATATCTTTTAAGGCTAAAGTAACGAAAAATTTGCAATACATGAATGCTTTAGACTTAGAAATAATTACACTGATGTAAAGTAAAATGTGTTAATGTTCAAGTATGGCAATGTTTGTTAATTACCTTAACGTACGGTTCTCACATTTGTTGTAATCATTTTAAGTAGAAACGAATTTGCTATCTTAACTGTGTATTTGAGTGTATCAAATCTTATTATAGCCGGAAGGTTGGTTATGTTTTTGATATTGGCATTACGCACAAACTTAAACATTAATTCTCGATTAAACTAATAATAAGCGTAATCAAAACGTTTCGTCCACACATCAATCAATCATCAACACAGAATTCAAAAAATGATGTTTGCTGATGATCTAATCGGATGTGGTAATAAATAACCAAAATAATTTGGTAAAATTGATTGAATTCATTGTCGCACCTTCGGAGCTCTCAATAGGTGGTACGTTTCATAATTGAAGAGAATGAATTTGAATGGATATTATATTTATTGGATACAAGGAATACCGTTAATATAATACTCAGAATATCATAAAACGTCCCACTTTTTCATGTTTTATTAAATTCGGTAAGTTAAACGTCGTTTAAACAAAAGACTAACTTTGAGCAAAATGGTGCTCCATCAACCGTCCGTGAACAAACTAATTCTAATAATTATTTTAATAATTGTAGACGAAATCACTGATGCCAAGCATGATTCTAATCTCTTTTTAAATACAGGAAAGTGAATAGTTTTATTCCCATTATGCTTTTTTATTTTTCTTTAACAAAATGGCGTCATTAGCCACGCATATTTTTGTTACGTTGCCATGAAATTCCCAAACATTTAACAAAATTGCGGAAATATTTAAAAAATTCATTTCCTTTTGATATGTTTTTAAACAAAACAAACATAACCTCATTTTAATTATAATAAAAAATGTATTATGATTTAATTGTGAAGATATAAATTCCAACGTGACCTACGATAAATAAGGTTATGTAGTAAAGTATGAACTGTCATGCTCTATTAATATTGTTATTAATTTAAAAAATGTTAACCTAAAAATTTTTATTATTAATTTATTTTATTGACAAGGAAGTGTATAAACGACTTTTAATTTATTATTAAATATTTGGTCATTGAACCATTGTCTTCTGTTATATTTTATAAAACGTGTTAGTGAGAGGACGAACGCGCACGAGCGATCGACGATTGTTTAAACAGATAAATCTCATTCTGGTGCATATCATAAATTATTTATTTAAATTTTTCGCTGATTTAAATAATAATCAAGAATGATGACTTCCAAAGTTGCATAATATTTCGACATTTCACATTCTTATCTAAATCACTCTGTTAATCATAACGAAATATTTAGATAATATAATTTGGCAATATCATTCCTTTAGTGACAAGAAAAATGTTGTGTTAGCACCTATTCTAATGTTTTCAATCCTGCTTCAATAAAATTTACAAAACTAAGACAAAATAAGTTATTTTAAAGTGCAAAATGTGTATATAATTATTAATTTTAAGAATTTACCGGGCAAGCTGCTTCAGTGATCGGCGGATGTCGCAGTTCACCATTCTGGTAGGTATTATTCAGTAAGATGTGGCAACAGCATTTTTAATGCATCAGCAGTTTAAGATATAATTAAGCATTCTTGTAGGTATGTGTTTATGTTTAATATTTTTTAAGTTTTTAAAAATTATTTCACACATATTTTGGCATTTTGACAATCTTAGGATCATAAATAGCTTATTGTAATGTAACACATAACACCACCAAAGACATACTCCTTTGGGGTGTAAGCCATTTCACAAAAAGATTATTGCACATTTTCATTTCTATGGTCAAGGTCCACGCCATTTTCTTATGGAAAGTGACCTTCGGTCTAATTTTGATATGTATTAGTTCTTGTCGTACTCATCAATATTGTTCATAGGCACAAAGTCATCCTATGGCTAGATCTTATTTACAGGGTGATACACATTTTGACATTGTAGTTTTTAAAATAATTATTTTGTTTTATTACAGTCATATAATTGCTACTGTGAAAGACTTCATTGGATATGATATTGTGTTGATTAAGTAAATAGTCATAAATATATATTATACAAGGTGATTCATAAGTTTTGTCCCAATCATCAATTCTTTTTAAAATCAAATAACGGGACCCTCTGTATGTGGGAATTGATTTTGACTTCATGTTATCCTTTAGTTAGACTAAGTACGTAAATAATTTTACAAAAACTAGAATCCTTTGTAAAATTAAATAACGGAACCCTCTGTATGTTATCCTTTAGTTAGACAGATTAGGTACTACTTAAGATTATACATGGTGATTCAATAATTTTGCAAAATATTAAATATAACCTTTCTTTTTTTTATCGCCCTGTGTCTAAAAATTGACCTCTTACAGCATTTTATAATGATTTTGTTCCTAAAGTTTCGTTTCAATCCTATGAGTAGATTTGCAGATAGACTCTGGCAAGTTTCAACAAGACACGTCAAATGAAATTGTCAGCGTTTTTAAACCCTTATGGAAAAGGCCTTTGGTAAAAATGTATAATTTTATATGTAGCAGTTCTCGACGTACTCGTCAATATTCTTCATGAGCACAAAATCATCCTGCGACTAGTTAAAGTGTCAAAGTTTCAAAATATTACGATTCGCATGTTCATTATTTTTTATTTGAAATTATTATGTTAATTTTTTCTTCAAAATGCGATTTTTGCATCTTTATGGGATATGTAGATATACACAAAGGGTGTATTTGATTCTTGGTTACAGGATTATGATACACAGTTTAACGTTATGGTTTTTTAAAAAAATATTTTGTTTTATAACAGCCACATAATTGCTACTGTGGAAGACTTTTCATTGGATGTCATATTGTATAAGTTAAGTTAATGGTTAAAAATATATATTATACAGGGTAAAATATACAGGGTGGCATAGAAAAAAGTGCCATGCATAGTGCCACGCGATAGAGGACACTAAAATAAGAAAAAAAGTTCCTATGAACTTAGGTCCGCAACGCCTTCGTTTAAAAGATATAGGGTGCTGAAGTTTAATTATTTTTTTGTTTTTTTTTTTAATATCTTTTCGTTTAAAAGATATAGGGTGCTGAAGTTTAATTATTTTTTTTTTTTTAATATCTTTTTACAATGATGTAATAAGCGGACTAAATTTTGTATGCAGGGGCTTTTTATCACCCAGAATTCAAATATGACCTTAGTTCTTTTATTACTGATAGAGGGCGCCACATACAGGTTCCCATCTTGTTTGAATCGGTCCTAACTTTTTTGCCTTACGCTGTATGTCATTTTCGACTGGAAAAATTTGTTTTCCCATCTTTTCTGCTTCAGAAAGCTATACCTTATTGAAGTCGCTAGGACCAACGGTTTACGAGAAAAATGCATCCGATGCATGCAAATTATCCAAAAGCGCCAAAGTAACTTATTTGCAAAATCGTAATTAGAAGTCACCAATATGGGTTTTCTATTAATGTGTGGGTAGGTACAATTGACAATTACTTAATCGGCCCATTTCAATTGCCCAATCCATTGACAGGTGAACTGTATCGAGATTTCTTGGAGAATGAACTAAATATGCTATTATTGGTAGAATGCGTTACATGCATGAAAGTACAAGGACAACAAACAATTTGAACATCTTCTAAAAATTTAATGTTTTTTTTTAATCACTGCCCTACATTGTTGCTATTAAAATTTAATTGTTGAAGTGTTATGTCATTGTTTTTGCAAATAAGTTACTTTGGCGCGTTTGGATAATTTGCATGAATCGGATGCATTTTTCTCGTAAACCGTTGGTCCTAGCGACTTCAATAAGGTTTACCTTTCTGAAGCAGAAAAGATGGGAAAACAAATTTTTCCAGTGTAAGGCAAAAAAGTTAGGACCGACTCAAACAAGATGGAAACCTGTATGTGGCGCCCTCTATCAGTAAAAGCCCTGTATACAAAATTACGTCCGCTTATTATGTCATTGTAAAAAGATATTGAAAAAAAACAAAAAAATAATTAAACTTCAACACCCTATATCTTTTAAACAAAGGCGTTGCGGACCTAAGTTCATAGAAACTTTTTTTCTTATTTTAGTGTCCTCTATCGCGTGGCACTATGCATGGCACTTTTTTCTATGCCACCCTGTATATTTTACCCTGTATAATATATATTTTTAACCATTAACTTAACTTATACAATATGACATCCAATGAAAAGTCTTCCACAGTAGCAATTATGTGGCTGTTCCTAGTATTAGTTTTTGGTGTAAATATAGTTTTATACCTTCACGTATCGTGATCAATATAATAGGTACAATACAAATATTAGACGTATTTCTTTTCCCTGTTAATAACCGTTTTACTGACTTTTGGTACATTATACACGAGTTAAACAATCTGTCTGGCGTATATTTCTGGTTGTATGTGCATATGCTGACTTGTGTATCATAATTTCGTTTGAAGACTGAAACGAAACTTTCGGAATAAAATCATTGTTAATAAGCTGTATTCGAAGATTTTAAAATCTAATATATACCTTGAAAGAGCTAATTTTAAGATAATGAAAACAAGAAAGGTTTTTCGACTTATTGTGATATTTAGTATTTTGTAAAATTATTGAATCACCTTGTATATTCTTAAGTATTATATAATACGTCTAACTAAAAGATAAAATGTATTCAAAATCAATTCCCGTATGCAGAGGGTACAGAGGGTTTGATTTTAAAATGCAAATTGTTCCGTTATTTGATTTTAAAAAGAATTGATGATTGGGACAAAACTTATGTATCACCCTGTATAATCTATATTTTTACCCTGTATAATATACATTTTTAACTATTAACTTAACTAACACAATATGACACCCAATGAAAAGTCTTCCACCGTAGCAATTATAATTATAAAACAAAATAAATCTTTTAAAAAACTATAACGTTAAACTGTGTATCACCCTGTAACTAAGAATCAATTATACCCTTTGTGTATATCTACATATTCCATAAAGATGTAAAAATCGAATTTTGAAGAAAAAATTAACGTAGTAATTTAAAATAAAAAATAATGAACATGCGAATCGCGGTAGTTTGAATCTTTAACACTTTAACTAGTCACAGGATGATTTTGTGCTTATGAGGAATATTGACGAGTACGTCGAGAACTAATACATAAAAAATTATACATTTTTACCAAATGCCACTTTCCATAAGGATTTAAAAACGATGACAATTTCATTTGACGTGTCTTGGTGAAACTTGCCAGACTCTATCTGCAAATCTACTCATAGGATTGAAACGAAACTTTAGGAATAAAAACATTATAATATGCTGTATTCGAAGATTTTAAAATCAATATACCTTGACCGAGTCAATTTTTAGATACAGGGTGATGAAAAAAAGAAAGGTTTTTCGACTTATTGTTATATTTAATATTTTGCAAAATTATTGAATCGCACTGTATAATCTTAAGTAGATCCTAATCTGTCTAACTAAAGGATAACATACAGAGGGTTCCGTTATTTGATTTTACAAAGAATTCCAGTTTTTGTAAAATTATTTACGAACTTAGTTAATAAAGAGTAGTTTTGTAAAATGATGTACCATTTTAGAAATTGAATTAACTCTAATTACTGTTGTACAAGTTTTGCCACTGAAATTAACATTAATTGAAATTTTAGCAATTTGGCCATGCATGAAAATAGTTTTTATTTTTTTACGCGAAAAAGGTGCGTCGTACGGAAAAAAAGTCAAAGGATCAAATTTGGAGATTTCAAAAATAATTTTTATTTTCAGAAAAAGCAGTGGCGTACCATTTTTTCCTTCAATAATATTCAGTTCAAATAGCGTAGGGGCGCCACTGGTAGACACTTTAAAAAATCTTTTACACCAAAAAATGTTCTTTGATGCTCGAAAGATTGTATTAAATTTTATAGAGATATCTGGAGTGATATGATAAAAAATGATTTTTTTCCTAAAACTTTGACACCCTGTATTTTAAAAACGAAGCATTTCTCGACATATGTTTAAATAGGAAATTAGGGCTTATTTTGTTCGCAGAATACGCTGTTAAAGTTTGGACACTGCAATTCGTGATACCCTGTATATTTTACGTTTTCGACTCTACCTTAAATTACTAATAAAAAGGAATTACACGTATGTCAAAATTCATACTAGCTTACGAGATATTGGCAGTAAACAATCAAATTTTCTACATATGTATTCAATTTATTTATTTTAATTTTAATTATTTTTTCTTATAAACATGCCCCAATGCAATTTGAAATTTTATTTCTGAACAGATTTTTGAGGACGTCCTGTCTCCTATCCAGGGTGGATACTCTAAGTGGAATAAATTCTGTAACTCAAAGGGGTGAAGTCCGGGAGAAAATTCATGATAGGCATTATTTATAATAATTGTTTCCAGCCCTCAATCTGGCGGTTACAGTTTCACCATATATCCACCTCCGGGGGTGAAGCCACCCCTAACTTTTTTTTTCAAATGTAAAGGTAGGTCAAGTGATATACTGTGTGACAGCTTGCATTAAGAGGAATACAACGCAGTATTTATTTTCTCGGGCATTTGAAAAATAAAGTGAAAAAACCTGAATGAGTAACTTTCTCTGACTCAATGGTATTTAATTTCGAAAATGATTGATATGTCGGTAGGTAAAAATGTATCGTAGTGATAACCTGCATTTATTATCGCAACAACTCTGATCTTATCGTTGAAGGAAAAAATCTTTATCTTCTGTGTTTCTTACACTCACTAAATGCTTTTCAATTTCGACAATGCTTGAATGGTCGGTAGATAAAAATGTTCCGTATTGATAACGTGCATTTATTTTCTCAGTAAGCCATGTCTTATCGTTCATGAAAAACGCTCTTAATCTTCTGTGTTTTAGTCTCCATTTTAGTTATCTACTTGATTTGTTAGCGTCTACATTAGTAAATTACAATATTGTCTGTTCCTTGTATTTTTCTTTGCTCGTTTAAGTAAATAATTCCTCTAGTGTAGTTTTCACATCTTCACATCGTAGTAAATTATTTAGCATGGCTTATTTAACGGGAGCCCTTCGCATTGAGATATTAATCATGATCGGATATGGTGACCGAAAGTCGCACTCGAGCTGAATTATTTCAAGCAAATCATCCCGATTTACCAAAATAGAAAGGCGCTATAGAGAATTGGGCCATGTCAGGAATCTGCCATGACGAAGAGAGGCAGTTGACGAAAATACAAAGCTGAACATTTTGTTGGCTATTCAAGAAAACTCCATCATTTCGGCACGGCAATTAGCGCGCGATAGTGAGGTCAGTCATAGAACTGTTGTAAACGTTTTAAAAACTGCAAAGATGCAACCTCACAAGATGAGTTTTATAAACGAATGATGGACTTCATTGACCATGGTCACATACAGTTGGAATGGATCCACAAAAATTAAACGTATGGGCTGGGATTATTGGAGATCGAGTGGTAGGGTCATTTTTTCTGAATAGTAATCTTGGTAGACAGTTATATCTTTCTATGCTCACGGATGACATGCTCCCAAATTTAAGGGGTCTATTTCCAAATAACAATGACTTGGACGAAAGAATTTGGTTTCAGCAAGATGGCGCTCCACCGCAGTATGCATTGCCAGTACGGAACTATTTAAATCATTTTTTTCCAAATAAATGGATTGGTCGAAGAGATTCACTTGAATGGCCAGCACGATCCCCTGATCTTAATCCCCATGACTTTTTTTTATGGGGATATTTGAAGGGTAAGGTTTATGCTACATTACCGATCGACCTTCGATCTGAGGGACAGAGTTACTGCAGAAATCAGAAGTATTCCACAAGACATGTTTCAAAACGTGAGAAATGTTTTTTATCACCGATTGGGTCTTTGTCAAGAAACAAATGGACACCATTTTGAACATCTTTAAAGTTATGAGTGTACCCCATAAGAAAAAATTTCTTGCAGAGAAGTCCTTAAATCGTAGTTTAGTTTAAAAAAGTTCTCAAATGAAACTTCCTTTTACTCAGAGCGCGTTTATTTGTTTATTATTTATGATTTTGATTTTTTTGTTCAACGAAATAATGTTTAAAATTTTGAGAAAATAAATACTGCGCTGTATTCCTCTTAATACAAGTTTTCAGACGGTGTATCACTTTACCTAAGGGTGGCTTTACCCCGGGGTGGTTATATGGAGAAACTGTAAGTCCCAGGTTGAGGGCTGGAAACAATTATAAAGAATGCCTATCATGATTTTTCTCCCGGACTTCACCTCTTTAAGTTACAGAATTTATTCCACTTAAGAGTATCCACCCTGCATATAAGACAATGGACATATAACATACTATACATTTATTTGGTGTGATACACTTCATAACATTTAACATGTACCCGGTGGTTCATTTTTGATGTTTTCTAATGGGAAGTACCCTTTCTATTACAGATAGACAAAAAGTAGTGCTATATTTTGGTGTTAATTAAGATCCAATAGTCATAATCAAGATATCTCTAACCGTTATTGCGCAATTGGCCAAAATTGAAAAAATGGCGATTTTGAAAAACTTGAATAACTTGTTTATTTCTAAATGTCTCGACAAATTGTAAAAACATTCTTAAGGCACTTATTTAAGTAGAATCCATAAGTGCCTTCATATTTTTAATACCTCCTTAATTTTAAAAAGATATGACATAAAGTTGTATTTTTTTATATGGAAACCATAGTTGGCTATGACATTTTTAAATGACATTTATTTTGTGCTTTTCAAAAATATATAACACTTCCATACTATTTTAATAATTAATTGATTTTTTAAGAAAACATCGAAAATGAACCACCATGTACACCAACTTCGCATTTTTTACATCACGTGGTGGTTTTTTGGTGGCAACTTCCATGGTTTGTTTTTCTTGAGCAATTATCCAATCACGTAAAACGCGTCTGTTGAGCTAGCCCCCCACCTTGTTAAAATAAAAAAGAAATACATGAAAATTGCGAACTATTTATGAGCTTTATATTCCACAAATTAAAAATGTTGAGCTCGTCATATTACGGAGGCATTTAAACATTTCAGTGGACGCGGGGGCGAATCGACGCCGACTCAACCGTTACAAATAAAAATATTGAATCGTTTTTTGCGGCAAAATTATGAGCTATTTATGAGATTTAAAATAATATAATTTCGATTTTTGGGCTCATCGTTTTAACCCCTTTAAATAATTTAACTCAAGTGAGAACTACACTAAAATTGAAAAGTAACCTTTTGCAGGTAAATATCGTTTATTGATTTAAGAGCTCTCAACATATGTATTTTGCTTTTTAACCCGCAACCCCTTTACTGTAAAACTACCCCTCGTTCCCCACACAAGATAGAACTATGCTTAAAATGAAAAAATTTAACTATTTTGTAGGCAATTATTGTTTATCGATTTATAAGCTATCGAGATGCGTCTATTTTGATTATTGAGATGCAACCCTTTTACGATAAAACCACCGCTCGTCTCACCAGCACGCTAGAGAAAGCTTTACTTAAAATGAAACAAATTGAATATTTTGTATTAACTGTTTTATAATTAAATATTTTATATTATTTGTGCTTGTTACAGATTCTAGGTTTGCAAAATAGTTACTTTTTTTTTCATCTTAAGTATAGTTCTCTTTGATGCCAAAAGTTTTAATTTAATAATAAAACACTTGTATTTCCTAAGCTCGTAAATCGATAAACAATATTTAGTTGCAAAATAAATTCTTTTACTTTAAGTACAGTTCCTGTTGTGCTGGAAAGATTTGGGACTAGTTTCATTGTAAAATACACGTATTTTGTTCATAAACATTTTTTTAATAAATCAAAGTATGCAGCTCAAGAAACTTTTCAAATCATAGATTTAAAATAAAATTAAATTAATTCCACAATGTTGTGACATATTGTGATAATTTTTTTTTATATCCTTTTATAAATTATATTTTAATGTATTTTATGTATTAATAATATTAATTGACTGATACTTTCTAAATAAAACGTGTTTACGCGTAAACCTCCAATTTTTAAAAAGTTTGCGCATTTTTTTATACAGGGTGTTCCGGTTTTTTGTAGCAGGACTTTAATAGTCGATAGAGCTTTCAAAATTAAGACAAAAAGTTCATATAAACATAGGTTGCCAAACGCTTAGTTTTGGAGATACAGGGTTTCAAAGTTTTAATTTTGTTTCAGTTCTTTTAATTTATCTTCAAAACTATTTAAAATAATAAATCCAAACTTAGTACACATATTACACTCCTTAAACTCAATATTAAGAGTGGTTTAACGTTTATCAATATCTACAGGGTAGTACATTTTCTGGGGTGGTACACCCTTTATCCCCCCCGAACTTTTTCATGCGACGCCTCTAACTCTTAAAAACCAAAAATTTAGATTTCCATTTGATTTAGGGACTTTTTTATCTTCTGCTTTTTTTTCGAAAAATGCATAGTTTTTGAGATAAATTAGCAGTAATCCGTGAACAGCTTCCAAATGGTAAGTAAAGAACGTCTGATGCTTCCGCAAAAAAATAGTGTGCCATGAAAAAAAAATCAAATTATGTTCTCACGTTTTTTTTTTGTCTCTTAATTTGTCTCTTGATTTTTTCCTAACTTTTCAGTTGAATTAAATAAAGAAAAATAAAAGTAAAACAACAAAATAAATATTAAAAAAATACGTATTTATTGGAAAAAATCGGAAAGAATTTCTATTTAACATTTTTACAAGAACGAAACGAACGAAATAAATAAATTAAACAAATAAACTTTACCTATAACAAAAAAAGAAAAATGCTATCGTAATAGTAAATAAATTTAAAGAAACTGTTCAAAATATGAACCATTTTGTTGAATACATAATTCACACCGACATGACGTGGAATATTAACTAAAAATTGTCTTATTTCATTACAAGCATCCCTAATCCTATTAATGAGTTCATCTCTTGTTGTCACAGGAGTTGCATACACCCTTTCTTTTAAATACCCCCACACAAAAAAATCTAAGGGATTTAGGTCTGGAGACCTTGGCAGCCAGGGAACTGGGCCTGCACGACCGATCCATCTTCCTGGATAATGGTCGTCTAGCCAGTTTCTAACGATTCTGCTATAATGAGCTGGACAGCCATCAAACTGGAACCAAGCCGTTCTTAGTAAATTTAAGGGAATATGTTCCCACATATTCCCATGTTCATTCTCTAAGAATTCCAAGAAAGCCGCAGCATTCATCCGAGGTGGTAAAAAGTAGGGCCCAAAAGGTGATTATTGTAAATACCTATCCATACGTTCACACTAAATTCTTGTTGGAAATGTCTCGGGCGAAATACATGTGGATTTTCATGTGCCCAAACGTGCTGGTTGTGAAAATTTACCACACGGCGAGTGAAGCAGAATTCGTCGGTCCATAAAACATTATGTTAAAATACCTGGGTTGTTATTATTATCAGCAAGTATCCATCGACAATACGCAACTCTACGTTCTGCATCCCCTGGTTGTAGTCCTTGAACAGGTTGTAGGTGGTAAGGATATCGTTGATCCCGTCTTAATGTTCGGTGAATAGTAGTATTTGAGACTCCACCTAAAGCTACGGATACTCTTCTAAAGCTAGTTGTGGGATCTCTGTCGAATTCACGCAAAATTCGTCGTGCAATATTTGTTTGCTGCCTATGATTATTATTTTGACGACCATGCACATTATTTAACCCCTGACTTATAATTTGTTGGTGAACTCTTACAAACACTGAAGGATGCGGAGCTCTTCTAAAAGGAAACCTTTGCCTATATTCACGGGCTGCTGCTGCTGAACTTCCATTTACAAAGCCATAAATAAAATGGATATCCGCTATTTCTTGATTAGAAAACAAAAATGGCATTTTAAAAGATCACTTTTGCAATAAAAATTAACACAATAAAATATGTAAATAATTTATATTCTTTCTTATGCACAAGTCGCATTTAAAATAAAACGTGAGATTTGACATAATTTGATTCTTTTTTTTTATTGTTCTTTTCATGGCACACTATTTTTTCGGGAGCATCAGACGTTCTTTACTTACCATTTGGAAGCTGTTCATGGATTACAGCTAATTTCTCTAAAAAACTATGCACTTTTCGAAAAAAAGCAGAAGACAAAAAAGTTCCTAAATCAAATGGGCAATCTAAATTTTTGGTTTTTAAGAGTTAGGGGCGTCGCATGAAAAAGTTCGGGGGGGATAAAGGGTGTACCACCCCAGAAAATGTACTACCCTGTAGATATTGATAAACGTTAAACTACTCTTAAATATTGATTGAGTTTAAGGAGTGTAATATTTGTACTAAATTTGTATGTATTATTTTAAATAGTTTTGAAGATAAAAGAACTGAAAAAAAATTAAAACTTTGAAACCCTGTATCTCCACAACTAAGCGTTTGGCAACCTATGTTTATATGAACTTTTTGTCTTAATTTTGAAAGCTATCAACTATTAAAATCCTGCTACAAAAAATTGGAACACTCTGTATAATGAGCAACTATACGGATGTAACAGAGGTACTTTTTTATCTTCACATATGTTATCAGCATAATCGTGGGTGCGTAGGTGTATGGGTGGGTGCGTGCGCGCGTGTGTCTGTATAAGTATGTATACGGGGTGGTTCGTAAGTAATGCAAGAAATGTGAGATTCAAAGGCCTGAAAATATTACGATCTGACGTAACTTGCTTTAATAAAATATTGATAATAAAAAAGACACAGGGTGTCAAAGTTCCAAAAAAAAATGTTGATTTTTGAAATA
The DNA here is from genome assembly GCA_036346205.1 of Vesta saturnalis. Classification (NCBI taxonomy): domain Eukaryota; kingdom Metazoa; phylum Arthropoda; class Insecta; order Coleoptera; family Lampyridae; genus Vesta; species Vesta saturnalis. Next base: position 443,937 of record JARFJB010000948.1, read on the forward strand.
TCTCCAAAACGAAAAAAGATATTTTTCTCATTCTTGGTATAATAAAGAGATATAAAGTACATTGGTTTTAGCTTATGAATACGTTTTTATTATGTACAGTTACGTTGAACGCAAGGGGTAGGGCAACCTTTTAATCCCTAATTTCTACGCCAATGGAGTAAATTGGATTTTTTGTTAAAATATGTAAACTTGATGTTTTTCAGACAAAAAAGGTATACTTTGTCTAATCGATAAGTTTAACAGTTTCTAAGATACTTAAAATCTGGTTATTATTATTCTGTATCATTTGGGAAACATCAAAACGTGAATATCAGTGTTTCGGGAAGAATACACGTAATTTCAGGAAATGATAGGTCTAATCATTTTAATACACAACTTTTATATAAATAGTACTTCGTTTTCAAGATACAGGGTGTTAAAAACCTGCCTAAGCAGTTGGCAATAAATACCTAAAAATGCAAATATCTTAGAAACTGATAAAGTTATCGATTTAGACAAAGTATATCTTTTTTATCTGAACAACATCAAGGTTTCGTATTTTAATCAAACAAATCCAATTTACTCCATTGGCGTACAAATTAGAGATTACAAGGTTGCTCTACCCCTTGCATTCTACGCCACTGAACATAATAAAAACGTATTAATAAGCTAAAATCAATGTACCTACTTATATCTCTATTTATTATATCAAGAATGATACAAATACGTATTTTCGTTTTGGAGATATTTCAAAATCAATATATATATATATATATATATATATATATATATATACACTATATATATATATATATATATATATATATATATATATATATATATTGGAATTTTAACACCCTTGTCTTTTTATTATGAATATTTTATTATAGTAAGTTACGTCAGATCGTAATATTTTGAGGCCGAGAATCTTATATTTCACCTTGGACCATTACTTACGGATCACCTCGTATAAGTACGCCTGAACATACAGGGTGATTCATTAATGGTGGCGACTGGCTGTATGTCGGAAACCGTATGTCCTAGAATTTGCAAACTAACTCTTTTATAATACCGCATTATTCAAACGAAGAGGGACATGATATGCTTATTGTGTATTTTGAAAGTCTACAAAGTGAATATGCTGTACGATATCCTGAAAAACAGCGTCATTCTCGGAAAGTATTCAAAAGATTGGCACAAAGATTGTGAGAAACCGGCAATGTTCATCCTGTCGCATCAAAAAATAGAATACGTAGAAGTCGCAATGAAGAAAATGTTACTAACGTATTGGCGTATGTTAAAGCTGAACCGCATTTAAGTATTCAGAAAATTGCAAGAGATCTACGATTGAATTATTCTTCGGTGGATTACAAAATGCATCCATAGCATGTTTTTGTACACCAGGAGTTAAAAGAAACAGATTTTGATCGACGGCTGGACCATTGCAACTGGTTAAAAGAAATGTTAAACGATGATCCAGAGTTCCTATCTAAAATATTGTGGACGGCGTTTTCCAGCAATGGTAAAGTCAATTTGCACAATTTCCACTACTGGTCACAAACCAACCCTCACTAGCAAAGGGAAGTCAATTACCAAAATCGTTGGAGTCTAAACGTATGGAGTGGTATTTTAAATGGAAAGATTATCGGACCTTTTTTCTTTTACGGAACGTTAACTGGACAAAGGTACTTAGATTTTTTAACGAATGATTTACCAATCCTCCTGAAAAATATTACTATTCAAAATAGATTAGACATGTGATACCAACAAGTGGATTGGACGTGTGAGTATTTTTCGATCGCCAGACCTTACGGTTTTAGATTTTTACTTATGGGGAAGAATCAAAGATTTAGTTTTTAAAATACGTCCGACTACACGGAGGATATGAAAGATAGGATTCGGGAAGCAGTTCGAAGTATATCCCTTGCTAAAAGTGAGACCATTGCTAATTCCACTATAGAAAGACTCAATAGTGCTTAGCAAATGGTGGCAAGCATTTTGAGTATTTAAAATAATTAGGTAGTAGGTGCGTTTTGTAAATTTCTGTTATGAGTAGCTCCCTTAGTTTTGTTTCGTTATTTATGTTAATAAATATTTTTGTGATGCCTTTTTACTTATTTTATTCTCAAAACAAGTTTAGCCAACAATCATCAACACTCATCCAAAATGATGAGATTATTAAATTAAAACTCGTCGCATCAAAGGGAACTCTATACTTAAGATGAAAAAAAGGTAACTATTTTTCAAACCTAGAACCTGTAATAAGCATAAATAATATAAAATATTTAATTATAAAACAGTTAATACAAAGTTTCTTTCATTTTAAGTAAAGCTTTCTCTTGCGTGCTGGTGAGACGAGAGGTGGTTTTATCGTAAAAGGGTGCAGCTCAATAATCAAAATAGACGCATCTCGATAGCTCATAAATCGATAAACATTAATTACCTACAAAATAGTTAAATTTTTTCATTTTAAGCATAGTTTTCGCCTGTGCCGGGGACCGAGGGGTTAAAGGGGTTGCGGGTCAAAAAGCAAAATACGTATTTTGAGAGCTCTTAAATCAATAAATGATATTTACCTGTAAAAGAGTTGTTTCGGTGTTAAAACGATGAGCTCAAAAATCGAAATTGTATTATTTTAAAAGCTCATAAATAGTTCCTAATTCTGCCGCAAAAAACGATTCAATATTTTCATTTGTAAGGGTGGGGGTGGGGCTGAGTCGACGTTGACCCACTGAAATGTTTAAACTCCTCCCTAGTATGATGAGCTCAAAATGTTTAATTTGCGGAATATAAAAGCTCATAAATAGCTCGTAATTTTCATGTATTTGTTTTTTTATTTTTGCAAGGTGGGGGGCTAGCTCGACAGGCGTGAGCAAAAAGTATTTCCGAAACATTTTTTTGTGGTAAATGTCCTCTTTGGTAAGCGATTTTCTTTTTATTTTGAACCAGTAATACAATGGCAACACTTGGCCGAAATGACAATTGGTCCATTTTCCTTCAAACTACCATGCATTGTGAACTGCCATATCCACACAATGACTTACAAGCGGAAAGTACCACTTCTCCCGTGTTCGATACAAGCTTATATTCTGATCCGAGCGATCAACACCTCCCATACTCCAATTATATACTTTTACAACATGCGGTTGATTTACCGGAATGAACTTTTTTTGTTTTTGAGAGTATCTCCTGACGGAGTGCAAAGGATAAACGCCACTTACGTTTGCACCGAAAGTAACAATATTATTGTCGTGCCATTTTATAAAAATTATATTGTTGTCACTTTTTTCATTGCCTTTGAGTCAGTAAGAGACTGCCTGGAATGCGGTTTACTCGTATGGTTCCAATTCCGGACAAACCCATTTCCAAAAGCTTTTCTAACATTACAACAGAGGTAAAAAAGTTGTCAAAAAGCAAATGAAAATTTTTATGTTTCCATTTTGCCTTCAGCACATCTGCGCATTCAAGTACTACCAAAGTTCCAACGCCTAGGTCTTTATATATGGCACTGATGTTTGTAGCAGCTCCCTGGTAGAGTTCCAACCAATTTATGTAACATTGGCGAGTAGTTACGGCCCATAGCTTATATCCATAACGTATTGGCTTACCATGGATATATTTTTTACATGCCTGTCTACCTGTGTATGGTACCATCGTTTCGCCTATACTGTGTTCTTCTTCGATGTATGCATTCTCGAAGAATTTCCTATTCAGGTAAGTGAAGAGCGGATCGCTCTTAGCAAATTTGTCAGGATTTATCCAAATTATTATTGTCCTGGAAGTGAATATTGGATAAAATATATTAGAACTTATTTCTTGACATTGCTTTTGATACTAATGTGTTGTGAGCATCCCCAGAGTTTTCCCAATACATTCTTCTCCTAGGAACTGGGAATCAAAAAAGTGCTGCCGGCGTACGTTCGGGCAAATCGTCTACGTGGAAGTCAAATGTCTCACCACTCAGTAACAAGTATTCACGCCCGCTTTGGATCTGGGAGGAATGGGGAAGCGCATCGTCTAAGTCCCAGTCACTATTCAAATTCCATTTTGAACCAATTTTAACCTCAGTTTGCATTTGCGAGGCCGGCAAATTATTGATGTCAAAATTATCCTCTTCTCCAGAGTCTTCGCCAGTCAAATTGTCACATGCATTGTTGGGTGGTAATAATGCTATTACACCCGCTTATATGTCATCATCTTCTATCAATGATAGGGCCTCATGCAAACAAACCCCCTATAATATAAAAAATATATCAGATACTTATGTGCCCAATGTCCTACATGTAGGACGGTTTAAGCTTTGAAATAAAAGAAACTATAACCATATTGTAATCAAAATGAATTTTGTACGCATTCTACAACATTAATATGAGCACCTAATAAACCACAAGAGTTGTAAAAACCAATATTGTAAAAATAACTTACTTTACAAACTTGACACCGTATTCAGTCATCTTCTAAAAACCGGTGGAGAACAAAATCACACTTTCGAAATTGTTTCACAAAAGTAAAACTGTCAGCCGTCCGCTATGAAGTGTATCACTAAACTAACTAGAATGAGCAAAAAGATAGCTACTTTCGGCCTCAGGCGGACAGGCCCTGACTTGTTTGAATGCGGAGTACAGTTCATTGGGCATATTTGGGCCAAAATCTTCCCGATATTTTTAGTATCTAATGTTATTTATAATGTATTACACTTTGTTAGAAAAGCAACAAATTTTACAACTTTATACACTTTTGGGATGTATGGGGATCTTTTATGGTTACTTTTTAAAATTATTTTCATATTATATGGGGTGTCCAAAAAGCTCTAAAAGTGTCAGTTGTTTTTTTTTTATTGAAGCCTCTGTATATTACCACATTTATAGATTCTCCGATAAAAATAAGTGATTGTTTTGATAAGGTTTATAATACAACCTTAATTTGTTAAATAATTTCAATTTTATCTTAATCTAACCCAATTTTCATGTTTCAAATACTTGAGGTAACGTAAGTGAAATTTACCGTGAAGTGTAACAATGTATATAGGGTGTCTAAAAATTAAAACTAATCAAATAAAAAATAGTGGCCATATGTTAATTTAAATAGAACGCCGTATTTTTTTACCCTACCAGGAAATGTACTGTTTAATTACCTATCGAATGGTACCTAATAAGGTATTCTATGGATAAGTCTTCGCGTTTTTACAGAATACGCCAAATCATTTTTTGCACCATTTGGTGTTTGTTTTTTGTTTAGTTATCAAAACATTTTTTCTTTTTCTAAAAATAAGTTGCGTGTAATTAAAACGTTACTTACTGCAAGAAAAATCACAAATTGTTTGTTTAGTTACCAACGTCAAAACATTTAACTAAAAATAAGTTACATGTAATTTAAAAATCATTACTCCTGCAACCAAAAGCTGACAATACACAAATGTTTTTATTTTCTTACAACAAAAAACGGAACCCAAAACGTTGAAATCAAAGAAAGAATCTAAACAATATTTCCATGACAGGTGGAACACAAACGTCCTTATTGGAGAGAACACCTTATTTGGATGAGTGCAACCCACCGGTGGTACACAAACAGGCCTTATTTCCTGAAAACACAAAGTGTGACCCAGCGATGCGTCACGCTTTATTCGCTACACATGCATCCATAAGCGTGATTCTAACTTCTAACTTATTCAGCATCGTGATTTAGCGTCACGCATTCGCAGATTAGTACTGTTCAACTAATGTAAACAACCAGATTATTGTGCATGTGCACAATCAAAATCTGATTACTAATTGCTGTAAAGTAGTCGGAAACGTGAGGTTACCTAGACTACTACTATTTTAAGATACTACCAAAAGGATAGATATAATCCTCCAAAATAACCCTGTTTCAAGATTCCGAGATTAGAATCTGTCAAAGGGACATTAGATGCGGTGTAATCTTTTTTTTAAGAAGGTGAGAAATACCCTTTTGCTTGTTGACAGATATTTTTTTGGCAAACGTAAAACATATCCGTCTGCCCTTAATCAATTTGTTTTCAACAAAACATTTTTCGATGAGTTATGCGTAAGTTGTTTTAGTCTTGGCGGTGTGAGTAATATGGGGGAAACCCCGAAAAGTGAAAGTTGTCGATAAGTAATGTGAGAGTTGCTGACAGTAATTATGTGTGTCAATTTCGGTAAACTGGTCGCTAAAAACTCAAATCCAGGAGGTACCCCAAATCTCACGGTAGAAAATGCGCATCTGGAGAACCTCTTCTACTTATGAGTGAAGGTAGAGGGCCGTGGTTTTCGCAATACTGTGCTACCTTTTTGTCATACCAATGATGCTATTATCATAATTGTCGCCGCCAACTTCGTTTTTTTGTGATATGGACGAAAATTGATCTTTTTCAATTTTGGCAACCCACTTGCATTTCAAATACTATCGTAAAAATTTGTATCGATGCGCAGATTTCAACAATATAATCAATTTTGAAATACTTTTTTTGAGATAACAACTAAACGTATTTGTTATTAAATGTAACACCCTGTATATTTTCAGATCATTGAATGATTCTTTTTTAAAGTGAATTTCTAGCCACAATAACTTAAAAAATGCGCACCCGATGCTTATAAAATTCCGTATTTAGAGTTATTATTAAAGTATCTCAATTATTTAAAATTTTAGTTAACATCGGTTTACAAACACAAGTACTGTGTGGAGGGTGTTATTTTAAGAATACCTCGAAGACTAATAAATTTAGTAAATTTTCTTCATGGCAGTTGTTTGTAGGGCAATAAATAAGCCCTAAAGAAACAAAAAAGTCCCTAAAGTACATTTTGTGAATATCTAAAGAACCATCAACTTTAATGCAAAATGTGTAGGTATCATGTTTAATTCAATTTTCTTTATAAGAGTGGGAAGCATTTAAATTAATTAAAACAAAAACTCTAATGTGTGCAACGCTGTATTACTGGAATTATTAATTTGCACATCGAATATATCTGAAAACTAATCATAATTCAGTAGTCTACATTTGTATCTATTAATTTCTTTTCGTTCTTAAACAACGCACCAAATCTAACTCAATTGTAATAATGTTTTGATATAAATTAGGTTACGTAAGTTTTCTCATTAAAGTAGTATTGTATTAATTATAAAATTCTATGCAAAATGTACGGTTTTCCGAATAAACCTTAACGGGATATACAGGGTGATTCAGGACGAAATGGAAATATTTTAAGGACATGCCCTGGATGGCAAAATAAGTTCATTTGTTACAGAGATACTTTGATTAATTGTAATTTAGAAACTGAAGATTGATTACAAAACTAAAAAAAAAAACAAATAAAAATTTAATCAAATTAGCTTTGATAACCTTGTCCCAAATGACAATTTAAAACGCAGTAAGTAAGATTGGCATAATGCCTGATAAATTTAGTTATAAAGAATAAGCAGATATGTTTGTTTATGGTTTCTGCAATGGTAGTACTGTTCGTTCAGTAGAGGAGTATTGACGTCGTTTTCCACATCGAAGAGTTCCTAAGAGGAAAGCGTTTCAAACTGTTTTTAAACGTACTGGCGAAACTAGTATGTTTCAAATTCCACAAACAATGGTTTGGAGAACACTAAAACAACAAGGTTTGCAAGTACAAAATCTCCAAGACGGCGATTTTCCTTTAAGATTACAAGATTGCTTAAATGACGGACGAAGCTCAGTTTACTCGACATGGGATTAACAATTACCACAATAATCATAGATGGTTGGAAGAAAATCACCATTGTACGCAAGAACACAATTTTCAATGTCGGTTTAGTATTAACGTATGGTGCGGCATTCTAAATGATCAGTTGCTCGGTCCTTTCGTGTTGTATAGGCGCCTTACTGGGGATGGTTATTTACATTTTTAGAAGATCATTTAGAGGCAACATTGGACGAAGTTCCTTTGAATATTCTACCACGTATTATCTTCCAACATGATGGAGCGCCTCCTCATTTTTTAAGTAATGTTAAAAATTTTCTGAATACCTATTCCAGCGATCGTTGAATTGGCTGACACTGAGATCACCGGATCTCACTCTAGATTTTTGTTTTTAGGGACGGATGATGTCGTTGGTTTATGCTACGAAAGTAGACACGAGGGATGCGTTACTAGACCGCATTCTTAACACTGCAGAGTTCATTAGAGCGAATCATCGTTCGCTAAAACTCGCTACTAGACCAATCTATAAAGGCGCAAATAAGTGTATCGAAGTGAGACGTGATATTTTCGAAAATTTGTTATGAATTAATGCTATTTGTTTTCTTTTTTTAGGTTTGTAATAAATATTTCTTCAGTTTTTAAATTACATTAATCAAAGTATCTCTGAAGCAAACAAAAATCGGACTGGAACATATGAGCTTATTTTGGCTCCTCCTGGACATGTCTTTAAAATATTTCCATTTCCTGCTTAATCACCCTCTATGACAGTAAAATAATGACTTTTATAATGTAGTCATTTTAAACAGAATGCAAAAGTAACATTGTCCGCTACTGTAAATGACTTGAAAGTGACGTTTTTATAAGTGGTGAAAATTGATTTTGAATACCCATTATGAAGACAGACTTCAAAACGTTGAATTAAAGAAAATTAGGGCGGATTCTAGATTAAGCCGTTAATAGATCTATAATTGTGGTATTGTATGTGACATTAGAAATTTGTAACTTGTAGATAGGAATCCAATAATGTGGCAACGTCGGTAATATTATTTTCGAATTGAGTGTTTTAAGTTATCCCCATGTGCCAAAATTTGTGCCTTTCGAGGTCAAAATAAATGGATTGTTTCCATAGTTTTTCTTGAATATTTTGTGTTGTCCTGTTTTAGGTTACCCTCAGTCTCAAAAATAAATGGATAGTTCCGATAATTTTTCTTTAAAATGCCGTGTTATCAGATTTCATAATGAAGCAGAGATAGAAAAATAAAATTTTGGTGCCTTAGTAAAGACGACACGAACAATAATTTTCAGCAAAAATAAATAGGGTATTGTTTTGAAATTAGAAGTTGTAACCTCTACAGAAGAGTCCAAAAATATCACAAAGTCGGAGATAGTGTTTTCGCATTCACTATTTTAGGTTAGCCCCATGTGCCAAAATGTTGTTCACAACATTGCAGATTTCAGAAATTAACAAGCCCAGAAAATTGAAATTTTGATCCTCTGCTAAAGGCGTAACGAGCAAACGTTTGCAGGAAAAATAAATAGGATAGTGTATTTGAAATTAAAAAGTTGTAGTTCTTCAGAAAAATCCAAAAATTGGCAGTCACCGATATTATTTTTGAACTCACTATTTTAGGTTAGTCCCATAGGCCAAAATTTTGTGCTTGTAACCCTTTCAGAGTTAAAATAAATGGACAGTTTCGACCATTTTTCTTGAAAATGCTATGTTGGCAGATGTCAGAAAATAGCCAGCATAGAAAATTGAAGTTTTGGTACTTTGCTAAAGGCGACACGGGCAAACAGTTGGAGTTAATTAAGATAAAAACATTGTATTTGAAATTAAAAAATTGTAGTCTCTAAGCAGAATCCGAAAATTTGACACCGTCGCCGATAGTATTTTCAAATTCTCTATTTTAAGTTACCATCATATGCTAAACTGTGTGTTTACAACCCTCTCGGTGTCAAAAATAAATGGACAGTTCTGACAATCTTCCTTCAAAATGCCGTGTTGTGAAATTTCAGAAAGTAGCAGGAATAGAAAATTGACATTTTCATACTTTGCTGAAGACGACGTGACGACGTGTAGTAAACATAAATAGGGTATTGTGTTTGAAGTTAAAGTTGTAGTCTCTACAGAAGAATCCCGAAATGTGACAACATCGCGATATTATTTTTGAATTCAGTATTTTAGGTATTTTGCCAAAATTTTGCTGATAACCGTTTCGGCGTGTATGTAAATGGGCAGTTTCGACAATTTTTCTTGAGAATGCTGTGTGGCAGATTACAAAAAGTAGCAAGCAATTTTGGTACTCTGCTAAAGGCAACAGGAGCAAAAGTTTGCGGTAAAAATAGAGTATTGTATTTGAAATCAAAACGTTGTAGTCTCTACAGAATTCAAAAATGTGACAACGTCGCCGATATTATTTAGGAATTCAGTATTTTAGGTTACTCTCATAATGCTGAAGATTTCAGAAAGTAGCAAGCATAGAAAATTGAAATTTTGGTACTTTGCTAAGGGCGACATGAGCAAACATTTGCAGTTAAGATAAACCATTATATTTGAAATTAAAAAATTGTTTTCTCTAAGAAGAATCCGAAAATGTGGCAACGTCGCTGATAATACTTTCGAATTGACTATTTTAGGTTACCCTCGGGTGCTGAAATGTGTGCTTACAACCTTTTCGGTGTCAAAAATAAATGGACAGTTCCGATAATTTTTCTTCAAAACGCCGTGTTGTCAGATTTCAGAAAGTAACAGGGATAAAAATTTGAAATTTTGATACGAGCAAACGTTGCAAATGTAAAAATAAATGTGGTATCATATTTGAGATTAAAAAGTTGTAGTCCGAAACTGTGTCAACGTCCCCGATATTATTTTCGAATTCAATATTTTATGTTACCCTCTCATGTGCTAAAATGTGTGTTTACAATCCTTTCGGTGTCAAAAATAAATGGACAGTATTTCATCAAAATGCCATGTTCTCAGATTTCAGAAAGTAGCAGGGATAGAAAATTGAAATTTTGATATTTTGTTGAAGGCGAGACGAGCAAACGTTTCCAGTAAAAATAATTAGGGTATTTGTATTTGAAACCAAAAAGATGTAATCCTACAGAAGAATCCGAAAATGTGGCAACGTCGCCGATATTATTTTCGAATTCGTATTTTAGGTTACTCCAATATGCCAAAATTTTTACTTACAACCCTTTCTATGCCAAATTTAATGGATTGTATGTGAAATTACAAAGTAGTTGTCTCTACAGAATAATCTGAAAATTGGCGAGGTCGCCCATGTTATTTTCGAATTCACTACTGAAGATGTGCCAAAATACAAGTAATCGATTGCAGTAAAAATAAATAACAGAGTATTGTATTTGAAATTACAGAGTTTTAACTTCTACAGGAGGACCTGGAAGTGTGGCAACGTTGCCGATATTATTTTCTAATTTAGTATTTTAGGTTACCTTCATGTACCAAAATTTGTGCTCGCGACCGTGGATAGTTTTGACAGTTTTTTTTTGTAAATGGATTGTGGTCATGTATAGAAAATTAAAATTTTCGTTGTTTCTTAAAGGTAACATGAGCAATCGTTGTAAAAATGAAGTGGGTATTGTATTTGGAGTTGTTGTAGCCTCAACACTTTGACAAAGTGGCAACGTCGCCGGTATTATTTTCTCAGTATAGCATTTTAGGTTACTCCCACGTATGATGTCAAAATAGATGGACAGTTGCTTGAATATTCTGTGTTGTCACATTTCAAAAAGTAGCAGATGTAAAAAAATGAAATTTTGATGCTCTACTGAAGACGACACAAGCAGCCTCTATAGAAGCATCCGAAAATGTGGAAACGTCGCCGATATTATTTTCGAACTCAGTAATTCGGATGCGTTACTAAAGCCCACACAAGTAATTAATTGCGGTAAAAATAGTATTGTATTTGAAATTAAAAGCTTGCAACCTCTGCAGAGAAATCCTAAAATGCGATTTCCGAATTTAATATTATAGGTTAGCCCCATGTGCCAAAATTTGTGCTCATAACCCTTTGTTAAAATAAATGGACAGTTCTTAGAAATGCTGTTACCAGATTTGAGAAACTAGTAGGTAATTTTCTGCAAGCCTAGAATAACAAGTGCAGAAGCGTCACTCATAGAGGCTTCTTTCATCTTCCAAGCCCAGTTTTCAGTGACCTTCGGCTACATTCACGGTCGGTGGTATTAAGCGGGAATTTAAAACAAATTCTAGGAGCAGTGCGAATAGCGATTGAAATATTTACATGAAAACATCCAGGGAATGCCTTTTTTAGCAAATTACTATTTTGATTTAATTTTGTTAATACTCTATACAACTGATTAAAACACAACTGTGAAAGGGTATATATTTGAAATTACAACTTTGTAATCTTTACTCTAGGAACACGAAAATGAGGCAACGTCGCCGATTCGAATTCCACATCTCTATGTATCTTTTTGTAATTTGCGTCCATTTTGATTCTTTAACAGATATATTAAGAAACGCGACGTCATCACATCCGATGTCATTATAGCGGAACATTTTACGAAAATTTTTAGGTTGGCTAAGCTTGACATGGAATTATGTCATGCATGTCACTCTTACAAAATGTGTCAAAAGCATGATGCGTCCAGTGGAAAACTGGGATTTTTGGCAATTTCGCGTATTTCAGGAGGTGTACCTGCAATATTATCTTGATTATCTTCAATTTTCGTATTTTATGACAGAATTGGGATAAAACTAAAGGCGACTAGATCAAATTTTCACATTTAAAATTAAGACATTACCAAGCGCCACCAAATTCCCTAAATCAACTAAAGTAAAAAAATTTGTTTAAGAACGGCCTAAAAAGCCCAAATTACAAACAATAGCGCAAAAAATCGTGTTTCATAAGCCCTTAAAGCACCTATTCTTTAATAACCTTTCTGTTTATCTTTATCTTACAAAACATCTAATTTGTCTTTTTTTATTACAAAAATGTAAAAATTTAATGTTGTTTTGTGAGTCATAAGGTGATTATTTACTATTAAATGTTTGACATAATTTAATTTGTCTGTGTGTTTATATTTCTGTAACATATAATGTGTTCTTTGTATATAATATCAAAGTTTGTAAGTGTTTGTCCTATATAAACAGAATTACAGAATGTGCAGTTCAATTTATAAATACCCGACTTCAGAATGTCGTTAATTGAATCTTTTGCATTAAATGTACATTTAAGAACACTGGTATTAGTGTTAAAAGACACTTTGTACTTCTTGTTATTTTGTAATCGGTACGTTACTCTTCCTGATATTTTTCTTAAATGTGAAATTGATATGTATTTATTTTCTGTCGGTTCGGTGTTAACTAAATAAATGTTTTTGATAGATACTTTATACCCTTGATTTTTAACTAAAATGTTGATTATGTCTGAAATGTAACCATTTACTTGTGTAGTTTGTTTTATAATTGCTCCTACGTAAAACCATTTAATTCCAAAATTTGATCTTCTAATTTATCCATAAAGATATTAGCTAAAATGGGCGAAATTGGGCTGCCCGTAGGTAAACCATTCTTTCGTACATAAATCTTATTGAATATGAAATAATTTTGATTAACATAGAGATCAAATAATTGAGTTAACTTCACTCTTGTAACTAATTAATCATTATTATTAAATAAAAAATTATTTAATAAACACATACATTCTTGAGGGGGTGGGTATTTTAGAAAACTTACTAGTAACATCAAAACTTACAAGCATATTATGTAGTGGTCAGTTTGTTTGCTAAAATATGATCAGGTGCTTGGATGTAAGAATTGTTTAGAACTGAGTAATAAACTACATAAAATTACCACTACATAATATAGCTGTAATTTACTAGAGGTTTTCTAAAATACCCCCGCAAGAATGAACCCCTTTATTAAATAATTTTTTATTTAATAATAGTGTTGAATTAGTTACAAGAGTGGCGTTAATTCAATTAATTGATCACTGTGTTAATCAACATTATTTCACATTCAATTTACCTATGGGCAGTCCGATTTCGCCCGTTTTAGCTAATATTTTTATGGATAATTTAAAATATCAAATTTTTTAATTAAATGGTTCTCATAAGATTGTATTTTGGTTTCGTTATGTTGATGATGTTTTAGCATGTTTTAATAGGTTATGAGATTTCATTGATGATTTTTTAATTAATATTAACAATCTACATACTAACATAAAATTTACACTAGAGAAAGAACAAAACAGAGCCATTAATTTTTTCGATTGTACAGGGTGGCCAACTAAGAATGCGAGGTACTGTTTCTGGGAAACTATACATCGTAGAAACTTGCGGAAAAAAAAGTTATTACTAAAACGGCCAATACAAAAACCTGGAAAATATTTTCATGTTTCTGAAATGACCGCTAGGGGGCGTAACTGCAATCTTGAATCTAAAAAAGTGACGTTTCTGTGAATTCTGCTATATTAACCTAATAAAAAAATAACTGATCTTTGAAGTCGAGGATAATCTGAACTTGTTTTGTTTTGCACTTTTTGACGTATCTATAAAAATAAAGTGGTGGGGGGTATTCAAAGGTTTCCTTAAATCACCCCTCGTATCTTCGAAACGGCTAATCCGATTTTCTAACAAACTTGGGCGCGTTGAAAAGAGCTTTTCTTGGGCTACAAATGTTAAAATAATTGAAGTTTGTTAGTTTCACATGTCGTCGCTAGAGCGCTTTGTTCGACATTCCGACAGAAACGGTTAATTTTCGCAAAAAAATTAAATGCATTGGTATGACTTTTTTTCATGAGTAGCTAAATGATGCCTAAACAAGCTCGCGAAAACCGCATCTCGATATCTTCTTCCTAACCTAAAATATCGGCCAAATAAAACTTTATACGAAAATCCCTTAAATTTTTATTTTTTTTAAACTATATTTTTCTGGAATTGTTTCTATTATGTAAGTTGTGGCCCTAAAATGGACCGATTTAAAGGAGGAAGGTTTTTAATGCCCCCGTAAATGCTGGAAATGCAGACCATCACTCTGCATTGCTGATGCCTCTTATGGGTAGACAAAACTGCAGCTTCAATTTCGCCTCTGAATAGATTACTTAGAAATTGCGATTTTAAATGTTTGTAAATTTATTCACCAGAATAAAATCACCCTTTTTGAAATTACTACGGGCAAGTAAGCAATGTTAAAAGTTATACGAAAGGCCTATTTTTTATTTGTTTAAATGCATATTCACTGTGGATATATACGAAAAATACAATTAATAGAAACAGGCAATGGAAACAGATACCTAAACAAAACATACATAATCCTCAAACTGGCAATAGTTGTCAATAGTTTCGCGTTACTTTGAGCAATTTTTATGCTTTCAAAATGCGTTTTACGAAGAATGAAGCTGTTGATATGCTTGCGGTTTATTTTGAATGTCTTCATAATGCCGCAGTAGCTCAAAGAGTCTACGCGCTATTTGCTATTAATGTGCGAGAGCATATTAATGCAGTATTTCAACAGCGGTGGATTGGAAAAGAAAGTCTGTTTCCATGGCCTCCGCGATCGCCAGACTTAACTTGCCTCGATTTTTATTTATAGGGGCGCTTAAAGAACATCGTGTTTCGGACTCAACCTACTACTAGAGAAGATATGAAAAACTGGATTCGTAACGCAATACGTAACATACCGAGAGCCGAAATTGAAGCTGCAGTTTTGTCTAGTCATGAGAGGCTTCAGCAATGCCTAGAGCGTGATGGTGAGAATTTCGAGCATTTACGAGAGCATTAAAAACCTTCCTCCTTTAAATCGGTCCTTTTTAGGGCCACAACTTACATAATAGAAACAATTCCAGAAAAATATAGTTAAAAAAAATAAAAATTTAAGGGATTTTCGTATAAAGTTTTCTTTGGCCCATATTTTAGGTTAGGAACAAGATATCGAGATGCGGTTTTCGCGAGCTTGTTTAGGCATCATTTAGCTACCTGTTCATGAAAAAAGTCATACCAATGCATTTAATTTTTTTGCGAAAATTCACAGTTTCTATCGGAATGTCGAACAAAGCCCTCTAGCGACGACATGTGAAACTAACAAAACTTAAAATATTATAACATTTGTAGCCCAAGAATAGCTCATTTCAACGTGCCCAAGTTTGTTAAAATCGGCTTAGCCGTTTCGAAGATACAGAGGGTTATTTAAGGAAACCTTTGAATACCCCCCACAACTTTATTTTTAGACATACGTCAAGATACGTTCAGATTATCCTCGACTTTAAAGATCAATTATTTTTTTATTAGGTTAATATAGCATAATTCACAGAAACATCACTTTTTTAGATTCAAGATTGCAGTTACGCCCCCTAGCGGCCATTTCAGAAACATGAAAATATTTTCCAGGTTTTTGTATTGGCCGTTTTAGTAATAACTTGTTTTGCGCATGCCTCTACGATGGGATAGTTTCCCAGATACAGTACCTCTCATTCTTAGTTGGCCACCCTGTATATAAAAATTAATACAGAGTAAATTTGAATTCTCCATATTCAGAAAACCTACACATAGAGACATTACAATTCCAAACGATTCCTCGTCACCATAAAATAGATAAGTTAGCTGCATATATGGAGCAAATTTCAATAAAGAAATATCAATTATAAATTCAAATATAATTGACAATATAATCGAGAGTACAAATTATCTACCAAAAAGAAGAAAAATATCAGAAAAAGTAGCGCACCTATTACAAAACAACATGAAGTACAAAGTAGCTTTCAACACTTAATACCAGTGTTTTTAAATGTTTATTTAATACAAAAGGAATTTATAAATTGAACTGTACATTCCATAATTCTGCTTATATAGGACAAACACTTAGGAACTTTGATATTATACACTGTGAGTTTTTTTTTCATTATTTGTATGGGGATCTCAGAAACCATAAAAGTTACACATTTGCTTAAATGGGAAAAGATTTGTTTCTTTAGAAGACTAAGCCAGATACGTTTTTGTTGATTTAAGAAAATTAGATATTTGTAAAATTCGTGAAAATCATTTCAGCGCTTTAACTCGTTTATTTCTAAAGATAGATAAAAATGTTCAAATACAATTTGTAGATAATTTTGTGCCGAATAACGTCACCGTACTAGTTTTTTAATTTTGCTTAATGCACGTTCAAGCTCCACTGTAAAATATCTAAACGCATGCTTTCCAACCACTAAGGTATGCAATTCACTTGACACAAAAATGAACGAAGTTGCCTAACTATTGCAAATTTCAACACAACTTAAAAGGTTTGTTACACGTCACCCTACTAGTTTTTTAATTTTGCTTAGCATTTTGAAGTTATGAACCAATGTTGAATTTTTTTAAATGGGAACTAGTTGGCTATGACACATTTTAATAGTGTATTTTTTTCTGATTGTAATGATGTAAGGGTTGTATAACTTATTTTAACCCACCTATGCCTAGAATTTTTTTGTTAATTTTCAAAAAGTAAATGTGCATAAAAATGTAAAAAAAATATTTGTATCATATACAGGGTGTATTTTAAAATCACCGACAAACGAAACCTGGAGATTCTATGATTCAAAATTATCATAAACGCTTTTCCGAAAATGCTTCCTAACCGAGATACAGGTTGGTTAAAAAATAATTGTTTTAAGATTTTTTTAAGATTCCTCAACTAAAAAAGGTATTACACTGAGATTTGGTACACCTAAATGTCTAATTAAGTACAATTAATCAGGCGAGTTTGAGTCAACTGGCTCCATCCAGTAGCGTAGAATATGTTAAGTTACTCACTTTAAGTAAAAAAAACGCACGTCTCTGCTTTTTTTTGAAGAAATATTTTTTTGTTAAATTCAACATTTAATTCTGCAAATAAAATCATACTTAGTATTTTTTCGATTCGGCACCCGTTTTTGAAATATTTTGCATTAACATAAACGACTACATTATTCAGTAATGACCAAATTAAGTAAATCAGAGATTGCTTTGCATTTGACAGTTACGTATCTTATGTTTGCTAAAATAGTTGCATTTATGCGTGTTTTGTAATTCATTGTTTGTGTCTAATTACTGTGAAAAAATGATTATTCCAAACGAGAACTTGCAATGCTCGTGCAGCTGCTCGACTGTATCAACAAAGATTTCCAAATAGAAGACATCCACATCATACTACGTTTAGAACCGTTCATCGTAACTTGTTAGAGTATGGAAGTTTAAAAGGAAAGAAAAATTCCGGACGAAATGCTCATGTACCAGTTGAAATAGAGGAACAAATTTTAGATAAGTTTATGAAAATTCATCAATAAGTACGCGTGAGTTAGGTTTAGAATTTGGTTTGTCGCATAGCAAGTCTTGTAAAATTTTACGAGAACAAAATTTACATCCCTTTCACCTACAAAAAGTGCATGATGCATTATTGCCTGCTGACCATTCGGTCGAATGAATTTTTGCGAATGGTTTTTAAATAAAAATGCTGAAGATGTACAATTTGTTAGAAACTTATTGATCACTGATGAGTGTATTTTTTCCCGAAATGGAATAATAAACTTGCATAATTCCCACAAATGGTTAGATGAAAATCAGCATCCAACTGTAGTTACAGCTCACCAACATAGATTTAGCGAAAATATTTGGATAAGTATACTAGACGATCACCTAATCGGACCTATCCGTTTTCCTCAAAGACTTATTGGCGAATTCTATTTAAATTTTTTGAGAGAAGATTTGCCAGAATTGTTTGACGACGTACCCTTAGATGTTAGAATGAATATGTATTTCATGCATGATGGTACACCACCACATTCTACACGAAACGTCAAAGAATTTTTAAATGCATGGTTCCCTGGACGCTGGATTGGACGAGGAAGTGAAGTACTGTGGCCGGCACGATTGCCAGATTTAAACCCATTGGATTTTTTTGTGTGGGGGTATCTGAAAACTCGTGTCTATTCTGTTCAAATTAATAATCGAGAGCAACTTTGGAATCGCATACAGATGGCATGCGATGAGATTAGGGCTATGCCACACATTTTTCAGCGTGTTAGGTTTCATTTGCTAAGAAGAATACAAGCTTGCATTCAAAAGGAAGGAGGACATTTTGAGCAATATTTATAAAAATAATTATTATTTTGTTTTTGATTCCTTCAATATCTCTTTAATAATGTACCTAATAGTTAACTGCGTTATTTTTTTGTAAAATAAAACAAATTTTGATTTTTATTGAATAATGTGGTCGTTTATGTTAATGCAAAATCTTTCAAAAACGGGGTGTCGTATCGAAAAAATACTAAGTGTCATTTTATTTCCAGAATTAAATGTTGAATCTATCAAAAAAATATTTCTTCAAAAAAACCAGGGGCGTACGTTTTTTTTTTACTTAAACTGATTAACTTAAAATATTCTACGCCACTGGATGGAGTCAGTTGACACAAACTCACCTGATTAATTGTATTTAATTAGACATTTAGGTGTACCAAATCTCAGTGTAATATCTTTTGTAGTTTTTGAGGAATCTTAAAAAAACCGTAAAAAAAGTATTTTTTTATCAACCTGTATCTCGGTTAGGAAGCATTTTCGGAAAAGCGTTTATCATAATTTTTGTCTTATTTTGAATCATAGAATCTCCAGTTTTCGTTTGTCCGTGATTTTAAAATATACCCTGTATATAGAAAAAAAATGAGCACATGGTATAGTTCTCCTAAAAAAAGACGATGCTGCGAAAACGCAACGTTAAACACCTAACGTATTTTTTGTAAAATAGAAAATTACACCTCACGTAAACGTTAGTTTATTATCAATTGTCATGGCAGCTCATGATACTGTATAAAACATTTTTCGTGTAATGCCACATAACATTTAATACATTATTTTGTTGTGGAGCGACACAAACTACAGCGTGTTCTTTTGTCCTATGAAGTAACCAAGTGTCCTACATTGCCGTACCTTACATCTGATAGTAATCGTTTCTCACTTGGTTTACTTGGTCCTAAAAAATTTTATAAAAGCAAGTACAGAAACAATACACTATGCATACCTGTCCTTTTCCGGGGTGTTCCATATTTAGAAAGAAGACTCCTCGCTACAGATCTTCTAAAGTGTAGTAAATCCATTTCAGCTTCCTTTAGACTCTGGCACATATTCCTATGTAAAAGCCATGTATTATTTACTGGAATATCAAGTCCCCAGATTATGATTGGCCAGTACCACTTTTTGGATCGAATTGATGTTCTGTAATAGACAACCTTTTGATCCATTCGATCTGTTCCGCCCATATTTTCATTGTAGTTTTTTATAAGGTACGGCTGCTCAATTGCATTTTTTTTACTTCTGCAAAAGAATATCGTGTAGCAGAAGCGAGTGGGTAAACTCCACGTTTAGTTTTTTTTTTTTAGATCTTGTAGAGGACACTTTTGTAAGCGATCGGATCTTACAGTTCCGGTGAAACCAACCCCTATCTGCGTCATTTTATCTAGTAAGGTTAATGAGGAAAAAAAGTTGTCTGCATATATTCTCTGTGGCAGAAATTGTCATCCGCTGATTTAGGCAATTTATTAGAAAATTGGAGGATAACGCTTCCGCCTAAACCAAACTCTCCACGATAAGAATTACTAGATACTTTCGCACCTTGATAAATTTCAAAATCGATCAAATAACCATTTTTTAAATTCCAACACCAACTTTTATAATCAAAACGAATTGATTTACCTTGGCTGTGTTGCTTCATTCCGTGTTTCCCGTAATAGGGAATCATTGCTTCATCTATACTACTCTCAGAAGCCCAGATGATACAATCGTAAAATGACTTATTTAGTGAGTCAAGATACGGTTCTATCTTGTACACACGGTTAGTTTTATCAATGGTCGAATTATCATTGAAATGAATGAAATATAAAATTGTCTCAAATCGATTACGTCTCATACTATTTGAGATCAGGACATTGAGCAGATCATAAGCTTCTTCCCAATACATACGTTTTCGTGGTAGTACAGAATAACCACTCACTAGAAGGATTCCAAAGAAGTATTTCAATTCATCTAACCTAAGTTCTAGACGATGCCCTTTCTGCGAAGCATTTTTGGCAGTTTCTTTTACAATTTTTTAAAACAACTCATCCTTAAAAAACAACTGAAACCATTCAAGAGGTGTTTTTGCATTTGAGAAGAATGATAATTCATATTGTGGTGATACGTGTTCCAAAAACTTTCGTGATATTGTGTTTTGATCAGAAATGTCGCTATTTGTCCATGATCTCTCAACCTTATATTTTTTTGCTTGTTTACGTTTCGGTGCTGAAGAAATGTCAGTTGCATTTCCTAGTAAATCAGTAATATCAGCATCAAAATTTTCTGCTAACACAGTTGAAGTTGCAGCTTCTACCTCTTCAATATTAGACTCATCTATACGTATGTCGTCGTCTCCCTGATATAGGGCTAGTTCAGCTTCAGCTTCCAGCTGATGTTAAATTATCAAACGTACCTCCAAGATCTTCATCACCGCTATCTTCATCTGTTAGTTCATGTGGATCTGGAGGAGAAACATATAAATCCATTGATGATGACTGAATTCCTAGGTGACCTTCTTCAAGCATGTCCATTATTTTATGAGCCCTTGATTTGTGTAATTTTCATTGAGGTGTCATTGGTGCTGTGCCCTTCCTGGATGTTGATGGCGTATCAGTCATTTTGTTCCTGAAAACAAGTAACAAATCAACAAACAGGTCTATGTATGGTCTAAAAATTGTAAGCATCGCATGTGCTCAGCGTTGCGAAAACGCAACAGTCAACATTAGTGATATCTAATACTTACACACTTACAAAGAATGGTACTTACCACATATTTTTATATCACGTGACATATTCAGAATCAAACTAACTGGATTATTAATCAAAATAAAGATATTTGTTAGGACAGTTCTCACTTTTTCTACTGAAGCACCATAAAATATGTGTACCGATAATAACACTCCCAAACTGGATAACGTATTCGGAAAACGAGGCGAATATAAGCAACAGCCTGCCTGTCGACACAAACACTGGTTCATACTAGATAAAACTGCTCGAGGTATTCATTGAAAGAGCGCTCTCAGATGGGGATAGAAGGTATTTCAAAGAAGCGCGACCGGCGTTGCGTTTTCGCAACGTTGGGCGTTAATGGGTTAATAAATAAAAGCACAATACACGTTTTTGTATATTAGGTTTAACAAAAATCATATCTTGCCATGAAAAACAAAAGTAAAGCAACTGACGCGTTGATCTTCATCTTTGACAGTTCGTTCGTTACTGTAATTCTTATCGGTTTTGTGAGTGTGGAGTTGCTTTAGAATCATTTGTAACAAAAACAGTCAACGAGCGACCGAACGCTATTTTTTTATTGTGTTTTGATCGCCCTCAACCATCTTTAGACACCTTCAAGAATTTATACAGCAATTTAAAAGAGTTTGGGAGTTTTGTGAAGCCCAGAAGTAGGGGCAATATTGATGAAAACGTGCATATAAATGTTCTAGCTGTTGCTAATCAAAATCCATCTACACAAACACGGCAAATTGCACAAAACGTGCAATTTCACAACGCACAGTAGTGAGAACTTTAGCAAAACATAAATGCCATCCATATAAATATTCAGTTGGACAAACTTTGCACCCTGGTGCTGAGAAAAGAAGATTAAATTTTTGTAATTGGTTCATAAATATGTGCCATGAAAATAACAACTTTCCGGTGCAGATCTTATGGACCGACGAACTGTGGCATGTTCAATCGCCATAATGAACACCTGTGGGCTCAAGCAAATCCTCACCGTTTACAAGAAAGACGACCTCAGATTAAGTTTGACTTCAATTTATGATGCGCTGTTATTGATTCGCAGCTTGTTGGGCCATTTATTTTTAATGGGACTTTCACTGGAAATCGATATTTGAAATTTCTTAAGGAACATTTTAACAATATCCTAGATGAATCAACTTTACAAACTTGTGCAAACATACAGTGGTATCAACATGGTGGTGCCCCACCCCACTATCAGGCGAAAGTGATGAAATTTTTCCAAACTTGTGGTTATACAGAAATGGTCCTGTTTTATAGGCTGCACGTCCCCTGATTTTTTACCTTTAGACTTTTTTGTATTTGGAGTAATAAAAGATCTCGTAAGCAAACCAGGAGGAGCTACAGGAAGCTTTTTCTAATGCGTTTAACAGATTAGATTGGCCGTGATGAAAAGGTGTCGATAATAATCGTGGACATTTCGAACACTTACTGTAAATATCTTTTGTTTTCCAGGACATGTATTGAACGTGTATTGCGCTTTTCTTTATTAAAATAAGTGATACCACCCTTACATCACTACAATCTGAAAAAAAAATGCAGTATTAAAATATGTCATAGCCAACTACGCTTTCCATTTAAAAAAATTCAACTTTGGTTTATAACTTCAAAATGCTAAGCAAAATTAAAAAACTAGTAGGGTGACGTGTAACAAACCTTTTAAGTTGTGTTGAAATTTGCAATAATTTAGACAACTTCGTTCATTTATGTGTCATGTGAATTGCATACCTTAGTGGCTGGAAAGCATGCGTTTAGATATTTTAAAGTAGAGCTTGAACGCGCATTTTGTTTACACGTTGAGTTCGTGCGTAGACACCTTTTTGGATGTTGTTGTACGATAAATAAAGCAAGAAACATCCATATTTGCTCTTGAATATTTTTATCAAAAATGTCGTATATTTTTACGGTAAGAGCTAATTAAACCTATTTTTCATTGTTTGATATATTTACTCTTTTTCGGCACTTTTATTTTTATTTTTTATAACGTCAAATTTTCCTTTTACGTAATTTCATTGTACTATTACGTTTCAATTTAACGAGGATGACTCAGTAGAAGTTTATTGCTGTGCAGAAAAATTATAAATAAATGGTACATTAACCCGTTTAAATCAACCAAGTTTGACTGTTTTGTAAAGGAATTTACTTATTTGGGATCAATGAATATCAAAACCCTGTTATATTTCCATTTCAAGGTTAATTGCACAACCAAATTGGAAAGCGTGTACTCGCCAGCATTTTGTTATCAGTAACAGTATACCAGTGAAACCAAAATTTAAAAGTACGACAGGTATTTCATTTCTAATCATTAGTTTATACAGTATTTTTAAGTTAATTCAGATTTACTAACATTACTATTTAGATTTGCTACTTTATAACTTGAGTTAAAGATTTTTATAGTAAACCTTGTTATTGTTTCCAATTTTACATTTATTACATTTATGGTTTTCTTGTTTTCCGTAATATAAGTTGGCGCCCGAGGTATTTTAACATTTATTTACAGTTTGAAGTTACACCTTTTTTTATAAAGCGAACATATCTAACCACACACATTTTCTAATTAAAGCAAATCAAATTTTAAGAACATGGGCCTGTTTAATCGCCGACTGAGCTGAAGGCACAAAATCTTCTATTATTAGGAGTATACGTAATATTAAGGGTGAAATTATTAACAACAACCTCAACACCCAACTTTTTATTTTTATTACAGACGTTATTCGACACAAAATTATCTACAAATTGTATTTAAACAATGTTTATCTATCTTTAGAAATAAACGAATTAAAGCGCTGAAACGATTTTGGAGAATTTTACTTTTTTACAAATATCTAGTAAGCCATGCATTTTTTTAAATCAACAAAAGCGTTTCTGGATTCGTCTTCTAAAGAAGCAAACCTTCCCCATTTAAGCAAATGTGTAACTCTTATGGTTTTCCGAGATACCCATACAAATAACGAAAAAAAAACGAACTCTCCCTGTATACAAAGAACACATTATATGTTATAAACGAACAAACTAAATTATGCCAAACATTTAATAGTAAATAATCACGTTATGACTTCACAAAACAACATTAAATTTATACATTTATGTAATAAAAAATACAAATTAAGTGTTTTGGAAGCATTTGAAATTTATGAACATAAACAGAGTATCTTTAATGAACGAACAGGTTGATCTTATAAGTTATTTTAAAAATAGAATTAATTATAATTTATATCAAATTTGCTCTTTTACCTTAATGGTTTGTTATCAGAACTACTTGTTTTTAATTTTACTTATACAGGGTGCGGCATTAGTGCGTCGAAGTACAATATATCCGTTATTAAAGGAGATACCAAAAAGTTATTTACAAAAATTATAGGCAGCTTTAAACTACACATTATAAAATTATTTTCGTATTTACAGGGTGTTACATATTACCCGGGTGAACCAAACATACTTTTTTTTTAAATGGGGCACCCTATATATTATTTCAAATTTGGATTAAGCTCATCTCTCCCATACTTCCAATATAGGGTTTCATTACGTTATACAGGGTATTTCAAAAGTTATGATCAATTGTAATGATTATCATTTCAACGTCCTGTGTACCCTAGACAGAGCAACCTAACAATAATTTTTTCCAGGCGTAACTTTTTGACATTTAGTACAGTGTTACGAGAAAGTTCCATTTCTTTATTATTGCACCAATTGACTATAGAGCGAGCCAAAACTCGAACACATGATTTTGTCAATTTTTTCAAATGAATCACCCTGTATTTTATTTTAAAAAGTGAAAATACAATTTATGTTCTTTGATTTTTATTAAGCACTCCCTATCGTTAATTTCTGAGACATTTTCAATTTAATAACAGAAAGAGATTTTTTTAAAAATTTCTATTATAACATTATTATATTAATATTAGTTAAGTTGCTTTGGTATGTGTGAATCCTTGCGATATTGCAGGCTCGCATTCCATTAATATAAGTAATTTGATAGTAATCTCATTATATTTAGAATTTACATCAGTTCTACATACATAAAGACAAAATTTACATCGATTGGGGCTTAAACCTTGATGGTGCAGTTGGTTAGCGCGGTACTCTAGCAAAGTGCAGGTCGTAGGTTCAAATCCTACTCGAGGTAAACTTTTTATTTATGTATTTAATAAAATTAATAATAATTTTTAATTCTATTGTAACAGTTTAGCCGTGAACAAATAAAAGTGTGACAAATTATAAAAAATTCAAAAAACATCGGTTATTAAGACAAAATTCTTAAAAAATTAATCACGGCCTACTTGTTCTAATAGAAATAAAAAAAAATCTTTCTGTTATTAAATATATCGTACTTCGACGCACTAATGCCGCACCCTGTATATTTTTCTTGATAATTATACATGTATTGAAACGCGTAGAGAAATAAATAATTATACAGAAGAAATGTGGAATTATATTGTATTAGTAAATTTGGAATTCCACGAAGTAAGGTTATAAAGAATATAAATTTAGTTGTAAGGTGGTATATGCGTTGCACAAAAAAAAATTGCTTCTACACTTTTCTACTGTAATGTTTAGAAAAGTTGCCCACCATTTTGAATAAAATCCAAAACAATAGTTAAGCCATCTCCTGTTAACGGAAATGTGCAGAAAATATTTAGTGGCAATTCTATCTATAACTGATTTTTAACTTATTACATTGAATTTTAAGTAAACATGCAATGCTTGTTATGGTTAAAGTTAAATTTTGTAAACGTTCATGTATTTCTTTTTAGTTCGTTAACGTTTTCTTTTTTCGACGAATCCCGGTTTATACATACAAAAAATATAAAGTATAATGGGAGAACATAAAATGCAATTCTTTCCTGGACTAAATGAAACTTTGTAATTAAAACACTTATTGTTCTCGTATTTGTATGGCCAACTTTTTATCAAGTGAGACAGGACACTGTATAATTCAATAATTTCATTTATCTTTAATGTAGAATAAAACTATTTACAATAAAATCAAGTTAGTCATGGAGAAAGCTTTCAATTCACCGAGAAAGTAGTCATGACGTCGCCATCTTTTTTCCTAATAAAACCGCGAGTTGGAATAATTAACTTTTTAGAATTTTAATTAACGACTCATGTGGATTTTACAACATCAAGTTTATTTCTCCATTATGAAAATTAAGACGTAAAAACTGAAATTTTCCTCCTTTTAACGAGTTTTCCTCATTAAGTAAAATTCTCCGACAATAATAGTTTAGCTGTCGCCTTTGCTCGGTAATAACAATAAACAGATTGAAATTATAATCCCGTAACAAATTTTTGTCGGTGCATCTGCTACTGCTACCGGTAGGGTACAATAGTCTGTTACCTCTTCCAAACAATATCCCTCAGCAGTTGCTTTTACGATCGTAAAACCCTATTTATTTAAGAGGGGTTGCAATTTTGCCATTTTATGACACCTATTTAGGCCGTTCAGTAAATATAAATTATACATTTATTTTGCACGTCAAATTTCACTCGTAAAATCACCGAAATTTTCTCCGAATTTTTACTAATCCTGCCTACCCTTTCCTTTGACTAAATTCGCTAACTGTAAATTTTTAAAAGGGTTTTATTACACTGCAATTTGCAACAAAATGTCATAAATATTAAACCCCATACTGTGTATGCGACAGAAAAAAAAATGTGGTAAACGTCAGAAATTCTAACCTCACTTAATAATAATAAAGCACAAATGTAAACATTAAATTGCAGATATATAAAATCACATGCGGACGTTTAATAATAATTTTTGCATATTTACCTCATAAGTTCGCAAGTTTATTCATTTCACTTGCATAAAATTTGCATCAAAAAGAAAAACACATTCTGCCTCCATTTTATGTCACATAAATTAAACAAGTACCTTGTGTTTCTCGCTATCGATATTATTTTTTTTTTAATTCAAATCAGTGACTTTTACTGCACACTGTACACAATTTACAAACAATTTTACGAGTTTATATGGTAAATAGAAAAATGACGTGTGTGTATGTGTGTGCGGGACCCCTAGTTTGAATCTTCAGGAATTTATCATTAATTCTGAGAGGGCTCCTTTACTTAATAAGGGGGTTGTTTGACATTGACTCTCTACTTCCCATTTTTTTAATATAAAACACCCTTAAACAATTTTAATTAAGCGTCTGTAATGTTGATATCCATCCGATTGAAAACAGCAAAGTTGTGCATGTTAAAATAATTACCGATTCTAAATTCATTATTTTTAATACATTGTCTGTTTTTTTAAGCAATAAACAGTGTTGCCGTATTATTTTGTTATCTAACAGATTAAAATAAACAATACATGTTCATTCTGATTTGATCAATTATTCTAATATGAATTTATCATATATAAAATGGGTATTTATCATTACTGATAATTAATATTAATTCCTTTCTCTATTTATTTTTAGGTTATACACGGTGTCTCACATATGTAAGAATGGATTCTATCTAGGGATCTCGTAAATCATAAGAGATACAAAGAAGTTTAAATTAGGAAAAAGCTGGCCGTTATTATGCTCTGGAAGGTGACAATTAGAAACCTTGGAAATTACGTATATTTCCGAGGATTTCCGGAATACAAATTTTATTTGAAGAGAATAACAGTTTCGCATTATGGGCATATCGGTTTTTGAATCCGACGTTTCGTTTATTGAGATCAAGTAATTTTTTTAGAGGAAAACTTTAATTTTGCCACTCTAGTTTATCCATTTTTTCTCATTTTAATGGTACGTCACACTTGATATTTTACCGGCGCAAAGTTAGCCCCCCAACTTCAAATTATATTTTTTTACTGCAAATGTTTCTTTGCGTTGGCTGGCTATTTTTTTCTCTTTTTGGTTTGTTGATTATTACTACTTTCCCAATTTAATCCTAGAATACCAAGAATACGCCAAGTTTAAAATGACGTCATACTTGGTGAAAAAGTGCAACTAATATAACGGTTCTAATTTTCTGTAGACAGGGTGTTTCAAAAAAAGGTGGCCCTGTTGCTAGGATAGGTAAAACACTTAAAAATAAGTGGAGTTTGCTACAGGGTTTAAAAAAAATGTTTATACCCATTTTTTACGATTATGTCGAAACTGCTGGCAACATTGTAGTGAAATTTTGTATGCATATGTTTTGGAAGCGGACACATCCCATGAATTTGTTTTTATTTCTGGCTCTCATAGAAGGCGTTAGTTACACGGTTCGTACCGAGTAGTTTTAAACATAACTTTTTTCAGGTTAGATTTTCTAGTCCAAATTTTAAGCGAACTTAAACATTATTCAATTTTAAACCAAAAAAGTGCAATTGGTAAAACTCGATACTGTGTACCGTCTAAGGCTGAAGTTATTAATTAAACAAAGAATTACAAGAAGAAAATTAAAATAAATTCGGCTACAAACATGAAATACTCAATCAGTTAGAGTAAGTGTTCAAAATTGCCCTCCGTTTTTGCGAATACGCAATTCTGTCCTTTTTTTCTAAGGAATGCATTAACCTTCGAAACGGTTGAGCTTCAGCTATGAAGTCATTAAGGTCTGTCTTGCAACTCTTGACGTGAATTTGTTTCTGTACCATAGGCTTTTTCCTTAAGATACGACCAAACTGTGTACTCCAAAGGATTTAAATCGCATGACCGTGGAGGCCAATGGATCGAAGCTTCTGCAACTCGACCAATCCATCGATTCGGATAATGGTTACGACACCTTATATCAAAGTGCGTGGGAGCTCCATCATGCATAAAAATAGAGATCTTCGCTCGTTTAGCGTTAAATCTTCTAATATCTCGCATAAATGATTTTCTGAAAAGCAGAGGTACACATTACCATTAAAATTTCCAGGTAGCATGTGATAACCAATTAATTTGTTACCTAACGTTGCTGCCCAAATATAAACTTTAAACAAGCGTTGGTAATGTGATACCCTTTAACATGTGGATTCTCATCACAGCAGTAGTGTGCATTATGAGAGTTAAACATTCCTTGTCGCGTAAAGGTGGCCTCGTCGATAAAACGTTTTAAAAAATTGGGATTGAGGGCTGTCATTTCTTGTAACGTTTCCAAAAAATCCACTCCAACCGGTAGATCATCTGGCAAAAGCTCTTGGACTTGTATGCAGTGATAAGGATGTAGCTGCTGCTCCTTAAGTATCCTCCAAGTACTTGCAGAAGACGTATTTGTATGTCGTGATACATCCCTTACACTAAGTGTTGGATCTTGATCAACTAAATCTAAAATGATGTTTTCTTTCTAAAGGGTTCTTGTTGTTCTGGGCCTACCAAAATTAATTTTTTTTCTGGTCTCACATTCCCAGTTTCTCAACAACGTCGTTCCACGGCTCTAAACGTTTTTGTATTTGGTATGTTTCTTCTGGGAAACTTTTCTGTATTAAGCGTAACCGCTGCCCTAGAGTTTCCTAAACACTCGCTTAAGGTTAATAACATGTCGGTGTATTCAACATCTGAATCCATTTTGATTATTAATTAACGTATTTCTTAACAATATTAAATGTTATTGACATTACGTCTTAACTATCAATAAATGTTAGTTTTCCACGGTTAACTGATGACATTTTAAACACTTGCTCTAACTGATTGGATATTTCATGTTTTTAGTCATATTTATCTTAGTTATATTTATTTAATGCTATTGTTTTTGGTTTTTAATAAGAATACTTATTTTATATCAGCATCAGTTATTACTTCATCATTTTCAAATCAAAATATTCCGAAAACGGTACTCAGTATCGAGTTTTACCAATAGTACCTTTTTGGTATAAAATTGAATGATGTTTAAGTTAATTTGGACTAGAAAATCTAACCCCAAAAACGTTACGTTTAGAACTAATCGTTACGAACCGTGTAACTAGTGCCCTCTATGAGAGCCAGATGTAAACCCAATTTCATGGAATGTGTCAGCTTCCAAAACATATTCATACAAAATGCCATTACAATGTTGTCAATAGTTTCGACATAATCATAAAAAATGGATATATAATTTTTTTTCAAACCCTGTATCTTGAATACGGATACCATTTCGAAAATTTTTTACTAAGCAAACCCAACTTATTTTTCACCCTAGCAGCAGGGCCACGTTTTTCTGAAACACCCTGTATAGAACCCAGTGCAACCAGGAAAATTTAGTTCTTAAGTGTTGGCAACAGTTTGCAAGCTTGAGCGATACATCATAAACGATTTACGAACGATTGATTTATGTAGTTTGTGTTTAAATAGCAATTAATTCTACGTGAAAGAACGGTGTAAGTCCAAAATTCGTAAATTTCAAGAAACGAAAAAAACGGGTTCATTTGTAAACTAATGAAAATATTACTACATGACGTCATTTTAAAAAAGCCTATAGATACTAACCTACGTATTATAAGTGCTTTCAGTTCAAAACTAGTCAGCCTTAATATTTTTTTTTAGCAATGGAATCTCGACCTAGAAAAAAAAACGTCAATTTAGATGTCGAGGGGGGACATTCAAAAACAGTGTTCATGGAATTTTACTTTTCACCCTTTAATCCCCACTCCCCTCACTTTAAAATTTCAAATTGAACCCCCTTGCTTGTGATACATCATTTTGAAGGTATTCAAAATACAAATCCAACGGTCTTCAGAAAATTGATTTCCATCGCCCCATTTTGAAATTACAAGCGAAAATGTCAATACTATAGGAATAAATTTTGTTCATTGATTTCATTGTTCAAGACAAAAACAATACTTTATTAAATGCTCAAAATGTTGTTCTCTATTCTTAGGTTAACAATAATACAATCTATTCGTGTAACCTCACTTTATTAAGTACTCAAAATGTTCTCCATTCTTAGCTAGACAATAAAACAATCTATTAACGAATTCTTCTCTAACATTTTGAATTGTTTCCGCAGTAATTTGCTGGCAAGCTTGAGTGATCCTAGCTCTAAGGGCCTGAATATTTTCTGGTTGAGGGTTACGATACACGATTGATTTTAAATAACCCCAAAGAAAATATCCAATGACGTTAAGTCGGGAGTTCTAGCAGGCCTCTTCTACAATCCATTTGCCGGGAAACCGTTGATTAAGCCACTCGCGAACACCCAACGCATAGTATGTGGGTGCACCGTCTTGTTGATACTGCAAATTTCTTTCATCTAACAGTGGGTTCGTCAGCTTGATTTTCTAAGGACTCAGTTATAAACGGATCAATGTAGTTTTCCAATAAATTTAAATACAAATCTGCGGTTAAATTTTCTTCGATAAACAAAGGACCTATTATTTCCTTTCCAAGAATTCCTGCCCTGACATTAATTTTTTCTGGAAACTGCGTATGACCCTTTAAGAACACGTTAGGATTTTGAAGATCCCAATATGTACAGTTCTATTTATTAAGAAAGCCATTCAGATAGAACATCGATTCGTCATTGAAGCAAATATTCTTTACCAAATTGCCGTCATTTTGAATCATCGCAGTCATTATTTCACAGAATTGAATCCTCCTATCGTAATCATCTTCAGTGAGTTCATGGAGAATCGTAAATTTGTAAGGAAAGAACTTGCGACGTTTTAAAGTCTTGTGTATGGAACCAAAAGAAATATTCATTAATACAGCGACTTTTGGAATTGAAGTCGTAGGTTCAGCGGCAAAATGGCCTAAAACCTCAAGTTGTGCAGCTCCGTTGAGAACTCGTGGTGTCTTTCTTACTTTGTTACATACTGAGCCAGTTTCTTCAAATTTTCTCACCAAAATTAGCAAATATTGATATCCAACATTTTTTTCAGGATGCATTTCGTTGAAGACGCGGGCTGTGCTACGAGCACACTTATTCTGGGCTCCATACAAATAAATAATTTCAACTCTTTCTTGAATAGTGTAAACCATGATTGATTCTTGGTTTTATTCAAATTCAATGTTTCAAACTGAAGTAATGAATTGTTAAAATTCAACAACTTAACCGAAACAGACTTGATTATAAATCGTTGCAGTCGGCAATAAATTACAAACTGAAATACGGCTTACCTTAACTGAACTCTTAAAGCAAAAATAATCCAAATCGATAAAAACACGATAAAAATATTCGAGAGAGGAGATATCGTTTCCGTATCACTTCGTATTTCAGTACTTGATAAACTAGGGGTATTGTCTTGAACAATGAAATCAATGAATAAAATTTATTCTTATAGTATTGACATTTTCGCTTGTAATTTCAAAATGGGGCGATGGAAATCAATTTTCTGAACGCGGTTGGATTTGTATTTTGAATACCTTCAAAATGATGTATCATAAGCAAGGGGGTTCAATTTGAAATTTTAAAGTGAGGGGAGTGGGGATTAAAGGGTGAAAAGTAAAATTCCATGAACACTGTTTTTGAATGTCCCCCTTGACATCTAAATTGACGTTTTTTTTTTCTAGGTCGAGATTCCATTGCTAAAAAATATTAAGGGTGACTAGTTTTGAAATGAAAGCACTGTATGTTTTTCGGTGTTTGTGTGTCTGTATGAAGGGTAAATGATACTGTGTATGTTCTGTGAGAGTGTCTTTGTGTTGTGTGTTTTTAGTTGTGTAAACTCAAACTCAAAACTTTTATTTATACAAAATACAAAACAATATTTCCAACATCTTATATTTTTATATTTTAAGAAACAATGCTAATTTTTATTGAACGAACAGCACTCAGAACAAATTTTAATTTGATGTTCACTGCATAGAGCTCAGGGACTGTACGTTGTTGTCATCCTTTTCTTGGCAATAAGACACTGGCTTCAATATGTTTTCCTTCCAGAGGCTTTTTTCTCCTATTCTCCGTTGGTTGGATTGTTTTCCAATACAAAAAAAAAGAGATTGTTTCACGTGACTGGGCATTAAAGAAATGTGTAGTCTTGTTTGTTGCCTGGTCAACTCTTCGTGCAGCTGAAGCATGTACTGCCCTCTATTTTTCGGTTTCTTGCTAGATACACTTACATAGTGATGGCAAAGAATGTATGAATTCAGAACTACAATATTCATCAGGTTGTAGAACACACAAAGGGACCAGCTTTTGGTCTTTCTGTTGCAGCACATATTTTGGGCCATCTGGCCAGAGGTGTCTACAGCTCCTTTTGTAGAGTTATATACAGATGCTATTTCAGGCTTCAAAGTAGTGAAATTTATTGTATTAGTAGTATGCATCGACGATTGCAAAAATACATTCTTGTTTCGTTTAGCTTTATAGGAAACTAAGGTAATATTTGTATTGAAAACAGCCACTGATTTTCCGCACTCTTGGTCCTTGTTATCGAGCAATTCCAAAGGAATTTGTGGTTTGTTTTTTCGCATTGTGCCGATTGCTTTTAATTTATGTGGATAGCCAAGTAATTTACTGGTTGCGATTGCTTCCCCAAACTGGTTGAGTGAGAGTTTCGACAAAATAATCTGCCAGAGGAGCTCCATCAGTTTTAGTTGACTTTCTTAAGTATGGATTTGCACTTATAACATATTTAGTTGCCATATAGCTCTCTTTATACAATACTTATTCGGTTTATTGGGAAGATACATTCTAATGAGGCATCTACCCCTTATATCTACTAATTGTTCGATCGTAATATATGTACTTGGTTCAAAACTAATCCCCTTTTTATGCTGTTCTCTAGTGCCTGCTTCGTCAAATCGCTTGAGTTTATAAAAAAATTAAATCTCTCTTTGCCCATAGTTGCTCTATATTTCGCACTCGAATATGCTTCAACAAATAAAATATCAGTACAAAGGTGGTTATCTTTAAGTCCAACAGTTAGAATTATTCCTCCCATCAGTGCTTTTAGTTCGGATATCGAAGCTTCAGAAATGGTTGTTTTTTTGTTTTATAACGTTCGTGCAACTGTTATTGTTTGTTTCAAATAGAATCTCAGCAAGCATCTCATCAAAATATAAACAAAAGGCACTAAATGGATCCAAAACATTTTTAGCTTCTCCTTTTGGACCTGGTCGAATATATAAGACGATTCTTTCAGGGGTGGTTTCCTTGTTAGATGTTATAGGAGAACTAAACCATCTATATCCATTTCTACCCGTTCATTGTTTTTTGTAGTACTTTCGGATAGCTGACTTGCTGATTTTGAGGGCTGCGTTTGACGCCCAACTTCCCCCACTTCTTCCAAAGTATAAAATTAATATCTCGACTTCTTGGCATTAGATTTTCCGAATATCTGGTCACTGGCTGATGTAGATGGCTTCACTTCATGCTGTTTACATCCTGATTTAGATGTTTTACCTAAAAATTGTTCATAGGATGACGTAGATGGCTCCAGTTGAAGTTCAAATACTTCAAAGTTATCGAATGAAATTCTTGCCGGTTTGGCTTGACATTTTTTGGCAAGTTTACCTTGGTTGTTCTTTTCTTTCAAATTCCAAATATGTTTCTTCGGCTTCATTGTACTAATTTTCATCGATCTTATCAGGAATATAATCTTTATCGGCTATACTATTATCAGTGTCGAAATAGGATTCAATTTGTCCACTACTGTTCTCCGAATCGCTTACGTCACTAAAGCCACTTCCATTAATTATTTTGTTAGTCAATCACGCAAAATTTACGTGAATTAGTAATCTAGGTTTAATGTTTAATTTTAGACGTTAGTCTACAAAGTCAATTTTTTTTGTTTTTTTTTTTGCAATCGTTTGTTGGTCGTTGGTTGGTGTTTGTTGGTTATTTTTTGTCGTTTGGTAGTTATTAATATTTTGACAATTAATTTTTTTTAATTTACGCGTAAGGTTAAAATTTTTTATTTTTCTTGTTATAATCGCTTGTCGACTTTTTATTAGTATTTTCTCAACTAATTTTTTTTTAATTTAGACGTGAGGTAGCTCACAAGATTAAAATTTTTGATATTTTATGCGAAAAATGTAAAAACGAAACAATAAAAAAATGGAGAACGAACACCGACACACGATTGCCAGTAAGAAAGTAGAAATTTCAATGTCGGGAGACAAAACCGACAAACGACAAAAAAAAAATGCAACAGGGGGGCTAAAACTTCACGCCTAAAAAAATTGAATTGGTTGAATAATAATAATAATCAACAAACGATAAAAAATAGCCAGCAAACGATAGTAACAAAAAAACTCAAAAAGTTTTCGTATAATTTAAAAAAAAATTATTTGGGAAAATACTAGTTACCAAAAAACTACAAACAGTTTCATAGGTTTACCAGTAGATTTTAAGGAATCTCCATAGGAAAAATCAAGGGGCGAGACAATCAGGTGATCGTGCTTGGCTTTCATTAATAGCAATTGTTAGTATGCAATCAGTTCTTTACTGCCGCAACATAGTAACTGCAGCTATGTACATTAATTAAGCTTCAATCGAATATAATTCACCCCTGTAGCTCAGTTGGGAGAGCGCTCCTCGTAGGAGGAGATGGGTTTGAATCCGATTCGATGTATATTTTCTATTTTATTTTACTTAAAATCATGAGTTGATCATCCTATTTCCACAGTGTTTGGTTTTGTAGCGCGACGTTTCGGAAGCGGACTCTGCGTTCGGCATCAGACTTAGTCCTGAGAAGCACTGATTTCGCAGTTAAGTCGAATTTATTTACTATAATTTTTTTCCCAAGCACTTTACTACTAAAGACGAACCTAAATACACAGCGGTAATACCATGTATAACAAAATACGAAGGGCAGGCAGTAATACAAGGAAGTCATTGCCTTCAAATAGACAGGAATACTAACCAAAACCAAACCACACAATGAATACCAAAATGCCAAAGGCTGTGTATACACCGTAGCATGCGAATGAGGCAGATCATACATAGGAGAAAGCAGTAGACCACTCAAAGTGAGAATTCAGGAACACAAGAACAACATCCGCGAAAGATCAAGAATCGTCGAAC
This sequence comes from Vesta saturnalis, assembly GCA_036346205.1. Lineage (NCBI taxonomy): Eukaryota > Metazoa > Arthropoda > Insecta > Coleoptera > Lampyridae > Vesta > Vesta saturnalis. The sequence goes on from JARFJB010000948.1 coordinate 480,224, forward strand.
ATGTCTGGAACAAAGACCACCCAATCCTGGGATAACATACAGATAGTTGCAAAGGACGAGAATACAACTCACCGAAAACTCAAAGAAGGCACGTACATCGCACTGATAGAAAGTCCAATAAGCCAAGCTAGTGTTGAAACGAAACGGATTCCAATAATGCGCGAAGAATTTAGGCGAAATAGATTATGGCACAACATGCTCAATGAACTATTACACAACCACGGAAAAGATATATATATATATATATATATATATATATATATATATATATATATATATATATATATATATATATATAAGCTCTAAAAAATATATAGTGGCTCAGTGGTTAAGGTTTCAGATTTGTAAGTGAAATGTACCAAGTTCGAATCTGAGAGTAGTCAAGTGCTTGGGAAAAAATCATAGTAAATGAAATTGACTTAAGTGCGAGATCAGTATTTTTCAGGACTAAGTCTGACGATAGAAGCAGCTACAAAAGTAAAAGTTGTGGAAATAGGCCGATCAACTCAACTAACATTAAAATCGGAAATGTGGTATAATTAATGTGTGCGCCTATTTAAAAACAATAATTGATGATGTTTTTCAGTAATAGAAATTTTGAAGGCAATAACCGATATGACCATTGTGTAGAACTTAAAATGTGGTAATGGCATTGTGCAAATTATCTTACTCTACTTCTTCAAATAAAATCAAAAAAAAAAGAAAAACTAAATTTTTCCGGAAATATTCGTAATCCCAAAGTTCACCTTCCAGCGTTGGGATTGTCGATTAGAAGTTTGAACAACGATTGATTGAATAATCGATTTATGAAATAATCGATGGATTATGTAATCGGTTAATCAAATATTCCATTAGTAATAGGGAATGGAAAGCAACGTATTTCATTCCCTCCACAAAGGGGAGGTAGGGCTGTTCGAGCTTTTCACGCTCCTTCAGCCACAGCGATAGATTCGCAGCTAATATGTATATGTACAATACGTATATAGGCATGGTGGGATTAAAGATGGGTGCGGTCAGAATAGAATCTGAAAGAATGGAGTTAGGGTTCCGAAGGGTAAGATACTACAGCAGTATTTGCCTAAATAGCGTCACACCCCCTGAAAAACCTCATGCAAGGTAGACGGTAACGGGGATCGTATCCATTACCTCGCGAATACTAAGTAGATTGTGCTACCGCAGGTTCAACTAGCTTGGTATTAATAACAAATCGAGTAGTCAAACAATAAGTAATTGGAGAACGTCAGTGTAGAGGCAAATAGCATGAGGCATACATTACAAATATATTTGGGTAAAGTTAACTTTTACTGGCCAGAAAGCTTCAAGTGGAATGGGGGTGCCCGATTATAAATTTGAACAATCTATAATCGATTACTGGAAATAATCGTTTTTAATTAACTTTTAATAATTGATTGATCCAACAATCGAAAATCGATTATTTTCAAATCAAAATCCGATTAATCGATTATAAATAATCGATGTATCGATATTATTGCCCACCCCTATTCTAGAGTACAATGGTCAACTGTTTTGACCTACTTTGTATCTCTTTACGAGATCCCTGTACAGAGCATTTATATATGTGGGGATGTTGCATATTTTTTTCTTATAAAATAGTACAAAGTAAACTTAAGCTTATTCACAACTGATTGAACATTAGAACTTTGATTTTCTAAATTGTGTAATTAAATTTATTGACGCTAAATGTCTATAAATTTGCAATGTTGCCAGATTGATATACTAGTGGAAGGCGTACCAGGTGATCAAATAAAAGTGTTAGTCTGCTATACCTTCAAGAGTAATAAAGATACGGGTTTGGGAAAAACGCTGTAGATTATTTTTTAATTCATACGGTTGCCACAAGGGAGTTTCACATGCACGCTAAATAGAGTATCGTTCTGTAAACGTGTAAATGGAACATGTTGAAAATGGTACCAATCAACTGAGCACCTCCGCATTTGTCAAAAATGGGCCATTTTATAACCATTCTTTTAGATTAATTTTAGACAATTATGAAACAAAAAATGTTTTAGACTGGATCCTATAAAGTGCTAGTATACAATTTAAAGTGGGTGATGCTAGATTGAGTTCCAAGTTACCCACGATAAGGATCGACAACTACTAACAATTTAAATTATATCATAATTTTAGATTAATATTTTTCTATCAATCTCTAATGGTTAATTCCACCACTATCGTACCGCAAATTTTTTAATTGCCATAATTTTCCACCAATTTTAGATTAATCGTGTACCTAATACAATGGATTTTTTCTATCATCCTTCAATGAGCTCATTTCACCCCTATCATATACTGAATAAATCAAATCGGATTCACATTAAAAAAAACGTTATAATATAACCGATTTCTTCTACCTGCTGTGGCGCTTTAATTTTAAACTTATTTTAGACTAGTTAAAACATAATAAATTTTATCTTTCGATCCCTAATATGTTAATTTAACCCTCCTATATGCAGTATATAGGACCGGATTTGAACAAAAAAAAAGCCATTGTCATAATTTTCGACTATTCATTTAATACTCGATCGATATTTTTCTATTAACCCAAAATGGTTAATTCCACCCCCATTATGTCGAATATATGAAATGGAGTTTAAGCCGGAAAACCATTGCCCTAATTTTAGACTACTCACACAATCCATGACTATTTATTTGAAACACTTAAGATTTTGGATTTGGATTGAAAAATCGATTGTGTATAATCTAAAATTACGCCATGCTTTATCCGGTTTACATTCCATTCCATATATTCAATATGATGAGAGTGAAATTAACCATAAAGGGGTTGACAGCAAAAATCCATTGAGTGTCAAAAGTATAGTCTAAAATTATGGCAAAGTGTTTTCGTGTTTTAATCCGATTTGGTATGTTCGGTATGTAGGAGGGTTAATTCAATACATTAGGGGTTTAAAGCTAAAATCTATTGCCTTTAATAAATAGTCTAAAATACGTCTGAAATTGAAATTACTTTTTTATCCGGCTTAAATCGGTTCTGTGTATTTGATATGCTAGTATGATGAGGGCGAACTAGCTCATTGGGGGTTGATATAATCGACTGTGTTAAGCAATGATTTATCTGGTTTAAATTCGATTCGTATATATTCGATAGGATGAGGATGTAATTAACCATTGTGAGTTGATAGAAAATATGGGTGATTTGCCCAAAGCTTATTTTAAAGTTATGGTATAGTTTAAATTGTTAATAGTTATCGATTCTTATACCTTGGGGGTGCTAGCTTGAGCTCAAATAAAATAAAGTGAAGTTCTTACAAATCTTTCAAGTCTGTGTTTTGTTTCACCAATTTTGAAAACTCAAACGAAACGAAACGCTTAGGACACTTTCTAATTACATATCGTAGGAATAATTAAACATGTTATCACAGTGATAGTGAAAAATGACAATTCCACTAAAGCGGTGCGCTAAGAAGGAAGAGTTCTCTTGTTTCTTGTTTGTAATCAAGCTGCAAGATTGAAATGCATGGTTGTCACTCCCAACAAGTGTATGAAAAGAGCAACATATTAAAAAACCAACCTGAACAAGCAAATCGTGGTGTGACGCCCGAGTCAATTTCAGAAATTGAAGTCTTGCGGAAAAAAACATTATTGATGAAATCGCTGCAGTTTTGAAAGTGAGTCATGGTTCTGGTCATCACATAATTCAGGATATCCTTCAGTTGCTTCAAGTGTCAGAAAGATTGGTGCTTAAGCATTTGGCCTGAAAATTAAAACAACGATACTTGTGTAGAACTTTTGCAATGGAATGAATAAGGAGAGAGATGCTTTTCTGAAAAGGATTATAACTGAGGATGAGCCCTGGATACCATCAACCTGAAACAAAGAGAGCTAGCCAAGAATGGTGTCACTGTTCTTCGCAGAAATCCAAAAAAATTCACTGCCCCCAAAAGGAAAGGTTGTGCTCTTTTTGGGCATACAAAAGAGGCCATTTTCGAGCACTGAAAGCATAATAGGATTACTTCTATTATTACCACATACTTTGAACTTAAGTCTGAATTAAACTAATCTCTCAGTAATGATATTTTTTGCAAAACGACATCCTGCGTCCACATACTGCGCGTAAAACTACGTCGGCCATTTACTATTTGAAGTTTTGAGTGTCTACCCCATCCTCCTTATTCCCCTAACCTCTCTCCAAATGACTATCGTGTGTTTGGTCTACGGAAAGGACATTGCATATATATATATATATATATATATATATATATATATATATATTGTCCGCAGTTTGTGCTTCACAAATAAGCGCCACCTCGTCATAAAAAAATTCCTTCAAAATACTTCATGAACCGTTGCTTGAAATTTTGTACGAAAATTGCATTTGCAATATACATATTGTCCCGTAGTTTGCGCATTGTAAATAAAGCCCTCCAACGTCGTAAAGAAATTAACAAAATCCATAGTAAGTACTTAATGGAATGGGAATTTTTTTGAGGAAAATAATTTGCAACATACACATTGCCCTGTTGTTTGAGTTTCTGAAATAAGCCCTCCATCCTTATAAAGAAATTAAAAATCTTTTTACGAAAATAATATTTACTAACTTCTGTTGCAATATACATATGGTTCCGTAGTTTTCGTCTCACAAATAAGCCCCCTATCATCATAAAGAAATTATATAAATTATTAAAAGTACTCAATTAACTGCTGTTGAAAATGTTTGTACGAAAATAATGTATAATACATCCTTTTTGCATATACATGTTTTCTCGTAGTTTATGCTTTACAGATAAGCCCCCATTGTCATAAGCAAATTAAAAACATTCCATAAAACACCTAATGAACCATTGATGAAATTTTTTTTACGATAATAGTTTCTACAAACTCTCGCTTGCAATACACGTATTCTCCTGAAGTTTGTGCTTCGTAAATAAGCCCCCCTATCGTCGTTTAAAAATTAAGTTTCCTTAAAAGTATGTAATGAACTGTTGCTCGGGATTTGTTTACGAAAATAATTTGTGTTAACGCCTATTTACAATATACATATTATGCCATAGTTTGTGCTTTACAAAAATCCCCCCCCCCCGCCCCGCCAAATCGTTGTAAAGTTAAGAAAATTCCTTCAAAATATCTGGTGTGGAACACCACACGACCTTCCATCTTGGCCAAAAGTTGTAAAATGAGCTAATAAGTCTATTTAGCGATAGTGAACAAAAACTCGATTCTATACCTACATATGTATATAGGGTGTTTCAGTGATGTTGGGCCAAACTTAAAGGGGTGGTTCCTCTCTTAAATATAAGTCGAAAAATATATTTCAACTCAAAATGACTTTTCGTTTAAAAGACACAGGGTGTCAAAGTTTAAAGAAATATAACAGTTTTTGGTTATAACTCGTGTAAATTTAAACCGATTTTGATGAAACTTGGCATGAACAATAAACAAACAAATATCTTTAAATTGGCTATTTCAGGTTTTGTAGATGTCTTCCAGTGGCGTAGATATTCAGGGTTTGTCCCCTTTTTGCTTCCCCTTCTTTTATGCCACTGCATTTTTCAAACCTAAAAGTCTTCTTTTAATTTTAAATTTTATTTAGAAAAAGAAATGACTGTTGAAAAATTTTGATTAGAAGCTTATTTACAGAGATATTTTAGAAGTATTTCGTTTTATTAACGGTCCACGGACATTGCAACTTAGAAAAAAAATGAACAGTTGTAATTTTTTTATTACAGATCAAAGATTAAAGATTAAACACAAGATAAGAACAATAACATTTTTTAATAATAAATAGAATATTGTATCCAAAACCAAATTTATAAATTTATTATTTTTTATAATACATGTTCAAATTGTCGCCCTTCCGCATCTATACAGGCTTGACATCGTTTTAACATTGAATTGCGAACTCTGCCGAAGATGCCTGGCATTTCTCGTATTTCATGGAAGGATTGGAAATGGTGTCCCCTTCCTCTGCCCCCCTAGATCGTTCGATTTAACGCCCATTGATTTTTTCCTTTGAGAATATGTCAAATCTAAAGTTTATGACACTCCTGTTGATGATCGCGATGGCTTGGTAAACATAATTTTTGCCGCCTTCCATGAATTACGAGAAATGCCAGTCATCTTCGGCAGAGTTCGCAATTCAATGTAAAGACGATGTCAAACCTGTATCGATGCGGAAGGGCGGCAATTTGAACATTTATTATAAAAAATAATAAATTTAGTTTTGGATATAACATTTAAAATGTTATTGTTCTTAAAAAATTACAACTGTTAATTTTTTTTTCTAAATTTCAATGTCCGTGGACCGTTAACAAAACGAAATACTTCTAATCAATATGTTTCAAGAGCCGTTTCTTTTTCTAAATTAAATTTTAAATTAAAAAAGACTTAAATGTGACAAAAATGCAGTGGCGTAAAGGATAGGGAGGGAAGTACGGGGCAAACCCTGAATATCTAAGCCATTGGAAGACGTCTTTAAAACCTGAAATAGCCAATTTAAATATCGTTGTTTGTTTATTGTTCGTGCCAAGTTTCATCAAACTAGGTTTAAATTTACACGAGTTATAACCAAAAACTGTTATATCTCTATAAACTTTGACGCCCTGTATCTTTTAAACGGATAGTCATTTTGATTTGAAATTTATTTTTTCAACTTATATTTAAGAAAGGAACAGCCCCTATAAGTTTGGTCCAATATCACTGAAATACCCTGTATGTAGGTTGAAAGGTAATTAAGGGTGAAAAATAAATTAACCTTTTAGCATGTTGTGGTTATCATAGTGATCACGTCACTAAGGAATATTGAACCTTAGTCCACTAGTATACTTTGATAAACGCGGTTGGTTATCTTATTCATATCACTCTGATAAATGGTTATTGAGCAAAAGTGGTCATCTAATCCCGGCGCTCTGAAGAAATGTACAAATCCTTAAGTTCTATACGTATACTTCTACACCCATGGCTACAAATTTTAGCTACTTAACAGTTTGGGTAATAACAAGATTTGGTGCCTTTTGCTCAATCGTAGATTAAAGCGGGCAGGTGCATAAAATTATCAATTTGCCTTACTAACCAAAAAATATTTACACGTACCTAGATATGTTCGCTACAAAACCGGGGTTGCTTCTTTCTGAAACTAATAGTTAAATATTCGGACGCCAACTTGTTATTAAATATGGAATAAACAAGTAAACCATTATACAATAAAGTTAAAAAAAAATTCTACAGTAACAAATTTATTACACAGCCTATATTTAATTATAAACGGAATACCTTAATGCTAATGTTAGTAACGTTATAACCTAATGGATACTTAATATTGTGAGTAATTAATGGAATCAGAATACCTTATTCTTGGTCACACTGTAAATAATGAAATGGATGCCTGCTGTGTCAGCGTTTTGGAAAATTGTTGCGTAATATTACTTCAGATTGAAATAAATCTGGATTTGTATGCTTAATAATTCCCAAATGAATAAATCTCACTCTAAATTAATCGTACTAATACCGTAACTTAGATTAACGGTAATTTCGTAGATGTATATAATACAAAATAACTCACCATAAAATTTATAGCACTTTTAATAAAAAATATTTAACAGAACAAAAATGGATGCTTACGTCCACCTTAAAACTATCATCAACAAAGAATCGCTAATGTGGTCTTTGCGCATGAATATGTCTGAAACTGAATGTCCAAACGATATGCGTACAAGTTCTAATTAAAATAATTAAATGTTTGTTTTTATGCAACACACGCTGCACGAAATGCACGTTAATTGCCTACAAAGAGGTGAATTGTTATTAACAACACGTTCGAAGTTTGTTACAGAAACTGCAAATTTTCCTAGACAGCAGTTTGTTTTGGAAAATTATTTTAGTAAAGAAGACCGCGTACGTTTCTTACAGATATTTTTACGTTAATTAGGCAGTTTAGACTTTATATTAGTGACTATCATTGTTCAATATAAGTTCTAGTAAGTTTTGGTGTATTACATTTTCGAAGATAAGACCGAGCTAGTAGAGTAGTGGTGACACGATCTGCTTAGCATTTAGGAGGTAATGGGTTCGATTTCCGTTACCGTCTACCCTGTATGAGGTTTTTTAGGGGATTTTGCTCATACACACGGTGTTTACGCATACCATCTGCGGCTACTTAGGCGAATGCTGGGGTAGTATTTCCCCCCTCAGAACCCTAACTCCGTTCGTTCCGTTCCTATCCTGGCTACACCTACCCTTAATCCTACTATGCATATATACGTAATGTATGTATGTATGCTGGGAATCCATGGTTGTGGCTGAAGGAGCTTGGAAAACTCAAGCAGCCCGTACTCCTCCTTGGGGTGGGAATGAAATACGTGGCCTTTTCCTTTTTCTGAACACAAGTCGATTCTTTTATTCTCCTTAAGCCACCAAAGAGCAAATAATGGGTTCACTTGCTGTAACGAATGCATTTTTACATGGAGATGAGATAATTATAAAAAAGTTTCCTTTTGATTTTCGGCTACGAAAATATGGATGGTTAAGTTCGACGTGGAATACATGTCATTTTATCTTTTTTGTTGAGGTTCAGCAAATATGTGTTCCTTGGCTAAAAAATTTAAGTTCTGCGATGCTTTTGATTTAGTGGACAGTATCACGAGATGTGAGATGATGGTATAATAGTTCAAGCATCCTGACTAACGGTTGATACAGGAATGAAAGTTACAAGATATTCTTCACCTTCCACTTTTCTTCCATCAAATGAAGATCAACTAAAACCTTCCGTGTCTGCAAGGATTAGGAATAGGAAAATAGGGATTTTAATAGTGACCATTCTATAGCTGATCCAAACTATCAGAATGAACCCCACCTAAATCCTAGACAAACACACAGTTTCTCAGATGTTTTGTAAATAACCTTTAAATCGTGTACCAATCCTAAAGTTCTTATACGTACACCCATGGCTACAAATTTTAGCTACTTAACAGTTTGGGTAATAAATAGAAGATTTGGTGCCTTTTGCTCAGTTGTAGATTAAATTCGACCAGGTTCTTAAAATTCGATTTGCCTTAATAACCAAAAAATATTTACATGTAGCTAGATATGTTTGCTTTAAAATCGAGGCTGCTTCTTCCTGAAAATAACAGTTAAATATTCGGACGCCAACTTGTTTTTAAATATGGAATAAACAAGTAAACTAGTATACAATAAATTTCAAGAAAATTTCTACAAGTTTTATTAACACAACCTATACTTAATTATAAACAGAAATATTTAAAGCTAGGGCAAGTAACGTTAAAAACTAATGAATAATTATTAATGTTGTAAGTAATTAATAGAGTAAGAATACATTATTTTTGGACACACTGTAGATACGATATGGCTGCATATGCTGTGTCAGCGTTTGAAAAATTGATTCGTAATTTTACTTCAGATTGAAATGACTAAATGACCAAATGACTAAATTTGCAGGATTAAAGTATTTTAGAATTCCACTTCCCATTAACGCAGGTGATTATCACACTCTTGATTAATCGTGCGTAGATGTATATAGCGTGTGAAAAGTATCAGTAAAGATGAAATTAAAGTAAATATTAAAAAATAAAAAGTGCCTGAAAAAAGCAAACGGCTCAAACTTTAATATAATAGTTTTTTTTACAACTTACCATACAATTATATGGCACTTTTTTTTTAAATTTAACAAGCAATAATGGACGCTACATCCACCTTCTTAACTCAAATAAAACGACGCTAAGCTCTTTACTCATGAACATGTCTGAAACTCGGACGATATGCGTAGGAGCTCTAATTAAAATAATTAAATTGCATGTTTTTATGCAACTAGAAATGCAACACACGCTGCACGAAATGCACGTTAATTGCCTACATATACGTAAATTTGATTACAAACTTACAAAGTTTGTTACAGTTTCATCAGATAATGAAGATGATGTTACGAAATCTTTAGATGATGCTGCCGTGATATTTGAAAGTGAACCACAATTTATTCACTATAACTTTCTGCAGTTTGATGAGCTATTTGAGCCAACATTTACCGGAAGATTGGAAAGTTCACTAAATTATTTCACACTTTTCTGTGTGAATCCATGTTACAATATATTGTAGATGAACCTAATAAATATTGTGGATGAGTTTGGGTTGACCAAATAGCCGAGATTTTTAAAAATACATCTATCTGAATGACAACACAAATATGCCAAAAAAGGAGATAAACTTTACAAATTGAGACCTGTTATTACGTATTTGAAAATATATTTGTGAAATCTTTCATTCCGTCGCGGAATTTGGCAGTTGATGAGAGGAGTATGGTGAAATTCAAAGGTCGGTCAGTAGAGTCAAACAGTACATGCCTCCAAAACCTATAAAGCGAGGTTTAAAATTTGGGTGCTAGCCGACTCAAAAACAGGATACTGGGTGTTTCGGGAAGAATACACGTAAGTCCAATAGGGCTTCGTTTACGAGATATGGGGTGTCAAAGTTACAAAACAAGTTGATTTGTTAAATATCTCCAAAAAAAGATATTTTTCTTATTCTTGGTATAATAAATAGAGATATAAAATACATTGGTTTTCACCTACTAATACGTTTTTATTATGTACAGTGGCATAGAACGCAAGGGGCAGTGCAATCTTTTAATCCATAATTTCTACGCTAATGGAGCAAATGGGATTTTTTTTTATTAAAATACGAAGAAAAGGTACACTTTAACAGTTTCTATGATCTTTGCATTTTTAGGTATTTATTACCAACTTAGACAGGAGTACAGTTTTTTTTTTTTTGTAAAAAAACTCCCTGCAACGGTTCATTGTGTTTTGTTTAATTTTTTTATGACGTTGAGGGGGCTTAGATTCCAAGAAAAACTATTGGACAATATGTATGTTGTAAATTAGCGTTACTACAAATTAAGTTTCGTCAAAAAACTTTATGTATTTTGATGGAATGTTTTTAATTTCTTTAAGACTATGTGAGACTTATTTGCGAAGCGCAAATTACGAGACATACGTATAAAGAAAATAGAAGTTAGTACAATTTATTTTCGTAAAAAAACTCCTAGCAACAGTTCATTATGTATTTTTATGGATTTTTTCGTAAAATAATTTCAGAAACGGTTAAGGGCAGTCCGAGCCGCATATAAACTCAATGTTAACTTTATGCATGATATCTCAAAACTGTAAGAGGTAACAACTTCAATATTTTTTATTTTGAAGGTTGACTCATTATCTAGTTCCGTTCGGAGGATTTTCAAAATAAAATAAAAATATATTTTAAAATTTTGTTTAAAAAGTACTTACAATTTTAATGAAAAAGAATTATTACAAATTTTTTTCTCAGCCTGGAATGTAAATTTTGTGAAACCCTTCCGTACGGAACTAATAATTGTTGTCAAAAATATACAAAAAAAAATTGGTAATGATTAGTATTGGCTACAGCTTACATCAAAGTTGTCAAAAAGCAAATTTTCAGAAAACGAAGAAAACTGAGGGCTGAACAAAAAGTAAGCATACCTACAAGAATAGTTAGCCCAGAACTGTAGGATGGGTTCTCCTGCTCCTCCTCATCCTCATATAAGTATTCTAACTTCCTTTTTCCCAAGCTTCTGGCCTGTCGGATTTTTTTTTCAAGGTCCAACGCAGCGTTTTCTGCCTTGCGAAGTCTTTTCGTAGCTTTTCAAAGGCAAATATTTTTTTTTAATTCTTAGTGTTATGTATGATTGTAAAGAGGAGATTTCAGAGATCAATTAAAACCCAAAAATTGAAAAAAAAAATTCCCGGTTCTATTTATGAGGGGAGGGGGGACTTATTTGCGAAAGAAATATATATATATATATATATATATATATATATATATATATGTGTGTGTGTGTGTGTATATATATTATATATATATATATATATATATATATATATATATATATATATTATAAATAGGAGTTAAAAGACATTATTTTCGGGAACCGTATGTTAAGCATTTTTAAGGAATTTTTTTAATTTCTGTATGATAATTTGGGACTTATTTATTTGCGAAGCGCAAACTACTGGGCAATATCCATATTGCAAATGGGAGTTTTTCGTAAAAAATTCCCAGCAACGACCAATAATAGTTTTTATAATTTCTTCATGACTATGTGGGGCTTATTTCCGAAGCACAAACTACTAGACAATATGTATATTGCAAATGGAACTAAATAGAAATTATTTTCTTAAAATATTTCCAGCAACTCGTAAGTATTTTTATAGAATTTTCTATGTATGGTGATGGGGACTTATTTGCGAAGCACAAACTTCAAAAGTATATGTATGTTGTAAATAGGAGTTGGTACAAATTACTTTCGGTAACGGTATAAGCGCAAACTACTGGGCAATATGTACATTGCAAATTACTTTTTTAAAAAACTCTCAGTATTTTTATGGATGTTTTAAATTTCTTTTTGATGTCGTGGGACTTATTTGCAAACTACGGGGCAATTTGTATATTGCAAATGAGAGTTAGTAGAAATTATTTTCGTAAAAAAATCTCAGCAACCGTTCATTGAGTATTATCGTGGATTTTTTTAAAATTTCATCATGACTTATTTTCGAAACACACTACGGGGCAATACGTATATTGCAATTGGGAGTTATTAAAAATTCCTTGCAACGGTTCATTAAGTATTTGTTTATTTTTTTTTATGAGAAAGGAGGGCGTATTTGCGAAGCGCAAGACTACGGGACAATATATATATATATATATATATATATATATATATATATATATATATACATATATATGTTGTAAATGGACGTTAGTACAAATTACAAAAAAATTCCATTAAGTATTTTTATAACGGTAAGGGGCTTATTTGCAAAGCGCGAGCTACGCTGAATACTTATATTGCAAATGTAATTATTTTTAAAAAAAAATCCCCAGCAACTGTTTATGAAGTACTCTTATATAGATTATTTAAAATCTATTTATGACGATGAGGGCTTATTTGCGAAGCACACAACGGAAGTGTATGTATGTTGTAAATGACAGATAGTATACATTTCTTCATAAGAATTCTCGGTAATTGGAGGAGGGGGGTTGATTTGCGAAACACAAACTGCGGGGCTATATGTAACTCGCAAAATGGGGATGTTTGTAAAAATCGAGTATTTTTTTAATTGGCATGTATATTGGGGGGGGGGGCGCTTATTTGCAAAGAAAAAACTACGGGACTGTATGTGTGGTATAGATAGATATTAGTAGAAATTATCAAATTATTTTTGTAAACAATTTATTTATAAGGGCAGAGGAGGCTTGCTTGTTTATGCAGCACAAACTCTTATTCATTACGCGATTAATGTTCTTTTGATAACGAAACACGTTGCCGAATTATTTTGTATAACTTTTTATACCGTTGCTCTTTTTACACCCGTTTTTACGGGGGCGAATAATTGTGTATATCAACCTTTCAACCTTGTTGCATCACTGGTAGTGTATCACTAATAATCCTTAACATGGTACGTACAAGAAATAGGAGGTGGTAAACAAAGGAAGATAGGATGAGGATGGTGCTGATGTGTGACATCATCTATTTTAGATAAGAAAAACAAAACTACTGTAACCTAAGAAAAAAAAATGTGTACGAGCCGGGAATCGAACTCGCACCAAAAGCGTGAAACGCAACTCCTACCACTACACCACTAGCGCTCCAGCAGTTTCACATTGAAAGTGATATTTAAACCATTTTAAAATACCTATTTATATGAACTATGATGACGTCACACTTCGGCACCATCCTCATCCTATGTTCCATTGTTTACCGCCTTATCAAAAAATTAATGTTTATATGTCTTATTTTTGCTTATTGTAAATAAAGGGATGAAAGTTGCATAATTGGAAGTCAAAATTTATCTAAACCTTTTTCTTGTCTAAACCATTAAACGCACAAGTTGTTGTGGACGGAAATTTGGTTTCTGTTTCATTAAGATTGGCTTTCATATCTTTGAAATTGATTTTAGCATTCTTTTAATGGCCTTTTAAAAATGGCGTCTTAATTGTTTTTATTCATTAAAGGCGAGTCGTGTAATTGAAAAATTACGCTAGACGAATTTCGACTTATTGAAATATAACGATGTTGCCACACTAAAAAAAGCAAATAAAAGAGAATGTACGTAAATTTCATTTTGATAATTAATTACGAACGTTCCACTAATTACAATTTTTGTAGATAAAACGGATTTTGTTGTTTAAATGGAAGTGCGGTGGAGGTGGTGGTGGTGTGACGACGGCGGTGGTTAAAAATTTAAAATGCGCCTTAAAATGCAGCGAGCAATGTGTATGTATGTCAGATGAATGGCAGGACTCCGGGTCGAAGCCCCATGAGTGGGTGTAAAATGTCTCATTAGCACGACTAGTTCTTTTTATAGTTTTTTTGTGCGCTTTTTATCACCTAGACTCTCAAAACTTGAGCTTTAATCGATTCATCAGATGCAAAAGCGTAACCTGCATTACTTTTCTTTCAAATGTTTTTTCGCCTATTCAGCTTTTTTTCAAATTAATTTTGATTGCGCTACTCTTTTTTTTTGTTTTGATATCGATATTGATTTTTCATATCTGTTAATGTAGGTTATGAAATATTGTTATATACAGGGTGTAACGTAATTTTTTGTTTTTTTTTCAGGATGAAGTAGCGAAAATATGTGATTCGCCAGGTGGCGTGACGGACTCTGGCGATAATAAATGGCAGACGCTATGGGATTAGCATCAAAATTATTCTTCGTTATATTTATAAACATATTTCAACAAAATCACGCAGAACAAGGTAAGATTTGCGCACCTTTGACTGAATTTTAGAACAAACTGTGTATGTGTACGCTATTGGTAGTAAAATAACCTGTAGGTTTGATTCATTAAACGCCAGTATAATTTAATAAGGTTGAAGCGAGATTAATGTTTTTTTAGTACATAGATTTTCAAATACTGTATGGGCTGGTCAAGAACACTATTAATTTTTTTTTTCTTGTAACTTATACACACATTTGTCATTAAATCACTTTACAACCGTAAAAGGTTTAAATATATTTGTCTAAAGTTTGTCCAAAAACGAAGCGAAGGAATAAATTAAAATAGTTCATTTATTTTACATATAAGCGGTATACGCTTTTGTGTTAAGTACTTAATAGATTTCTTAAACTAGTTTGAGGATATACCGCTTCCATACTATAGCGTTACAACATAAGTTATTTATCAAAAGCTTCTAATCCTTTAACAATGAGACGTACCTGTTGTTGAGTTCTAAAGTAAAGATTATAAGCGTGTACATACTGTACATGGGTTTTGCAGACAAACAAATGACAATTGCAATGTTTTATTGAAAACTTAACTATTATATTACAAAAAAAGATTATATTACAAATAAATAATATTCTCGTTCCTTCCCAACTTTTAATTAGTATTAATTATTTTCATTATGACATATCTAATCAATATTACTTTTATTTTATTTTTTTTATCATAAAACAACCCAACGCCACTGGAATCTGATAAACATGTTGATTCATTTCTGGACAGATTATGGTGACGTATAAAAATTAGAGAATGCAGATGTCGTTAGGGGCGCCACGAACTTGAGTCTAGATCGCTCTGTTATAATACTAGATTAAGTTTTATAATGCGAATTGCAGGGTATTAAAAAAAAGCTGGTCGTGTTGCTAGGATAGGTAGAACACTTAAAAATAAGTGGGGTTTGCTTATTAAAAAATTTTCGAAACGGCACCCGTATTCAAGAATTTGTTATACACATTTTTTACGATTATGTCGAAACTAGTGGCAACATCGTAATGAAATTTTGTATGAATATGTTTTGGAAGCTAACACATCCCATGAATTTGTTTTTATATCTGGCTCTCATAGAGGGCGCTAGTTACACGGTTCGTAAAGAGTAGTTTCAAACATTTTTTGAGGTACTTAAGTGTACTTAAACACCATTCAATTTTACAACAAAAAGGTACTATTGGCAAAACTCCGTACTGTGTACCGTTTTCGGAATATTTTGATTTGAAAATGATGAAGTAATAATTGAAGCTGGTGGTATAAAGTAAGTATTCTTATTAAACACCAAAAACAATAACATTATTCCAAGGCTAAAGTTATCAATTAAACAAAGAATCACAAAATAAAGTTGACGAAAAACGTGAAATATTCAATCAGTTAAAGTAAGTGTTCAAAAATGTCCTCCGTTTTCGCGAATACACAATTGTTTTTTTCTAAAGAATGCATTAATCTTCTATAACAGTTGGGCATCACCTATGAAGTCATTAAAGTGATGTTCAATTCTGTGTTACAACTCTTGACGTGAATTCACTTCTGTAGCATAGACTTTTTCCTTAAGATACGACCAAACTGTGTGGTCCAAAGGATTGAAATCGCATAACCGTGGAGGCCAATGAATCGGAGCTTCTGCACCTCTACCTATCCATCGATTCGGATAATGGTTACTCAACCAATTACGACAGCTTTTATCAAAGTCTTGGGGAGCTCCATCGTGCATAAAATATAGAGATCTTCGCTCGTTTAGCGTTAAATCTTCTATCTTGAATAAATGATTTTCTAAAAAGTCGAGGTACACATTATCATTTAAATTTCTAAGTAGAACGTGACAACCAATTAATGTGTTACCTAAAGTTGCTGCCCAAACATTAACTTTAAACAAGTGTTGGTAATGTGATACCCTTTAACACGTGGATTCTCATTACAGCAATAGTGTGCATTATGAGAGTTAAACATTCCTTGTCACGTAAATGTAGCCGTCGGTAAAAAGGATACATTTTAAAAAATTGGAGTTGAAGGTTGTCATTTCTTGAACGTTTCACAAAAATCCACTCTAACTGGTAGATCGTCTGGCAAGAGCTCTTGGGCTTGTCTGTAGTGATAAGGATATAGCTGCTGCTCCTTAAGTATCCTCCAAGTACTTGGAAAAGACGTATTTGTATGTCGTGTCAGATCCCTTATGCTAATTGTTGGATCGTGATTCGCTAAATCTAAAATGATATTCTCTTTCTGAATGGTTCTTGTTGTTCTAGGCCTACCGGAATTAATTTTTTTTGGTCCATTCTCAGTTTCTCGACAACGTCGTTCCACGGCTCGAAACGTTTTTGTATTTGGTAGGTTTCTTCTGGGAAACTTTTCTGCATAACGCGTAACCGCTGCACTAGAGTTTGCTAAGCATACAGTATTAAATATTATTGACATTACCGCCTTAACTATTAATAAATGTCAGTTTTCCATGGTTAACTGATGACATTTTGAACAGTTACTCTAACTGATTGAATATTTCATGTTTTTAGTCAAATTTGTTTTAATTTTATTGTGTTTAAGTTCACATAAAATTTGGACTAGAGAATCTAACCTCAAAAAAGTTTTGTTTGAAACTACTCGTTGCCGTGCAACTAGCGCCCTCTATGTGAGCCAGATATAAAAACAAATTCATGGGATGTGTCTGCTTCCAAAATATATTCATACAAAATTTCATTACAATGTTGCCAATTGTTTCGATGGTAAAAAATGGGTATAAACTTTTTTTTTAAAACCCTGTATCTTGAATGCGGATGCTGTTTCGAAATTTTTTGACTAAGCAAACTCAACTTATTTTTCAGTGTTCTACCTACCCTAGCAACAGGGCCACCTTTTTTTGAAACAGGTTTAATCTTGATAACTTCAGGAATCCATAGAACGTGTGAAAATAATACGAATTTGTGTTATTAAACTTTTGTCCTAAAACGCTTCCTTATCAGAGATAAATGGCGCCAAAATTTCTAAACGAAAATAGGTATAATTTCCAAATTTTGCAGCGCACTAGATGGGCCAAGACCATTGTTTGCAGTGATTTTGGCGCAATCGGTATACCGGGTGATATTTTATGTGGGGTCGCGCCCCCTTCTGTCCATCTGAATTTTTTTGTGTTACGCCACTTATTAAATTCCATCTTATAGCGTGCTTGCCCAGTTACTTGCTAACTAATTTTTATTTTTATGTTTTTCGATTTTTAATAAACAAAGTCGAAAAATAACAATTTTTGTTTAAATTTTGCATAACGGTATAAATAGATTTCTTTTCAATTTCGCCTTTTATCTTCATCAAAATTATGAAGAACGAGGTAACTGGATTTTAAAACACTTTCACTTTTTTATTCGTTAATACGTTTGGCATTTAATTCTAATCACTATGTATGTATGCACTAGTGGCAATATAATCACCTGGAGGTTTAATTCATTAAACACAAGCATAATTCAATAAGGGCAACGTAATAATTTTCAGTACCCATGTTTTCAAATACTGAGCACTCTATTTTTTTATGCAATTATTAATACAATTATTTTTTTGTCATTTATATACATGTTTGTCATTAAATCACTTTACAACCGCAAAACGTACAATACACAAACATATTTGTCTAATAGCGTTGTTAAAATTAAAGAATTATAAACATAGACCCTTCGTTAAGGGGCGCCACGAACTTTAGTAAAGATCGAGATAAAAACCAGCCACTTTTTTAATCAAAGACTTGTTTTTATAGTATTGAGTTGAAAATGAATGACTGTATCAAACTGCTAGTATTAAAAATGCTGCTTTCAAATATGTAATAGTTGGTGAGCACTATTTTGCCTATGCAATTATTAATAAAATTATTTTTTGTAATTGATACACATTTGTAATAAAACCACTTCACAGCCGTAAAAGAAGCAATGCGCAAATATATTTGTGTAATGACGTTGATAAAAGTTAAAGAACATAATTCCGTTAAAGGGCGCCATGAACTTTAGGATAGTTCAAGATGAAAACCAGCCACAAATAGTATTGAATTTCAATTGTATTCAAAATCATTCAGAGCAGATTGGGTGGAGAACATATTTAAGAACTATAAAGGGCGCCATGAACTTTAGTAAAGTTCGAGGTAAAAACCAACCACTCTGCTAATCAAACTAGTATTAAATGTTTTATGATGTCTATAATAAACGAAGCCAAACAATACATTTTTTCTTTATATTTATAAACTTATTTCATCAAAATCAAGGTAGGGTTTGCGCACCTCTGACTGAATTTTAAAACAATACGTTTGGTAGTCAATTCTAAACACTATGTATGTGTGCACTATTACTAATGAAGTAACGTGTAGAACTAATTCATTAAATGCAAGTATAATTTAGTAGGGTTGAAATAAGATTAATAATTTTGAAATACTGTATAGGTTGGTCGAGAACACATTTTGTTTATGCAGTTAATACATTTTTTGTAATTTGTACACATTTGTCATTAAATCACTTCACAACCGTAAAAAGTTACAATGTACAAATATGTTTGTCTTGTAGCGTTGATAAGAATTAAAAAATGTAGATTTCGTTAAGGGGCGCCACGAACTTCGCGCTGTGGTAATAAAATACTGTTATAATATCTAACTACTAATATTAAAACTTTTATGATGTGACATATGTCTATAATACACGAACTCGAAGAATAACGGTTTTGTATTTTTCCGCAATGGTGTAAAGGGTAATAATTACAATTTTGTTGAGGTTTCGCCCATGATCTTCATCAAAATCATGTGCAAGGTAAGATTTTTGCTTATATTTGACTGAATTTAAACACGTTCATTTCTTTATTCGTTAAAACGTTTGGTATTGCATTCTAAGCACTATGTATGTATGCTCTATTGTTGATAAAATAACCACTAGGTATAATTCATTAAATACAACAATAATTTAATAAGGTTAATTAATAATTTTTAGTACCCATGTTTTGAAATACTGGATGAGTTATCGAGAACATTAGTTTGTTTACGCAATTATTTATAAATTTATTTCTTTGTTATTTATTATTAAATCAATTCTCAACCCTAAAATGTACCATACACAAATATGTTGGTCTAATGGCGTTAAAAAACATAGATTTCATTAGGGGGCGCCAAGAACTTTAGTAAAGATCGAGATTAAAACCAGCCACTCTGCTAATAAAATGTTGTATTTGTGATACTGGATTCAAAATGAATGATTGTAACAAACTAATGTATTAAAGTTTTTTAATGCAAAATATCTGCAGTAGAGAGTCGATTATCCTAAACAATGCGGGATTAGAGGTGTTCAGATAAGGATTTTTCAGATAATCGGTCATTTACGAAAAAAAAAAACGATGTTCAATGCACATTATGAAAGGTGCGTAACTTTCAAATTTAGTTTTTAGAATGTGAAACTTGAAACATAAAATTACTGTACAGTAAAACGTTCTAGAAAAAGTCCAAAATATTTTTTTTTGTTTTAGTCCTGAAACTCGTCTTTTTTTGCTGTCTCTAGGAAATGAAATGCTTTATCATGGGGTGACTCTTGTATCGTAATCCTCTTCATCGCCTTCATTGTTCTCTTGAACGTGGGCTATGGTTTCATCGTCTGTTAAAACCTCATGTCCATAATCATCCTCATCACAATCGATTCATGTGTTAATGTTTTCCTGATCGCATTCTTCAAACCCTGGGTATTGATTTATCACACGAACTAGTTCTAATACCAATTGGTTTAGATGCTCATTATGTGCAGGAGCAGTCTCAGTTGGACAAATCTTACTCCAAGCTTTCTTCAGGGCGGTCTGTTTGACACAATCCCAAGCTTCTGCTGCCATATAAAAAGCAACTTTCGTGTTTATTGCTTTGTAGTGTTGAAGGATTGTTTTGTCTTTTTCTTGCCCGATCGGAACCATACGCAACAATCCTTTTCTATAATATCGTTTGAAGTTTTCAATAACCCCCCAGTCCATCGGTTGGAAGACTGAGGTAACGATTGAGGGGTAAAAAATAACTTTAAACTTTCTATTGCCTCTTTCAGAAATGACTTTGGGGCGTTATCGATCAACAATAAATAATTTTCCGTGTTCTCAGTTTCAAGATCTCTGGGTTAAATACGGTGTTGCACCACTTGACAGAAATGCTAGTGTCCATGCACGAGTTCTTTTGGCTTTTGCAGGTGGCTGGTAATTTTACAATTCCCTTAAAACACCGTGGGTTCTTAGACTTGCCTATGATACGTAAAGGTAGCCTATGTGTTCCGGATTTATTCCCACATACCATTGCAGTGATGCGAGATTTGCTTGCCTCAAAACCATGAGCTGAGATTTCTTTCTTAGACACTAGGGATTATGTAGGCATTTTCTTTCAATATGGGCCTGTTTTAACTGCATTGTAGACATTTCTATTGTCGTGGGTCTCCTCACTAAGAAAATGTTTAACCTCATTTTTGCATTTTTCACCTGATTCGGTATCAGTCGACAAATTTCCTCTTGAATGTTCAGTTCCCCAATGCCGTGTCTGGGTTTAAAAGGTTTAAGCCAGTCGGTAGATGTCTTAAAATCAGTATTACCGCCTAGTTTTTTGTTCATTTCCAAGGCTTTTTCATAAATCGAAGGGTCACTTATTGGTTGCCCTGTATAAACCACTTATACACTGTATTGTCTAAGTCCTCGTTTTCTGCCATTATCATAGTTTTTCTACGTAAGCTTTTGTCTTCACTCTCATGTACACAAGCAAATTTTGTGGATGCATCACCGTTCTCTTTTATGTTAGATATTGATGCTCTAATATTTTAAGTTTATCTGAAACACTAAACATTACGTGTTTATGTTTAGTCGCCAATATGGCTAACAGTGAGAATCAAACGGTACAAAAGACAACAGTACGACCTATCACAAATAATTGCTCCCACACGTCTGTGTAGGGCTCGCGAGAGTTTAGTAACGTCGGCAGCATTAGAGCGGTACTACCAGCCGGATGTCGAACTTCAGCGTGGCGTGCGAACGTCAGCTTGGCGCGCGGTTTGATTGTTCGATTTCTCGCGTCCTTTCGGTTAACCGACGTTTCAGATGACCGGGCTTCGGATAATCGACGCTCTACTATATAAGAATAAACACAAACACAAACTTTGCCTAACGTTGTAAAGGGAAAAATATAATTTTCTGGAGGATTTGCCCATGATTTTCATCAAATTCATGCCCAACAATATAAGATTTTTCTTATATTTGACTGAATTTAAACTTTCATTTTTGTTCGTTAATATGTTCCATTCTTTGATGTATCAGCGGACAGCATTTCTAGTTACTCCTGGAACAGGTTCTGGTCCGTAAAACGGTTTTAGTACCCCCTGTCTAGCGAGTTCCATTTTAGGGTGACGTTATTACGTCCCGTCAGGTCGTTGAGTTCTTCGTCGCATTCCTAGACCAGTTGTGATGACGTCTTATGGCTCGATAATGTTTTTGCGTGACTGCTGGTAGCATAAAGATGCGCCTGTGTGTATAGCGCTTTCTTTTATTTCCCGCGCACTTTCCAGTATCGCGTATACCTATTTCCGTTTGAAACACGATACCGTATTTTTCTGTTTAAGGGGCGCCGCGAACTTTAGTAAAGATCGAGGTAAAAAACCAGCCACTTTGTTAATCAAATAAATAAATATTATTTTTATAGTACTGGATTAAAACTGAATGACTGCATCAAACTGCTAGTATAAAAAATACTGTTTTCAAATGCTGTATGAGTTAGTGAACACTATTTTGCTTATGCAATTATTAATCAAACTATTTTTTTTATTTATACACATTTACCATTAAATCACTTTACAACAGTGAAATGTGCAATACACAAACATATTTGTCTAATGGCGTTGATAATCATCAAAGAACTGAAAACATAGATTTCGATAAAGGGCGCCATGAACTATAGAATAGTTCAAGGTAAAAACCAGCCACTCTGCTAATCAAATACTGTTGTCTTTGTAATACTGAATTAAAGCTGACTCATTGTATCAAATCCTAGTATTAAATGTTTTATAATACCTATAATAAACGTAGTCGAATAATAACCGTTTAAAATTTTCAATTTTTGTGATGTTTCGACCATGCTCACGGAATTTCTCAAATAATACATTTCTATTCTAACAATCCAAGACTAAATCTGAAATTAAAACATCGTTTTGCGTGGAATACAAATTGAGGTAGAATGTTGTAATATGAAAATAATAATAAGAGTGCAAAAGTCATAAATTTTTGTAAGTCATTATACAAAGCAATTGAATAATTCATAAATTAAAATAAATATTGAATACATACCTTGAAAAATTAAAATATGATTAAATTTTAAAAGAATTCGAAAAATTAAAAAGTTGAGAGTGAGTTTTTTAGAATATTTTTTCGATTTTTAATATTTAACCATATTTTAATTTTCAAGGTATGTAGCTTTTTCATTAGTTATTTTAAATTTATAAATAATTTATTTACTTGGTATGTGTTTCTACATATAATTTCTCATTCTTGCATTCTTTCTTATTATTACAAGATTTTGTCTTAATTGTAATTCAAAATATTTTTTAATTTCAGGTTAAGTCCTAGATTGTTAGAAAAAATTATTTTTCGTAAAAACCCATGAGTATGGATTAACAGTCAAGAAAATTCTGATTTATTTATTTTTTTCCATGCCGTTATGCAAAATCAAAAAATAAATTATTTGTCGTCTTCGCATGTGATCACAATTATTACAAATCAAAGTTATTCTTGTCTCCACTTTTCGAGAAAGTGTCGGATGTGAAAACGTCTTTCATTCAACCATCTCTAGATATATAACACTCCGTATGGTGCACATTTAGCACAATTACACTTATAAGCTATACGCTTGGTATGTATAGTTTTAATTTTATATTATGTACTTCCATTAGTAACCAATTTGTGTTGAATGAATTGTTTTATTTCAATCACTCTGTGTATGGTTTCTATAGCTATACATCATATACTTTATGCGTTTACCATTAATAAAAGTGGAATTATCGACATCCAGCAAAAAACTAGTTTCTGGCGTTCATTGATTTTTAAACGTTTCACCTAGGTGTGCCAATATTATTGCACTTTTGGGAGATTTAATTGATTTTTTATTAGCCATGAATCAGATATTTAGTTTTGTCAGTAATCTTCGAACACCTTGTATACGAACTGAAGTAAACCAAGACGTGGATACACCCCGCACGGCGTAGTTTTAATTGTTTCTATTCTCTGTATAGGAATATTCTTGTACGTGTTGTGTAATTTAATTGATTTATTAAATCATTCGGTTTTGACACAATTGTACTTTGTGTGATCTGAATTTTCTTTAAATCACTCTGTATAGTTTGTTTAATTTAATTGATTTTGTCGTGTAGTTTTCACACCGGGGCCTTTAAACACAAAACACACCGTACGGCACAGTTTCAATTGCAATATAGTTATTAATTTTTACATACTCTGTATAATTTTACTAATATT
This sequence comes from Vesta saturnalis, assembly GCA_036346205.1. Taxonomy (NCBI): domain Eukaryota; kingdom Metazoa; phylum Arthropoda; class Insecta; order Coleoptera; family Lampyridae; genus Vesta; species Vesta saturnalis. Next base: position 504,488 of record JARFJB010000948.1, read on the forward strand.
ATTGTACGTTTTGTATAATTTAATTGATTTTGTCATAAGGTTTTGATTCAGCAAAACATCCGTACGTGGATGTTTTAATTGTAGTATATACTTTTTATGACTAGAGTTGTCTTTAAACACTATAAGTGTATTAATATTATTGTACCTTTTGTGCAATTTAATTGGTTTTCTAAGTTTTTAGGTTTTCATACAGAAACACTCTGTTTAATTGTGCTAGTATTATTTTACATTTTGTTTAATTTGATTTGATTTGATTGTGCGGAGATGTTTTAATTGTAATACATATAGTCTATTGATTATCAAACACTTTCTACAGTTGTGCCAACTTTATATCACATTTTGTTTAATTTAATTGTTTTTTCTCACAAGGTTATACTGATCTCTCTTCAAATACAAAGCTCCTTTGCGGCGATGTTTTAATTGCAATATAGTTTGCTGATTTTTGAACACTATGTATACGTATCCGAATGTTATTGTACGTTTTGTATAATTTAATTAATTTTATAAGTTTTTTAAGTTTTGGTAAAACCTCTCTGAATACAAAGCACTTCCTACAGCGATATTTTAATTGCAACACACTCCGTATAGGTGTGCTAATATTTTTGTACGTTTTGTATAATTTAAGTGATTTTATGTCAGATTCTTTTATATAGATTCATCTAAATACAAAACACCCCATACGCGGATTTTTCAAAGCTGTATATCACTCTGTATAGGTACCAATATGATCGTACTATTTATACCATTTAATTTATAAGGCTTTGAATTTTAATACCGGGTGTAAACGATCTTAGGACTACTCATATAAGCTTTAATAAAACATTAAACATTTATAGTTAAAAATTATTATTAGCTTTATTAAATACATAAATAAAAGTTTACCTCGAGTAGGATTTGAACCTACGACCTTATAACTTATAACAAAGTACAGGTCGTAGGTTCAAATCCTACTCCAGGTAAACTTTTTATTTATGAATTTAATAACACTGATAATAATTTTTAACTGTAACCTTTGAACTTATTCGTTCATAAAAAAAAAACTTATAATAATTAAACATTTCTGTTTACAGTTATTAGAATGAATTTTTGTACAGTCGGTATTTTTCAGAATTTTGCGAATTTCAACTGGTTTTTGTCGCTACCGGTTACGCCGGAAAGGGCTTCAACTTTTGATTTATAGATGAGGCACCCTGTATATTTTTACATATTTGAACGTACGCACAGTTTCATTATTTTCGGAGGCTTATAACTCAAATAATAAGCATCTTAGAAGGCCGCTATAAAACGGTGTTTAGTTGAAATAACAACCGGAAACGAATGCTGTTTGATTTTTTGCGAATAATTATCGATAAATATCGATAATATTTGTCTATCGACATTACCGATAATTATAGTTTATCGATAATATTGATTATCGTGATTATTGATAATATTGATTATCGATAAGGCCGATAATATCGATAATGTATAGCTTTCGAGAGGCTAACCATTTCCCGTATCACTATCTATAGTTTTGTGGAGATAAAATGCGTCCTTGCATACTAAGTAATATTTATGAAAAAAATAAACGTAAAAGTATTTATTGTCACCTCAGTAAGGTGAGCATAAATTCTTTTTGGTTTGTTTTTTTTCGTAAATATTATTACTTAGTATGCAAGGACGCATTTTATCTCTGCACAAAACTATATACAGGGTGTGGCGCGAAGAGTTTTGATTAAAAGTAATGGCGGATACAGTTATATTAAAAATCTGAAATTACGAAGCTGTAGGTTTTGGATGACGCTGAGTTCAAATATAATATTGTCCTGAATGTGGCACTTCCGGTTATACTGGAAGTAGACGTCAACTTTGTTATTTTAAATGGAACCTAATACTTTTTATTTTATTTTCGAATTCTACATGAAATTCTAGAAAAATTTGTGCACATTGTCCTATACCAAAAATGAAGTATTTTCGAGATATTTCAATTTTTTGTAAATTTTGAAGAAATCCTAGTCCACATTGAATAATGATATCTCCATTAATAACGAAGCTAGTGACGTGAAATTGTAACCAATAAACAACAAGCGGTTGCCCGTTAACTCCATATATCCATCTCATTGGTATTTCATACAGGGTGTTTTAAACTTAGCCGCCAACATGCACAATTTAAATCATGTATAAGTTGCTTACTTTAAATAGAACACCCTGTATTTTATTACATTTGCCGCTGTATTTTTTTAAGCCAATTCGTTTGGTATCAGTATTCCCTATACCTAAATACAACCACTTTTGAGATATTTCATTATCTTCGTTAAAACATAACAACACTTAATTATCTCAACATTAGTAAAGGGTAGGCCATGGGTGTCAAAGATTTGACAGTTAGAACGTTAATTGTTTATGCTGTTTTGACAGTTTTCTTTACCAGTTTGTATTTCATAGTAAATAATGGCAAATGTACGATTGACTAATGACGATTTTTTAAATCTTATTATTATTTACGGCGAGTGTAATAGAATTGTTGAACGGACTTGCCGTATTTTTGCAGAAAGATATCCAAATCGACCAAATGCAACTGGTGATATTGTAAGAAGATTGCTTAAAAACTGCAGTCAGTTTGGTTAATTTAAGACAAAAATTAATAAAAATAAATTACTAGTGGACAGTGACATAAACGAAATTAATGTTTTGGGTTATTTTACGGCCTCTCCAAATGTCTCCATTAGAGTTTGTGAGAGAGATCTTACTTTGTCGACGAGAACAATTCATCACATTTTATACGTATCATTTGGTGCAACATTTACAATTAGGTGATCTTCCTCGAAGGGTAGAATTCTGTGAATGGTTTTTAATGAAGACCCAAGAGAATGAAAACTTCATAAAAAAAGTTATATGGTGTGATGAAGCGAAGTTTAGCCAAAATGGATTATTTAATCGACATAATTCCCATTTTTGGTCTAATGAAAATCCACATGTTAGTAGAGAACGTTATTTCCAAGATAGTTGGAGTTTTAATGTTGTTTGTGCAATAAAAGACGATAAAATTTTAGCATTAAAATTTTATGATGAAACTTTAAATGGTACAAGATATTGCCACATTTTAGAAGAAGCCATACGACCGGCGTTACATACTTTAAGAAACGGAGAGGCGGCTTCAGCTTGGTATCAGCAAGATGGAGCACCTCCTCATAACTTCGGGCCTGTTGCTCAGCATCTTTACGACATGTTTGATGAGAGATGGATTGCCAATCAGGGTCCGTTTCGTTGGCCAGCTCGCTCTCCTGATTTAGCTCCTCTAGATTTTGGTATTTGGAATTACATTAAAAATCAGGTATTTTCCAAACGTGTTACGACAAAGGAATATATGATGCAGAGAGTCTTACTTGCTTTTAATTTTCTAACACCCGACCATATTTCCAGAATTACAAGACATAACTTAATGAAAAGGATTCATAAATGTTTAGAAGTAGATGGTGCTAATTTTGAACATTTATTATAAAACCTTATTTGTTTAATATTACATTTAGTTATTTTTGTTTGTAAGTTATCTAATTAAATTAATATAAAATACCTAGTCAACATTTTTAATGATATCCACAATTAATAATCCTTTCAGGCTATTGGTTACTTTTCAGAATTAATAACTTATGAAAAAATAACAAAATATCACCTTAAATAATGAAAATCATGACCTACCCTTTACTAATGTTGAAATAATTAAGTGTTGTTATGTTTTAACTAAGATAATGAAATATCTCATAAGTGGTTGGATTTAGGTATAGGGAATACTGATACCAAACGAATCGGCTTAAAAGAATACAGCGGAAAATGTAATAAAATACAGGGTGTTCTATTTAAAGTAAGCAACTTATACATGATTTAAATTGTGCATGTTGGCGGCTAAGTTTAAAACACCCTGTATGAAATATCAATGAGATGGATATATTGAGTTAACGGACAAGCGCTTGTTGTTTATTGGTTACAATTTCACGTCGCTAGCTTCGTTATTAATGGAGATATCATTATTCAATGTGGACTAGGATTTTTTCAAAATTTTAAAAAAAATCGAAATATCTCGAAAATACTTCATTTTTGGTATAGGACATTGTGCACAAATTTTATCTAGAATTTCATGTAGAATTCGAAAATAAAATAAAAAATATTAGGTTCCATTTAAAATCACAAAGTTGACGTCTACTTCCGGCATAACCGGAAGTGCCACATTCAGGACAATATTATATTTGAACTCAGCGTCATCCAAAACCTACAGCTTCGTAATTTCAGATTTTTAACATAACTGTATCCGCCATTACTTTTAATCAAAACTCATCGCGCCACACCCTGTATAGTGATACGGGGAATGGTTAGCCTCTCGAAAGCTATACATTATCTATCTATATTATCGGCGTTATCGATAATCTTTTTATGGATATCATCGATATTTTTTTGTTATCGGTAATCGATAATCGATTTTCATTATCGCGCAGCACTAATTGGAACCACCAGCTAGTGAAAGAAGTTTGACAACGTATGGCACGATGGACTCCTCTTCAAATTAAAAAGTACAATATCACACTTCTATTATGCCATACTAAAAGCCTACTTAGAAGAACGATTTTTCCAAGTGAAATTTGATCATCTCACGGATCTCTACCCCACAAGATCGGGGATACCTCAGGATAGCGTCTTAGGATCTCTTTTATATTGTATTTATATAACTCATACCCATGAACGAAATATCACTCACTGCCCCCTTTGCTGATGACAAGGTAATCACGTCCAAACATAAAAATCCAGTAATAGCGGTCAGCTTGCTACAACCACAATTAAACCTTATTGCAAAGTGGAGCAAAAAGTGGAGAATAAATATAAATGAAACAAGGTTTCTACATATTACCTTTACAAAGCGTAGGGGACCATCACCACGTGTATATATGAATAACGCACCACAGACCACTGAGGTAAAATATCTGGGGATTCATTTAGATAAGGACGTAACGTGGAAAAGCACATTGTATAAGAGGAAACAGTTTGGTATTAAATTCACTAAATACTATTGGATGCTTGGCAGAAAATCGACGTTATCTCTACGAAATAAAGTTTTAGTTTACAATGTTGCATTTAAACCAACTTGGACCTACGGAATTCAGCTGTGGGGCACAGTAGCAAACTCAAACATTGAGATCATAAAAAGATTTCGGGGAAAAGTGCTACGTGCTATGTGTGACGCCCCTTATGCGATTGTTAAGTGATCTAAAAGTTGGTTCAGTAAAACAAACAATAAGTAAGTGTAGTGAGAAATATTTAAACAAGTTAGAATATCACAATAATACATTGGCTATACATCTCTTAGATAAGACTTAAACGTTTAAAAATATTTACAGATGCCAAATAGTAAAATAATAAAAAAAAAAAAATAAAATTAGTTCAGGTGTTGAAAATGACCTCCATTATACTCTTGATAATCCGAAGTCTAGTAATACATTTTTTTAACATGCTGTAACATCTGTAATACCAAAGAGTATATAATATATACGCTTTGGCAATAGTATGAAATGCGTTACTAACGTGGTTTTACAGGTATGCTGTAATGTGAACTGGTATACAATAGTTTTTTTACAAAAGAATTTAAAGGAATACATTTTAATAAATAGTTTTGTTTTTTCACAAAAAAAAATAAAATTTAATGCATACGCGTGTGTATAGGGTGGTCCAAGTTGGACGCTTTCTTATGGAAACATCCTTTATTTTAAGAGAAACAAATGAACCTAGGTGGTCTGGAGCTCAAATTTAATGAGAAAATCACTGGCTCAAACAGAATTCAGCTATCTCTAATCCTTGGACCGCTAGGGGGCGTTTCTCGAATTTAGTCGATTTCTATAATGCCCTATATCTTTCTTAGAGCATTTTTTTTACCTAGAATCCATCGCGATACACAGTTTTTATACAGGGTGTTTGGTTTTTATACCACCCTAAACTACATTTTTTCGTACGGACCACTCTGTATATTAAAAGGCTGCTTGTATGTGAGGTTTCTGATTTTACCCCAGAGAAAAAAAATCAAGGGGTGTTAAATCTGGAGACCGAGCGGGCCATTGGATTAGCCCTTGATTCCCCATCCAGTTTCCTCCAAACTGCCCATTTAGATAATTGTTGATGATTCCCGTACAATGCGGTGGTGCCCCGTCGTGTTGAAAAATACTCTTTTTAATAAATTAATTGGTGTGTCTTCGATAAACGATTCAACTTGGTCCTGTAAAATTGTAAATAGCGTCCCCGTCATATATACACGGTCCAATAACGTGTCTCCGGTAAATACCCACCCACACATTAATACTAAACCTCCCTTGATGTATTTCCACCATAGTAACATGAGGATTTTCAAGAGCCGAAGTATATTCGTTATATCTACTGATGGAGGCCTCGTCCGTCCAAATACAGTTTAAGGCAAAATCTTGATCTTGCATTTTTAAATGAACCATTCACAAAAACGAGTTCGTCGTATAAAATCGCCAGGAAGAAGATAATGGATTTTTCTGGTTCTATAGCGTATTATTTTTTTAAATTCGCATATTAGATCTGGGTATACCTGTCTCTGTTTCTAACTTTCTTGTTGACGTTTTACTATTGGTAATTTGCGCCATGTTTAGTGAAAGAACTACAGTTTCTTAGATTTTATTGCAGTTTACCGAGTATATCTCTAAACGGTTGCCGTTGTTCAGGGTATCCGTTAAAATACAGATTACCCGTTGCGTCAGAGTTTCCACTACTTTCGATGTAACATTGCAGCATATCGTACTTTTTATAGTTTTCGTAAATTTTGAAAAACAAAATGAAGCAATTATTATCAAAATGAACAAACAATTTGCACAAAAACTTATTAACAAAAATAACAGTTTTCTCGCTTTAAAAACTTTTTTTTATAGAATTACACAATATTTAAACAAATATTTATAAACTAAAAGCTTTCAAAAAACAGAAGAAAGAAACGTCATGATCATAGCTGCCTACTATTAGATATTTTTTATTGTTGCCAGGAGATACCGCAGCATCCCAGTAAGTAAACGTTAGTGTTATTTTAACACGCGTTTCTATTAAATTGTTTTTTTAGATTCGTTTTACTTTTACTTTTGTTATGTTATTTATAATACTTGTTTGTTTTATTCACATAAGTTTTCTATCACATTCATTGTTTCTTGTTCGTTATTTCAAATTAGAAATGTTTGGAGCTAATACAAATTTCCAGATAACTAAGAAATTGTCGTTTTAAACCATGCTTTTGTTAGCCATGGAAACCTAAATTATTTTATTATATAAAATGCAATGCAAATAATATTAAATTATAAATATAACAAGTGATACATCAAATTTTTTTTTTCGATCTTTTCAAAAACCCCAAAATATACAGGGAATTCCGTATGAAAAAATGTAGTTTATGGTCGTATAGAAAAATCAAACACCCTGTATAAAGACTGTCTTTCGCGACGGATTCTACGTAAAAAAGTTCCCTAACAAAGATTCTGCCGAAATTAATTATCTTTAATAATAAGAAAGTCATATGGGGCATCCACTAAATTCGAGAAAGGCCCCTAGCGGCCAAATAATTAGAGATCGCTGAATTCTGTTTGTGCCAGTGATTTTCTCATTAAATTTGAGCTCCAGACACCGAGGTTAATTTTTTCTATCTCTTAAAATAAAGGGTGTTGCTATAGGAAAGTGTCCAATTTGGACACCCGCTATATAGAATTAGGATGAATGCGCAGTGCATCATTTGGGTGCGTATAATGAAGGTATTTTTATTTTTGTACTTCATTTCTATTTTTTCAGAAAAAAATTCTCCTTGATTGTATACCGGATTTCTCAGGGTAGCCGTTTTCGTGTTTCGAAAAAACGTGGAATTCTGAATTTTTGAACACCATAGTTATTGAAAATTCTCTTTCATTTTAAAATATGTTCCATATTTTAAATGGAACACCCGGTATTTTCCATTTTTGGATTCCTGCGAACATTTTTTTATGAGTTCCATCAGGTTTTCCTATACCTATTTTCAACTGTTTCTTAGAGATCTTTATTCTTTTGAAAATTTTGAAAGAGCGTTATTTTCAACACTGCGCCTTTTACCCATTTTCGACTGGTGGTGAGCGCTTCTGGGGCAGTAGGAAGCACAAGAATGATACTTTGAGATTGTTCGTTCTTTTAAATGGGAAAGTTAATAGTGAATCGATGCAGAATCCCATAATATACAGGGTATCATATTTGAAAGAACGAACCTTTTCAACTTTGAAAATGATGTAATTGATTATCAAATTTTGGAAACCTTGTATGAGATCAATCAATTATCAGTGTGGATTTGGAAAGTATCATTCTTGTGCTTTCATCTACCTCAGAAGCGCTTACCACCAGTCGAAAATGGGTAAAAGCGCAGTGTTGAAAATAAGGTTACGTCTTTCAAAATTTTCAAAAGAATCAGATATCTAAGGAACAGTTGAAAATAGGTATAGAGAAACATGGCGGACAACTCATCATGACATTTTCTCAAGAATCCAAAAATGATATAATATATCGGGTGTTCCATTCAAAATAAGTAAGTTATTGGTGACTTCTGCGATAACCAGAAGTGGTACGACCTTGAAAATATTTTTAAAATGAAAGAATCTTGAATATAACACCGGCGTCCAAAAATTCAGAATTCTAATCACGAAAACTTCTAACGAACGGATATCCTCTGAAACCATACGTTCACCTGCATGTATTGGGCGAATTCCCACACAAAAAATTTGGTACAAGTTTGTCAGAAAACAATTTACTACTTTATAGGACCAGGTGTCAACATCCAGAGACTTTCAAAGCCATTATTCAAATAATTATGTGCCACCCTTGAATTGTGTGGAACCCCTATGAAGTTAGCAAAAATTTTTATCAATAAATGTGCTAATTACCGAAGATGTCCATTTTAAACTATTTTCTTTCTATATTTAACCACTTCACAATAAGAGATGATTTAAAACAATAAAATTTTGGTATATATTTTTTGTCTTTTTAGAAAAAAAATTCAACTTGATTATATGTACACGTGTATGGATAGGGTTCGTAAGAATCCAAGATGCGGTCATTTGCACACAAATAATAAAGCCTTTTATTTTTGATGCTTAAGTCCTATACAATTTTAAAACTATAAAATTTTGGTACACATTTTTTTATTACAAAAAATTTAAAATTTAATTGAGTGCACGGGGGAGTATAAATTCAAAATGCGGCCAGTGGGACACATATAATGAAGGTTTTTATTTTTGATACTTAATTCCTATACAGTAAATGCTCACTTTGAACAATAAAATTTTTGTTTTTTTTTTCAGAAAAAAAACTATTTGTATGTAGGCGTGTATGGATAGGGTTAGTATTAATCCAAGATGCAATCATTTGGGCACATATCAAAGGTTTTTATTTTTGTTACATAATTTCTATACAATAAAAACTCATTTAATGCAATAAAATATTTGTCTTAATTTTTCCAGAAAAAGTTTAACTGGGTTGTATGTACGTGTATATATATATATATATATATATATATATATATATATATATAAGGGGAGAGAGAGAGAGAGAGAGAGAGAGACGCACACACACACGCGCGCACCCACGCACAAGCGCGCACGCACTCATGCACACACGCACCCACGCGGACACATACGCGCGCGCACGCAATACTCATACAATGACAAAAAAATTTGGTACATAATTTTTATTTTCAGAAAAAATTCGCAGATTTATAGAACCATTTCAAAGGCTTTCAAAGCGATTATTCAACTAATTCCGTGCTATTCTTGAATTGTGTGGAACTCGTATGAAGTTAACAATAAATTTCCAGCGATAAATATGCTAATTATTTTTGATCTTCATTATAAATTATTTTCTTTCGATTTACAATAAGAGATGATTTACGATAATAATTTTTGTTTTTTTTTCTGGAAAAAAATTCAACTTAATTATTTATAGGTGAGCTATCATAGGGTTGGTGAGAATCCAAGATGCAGTCAATTGGGCACCAATAATAAGGTTTTTATTTTTGATGCTTAATTGCTATACAATAGGGGATCATTAAAGGCTATAAAATTTTGGTACTGATGGCTGAGAGCAAAACAAGGATCTATAAAACATGTGTGAGACCTATCTCACACATGCAGCTGAAACACGACCGGAAACATCTAAAACCAAAAGGCTGATGAAAACTACGGAAATGAAAACTTCAAGGGCAACAAAAGGAGTAACACTACGAGACCACATCAGAAGTAGCAACCTAAGGGAAGAATTACAAATAGAAGATGTAGTTAGATGAATCCACGGAGACTCGCGAAGTGGACCAGAGACTATAACCCACAAATCAGAAGACCTCAAGGGCGACCTTCAAAAAGATGGAAGGAGAGTTGGACATCAGAATCCTAAGAAAGGTGAAAAGTAGAAAAACAGGACAAAGTCCTAAAAAGTAGAAGAAGAAAATTTTGGTACATATTTTTGTTAAAAGAAAAAAAACTAAATTGAATTGTTTATACGCACGCATGTATAGGGTTAGTGAGAATCCAAGATGCGGTTATTTGGAAACAAATAATGAAGATTTTTATTTTTGATAGTTAATCCCAATAAAAAAAATGATATTTAACTATAGGTGAGCATGTATGGATAGGGTTAGTATGAATTCAAGATGCCATCATTTGCGCACATATCGGAAAGGTTTTTATTTTTGACACTAAATTCCTATAAAATAAAGGTTTATGTAAGGCAATAATATTTTGGTACGTAAGTAGAAACGGGCAACTTTAGTGACCTTAATTTCATTTTTAATTCATATTTTGTGACCTTCGGCTGCTTTTTTAACTGCTTCCTTTGCCATGGTTTTTAACCCCCCTTTTTAGGCCACTTTTGCCATCAATTTTACATTACCTTACCCCATCTACTGTGGATTGTCTATCTCAAAGTAGTACATTATTTGAACTTGTACCGCCATCTTGCTGGCGTGTGCGTTTTTGGTATATCTTAAGAGTCAAGTACAAAATTCAACAGCACGAAAAAATAATTCAAAAACATACCAAAGCAACTAAAACATGCAAAATTTAGTAGCAAATAATCACGTACAAGCAAAGCAACTAGCCAACAAGTAAACGCCCAAACACGTAAACTCCCAAACAATCCAACAAAGAAACTAAGAATCAAGAAAGGGCCCAAGTACAACAGATGTAAGCCAACAATCATGTAAACAGACGCCCAAATAAACAAGTTAGTCAACTCAACACGGACATTCTCAACCCCCAAAGCAAAGAAACTTGCCCAAAAACACCCTCATACACCAAAACATACACGAAACAAGGTATAACACATATCAAAGAAACTAAAATACTCATAAAATCTGGTAGCCAACAGACATGCGCAAACAAGTATACACTCAACCAAACAAACATAAAAACCATAGAAACCATACAAGTAAAACAAGCTAGTAGTCAAACCAAATAAGATTTTATATGTGATGCCATCATGCAAAACCTCAGCGTATTCTTCCTAACGCAAAATTTATTCCACCAAGGACGTTACCAAAGATATCTCTCTAAATGTACACTACATAATTTTAATTAGGAGTTCTCGAGACACGGTCCAGATAAAACACCTCATAACACAAAACCCTTTTGTGTTTTTGTAGTACGAATGGCACATTTTCTACAGTCTCTTACTTTACCGACATACTGTTTTAGTTATGGTTTGTAGTGTTGATGCGCACATAGTGAGGACTGATGTTTTATATTATTGTTCTATCATACTTAAGAATAGAAAACAGTTGAATTTTTCAGTGCGATCTGCCTTGTAAGATGTGTTATCTGAATCCTGTCTCCAGAATTTTAAGCAAGATTACATAGTGTGCCTTCAGATTGGTAACGTCTTTTATGGAATATGTTTTGCATTAGGAAGAATACGCTTAGGTTTGTATGATGGCATCCCTTTGGAAAGACATCCACAACAGAGACCATTAGCCTACTGCATTAGATCATCAACTATTATTAGTATGGGCGAGAGTATGGGTTTTACACCTGCAAACCGATTCATATCTGGTAAACCCTGCTGAAAATGGGTGCTTATACTGACCTTCCATCTCTCAAGTCTCGAAATCGTATTAATATCTCGTAATAAAATCAACACCTGCACTTCAAAATAAATAAAAGACCAGATATGGGTGGCAGTTTTTATTGCAACTTGTTTATCTTATTTAGTTTGTCTCTACCTTCTTTGGTTTGTTGATGTTGGGGTTTGTTCGGTGGCTAGCTTGTTTTACTTCTTTAGTTTCTCAGGTTTGATTGTGTGTTTGAGTGTTTACTTGTTTGCGTATATCATTGTTGGCTACCTGCATGATTTAATTTATTTGGTACGTCTTCTTGCTTATTTCATGAATGATTGGGTGTGAGGGGCGATTGTTGGTTAGTTTCTTTGTATTGGAGTAACTTGTTTACTTGTTTACTGATTTTTACATATTCTACTTACTTTGGTTTGTTTTCTTGATTGTTTTTGGATTCTATATTGATTCTTGCTTTTAAATTATACAGAAAGATGGCGTTGTAATTTTTTTCTAAATTATATCATAGGCTGTTGCTGCATACTGCATGTTAATTTCTAGTTACTAACTTAGTTAGTTTTTGAAATAATACGCAAGATTGCACTATTAGCTTAGTTATTTGAAGTTGTTCCAAAAGAACCTTAAATGCAGAAACAAGATTCAACATCAACGCACACGGAAACAAGATGGCGGAAAGCAAAAGGACCCACACGAGCAACGAACAAGATGGATGAAAAGCCAGAAAGGCCACCAAAACAAAATGGCATAAAACACAAAAACCTACACGAAAACAAAGAAGCTGCGCCTCTTTGATCCATGCAACCCACGAGAGTTGAGCAATTGAAAATATGGATCAAAAAGGTGATAAAAATAGGGATGAAAAATGGAACGCAAAAGGCGTCTTAAAAGGTGGAGTTGAAAGGCCCCAAAAGAGGTCGTTAAAATTTGCAATTAAGGAGGAAAACTCAGCAATTAAGGTTCCTACTTGTGTACCAGTTAATTGTCGTAAATGTGCCTTTATTGTATGGAGATCGAGCATAAGAAAAACCTTAATTATTTGTGTCAAAATGACTTCATTTTGGATTCATACTAACACTTTTCATACACGCGCATGTACAGGGTGATCCAGGTTGTTTGAAGTGGTCCGCTTACTTCAAAAAAGCTATTCTCCATTTATCTCATTTAGTGATCCCAACTATTTCCAGTGTTGTGCACACGAGTATTACTGATTGGGCGGGAAATTCAAAAGTTGATGATATATCACCAATAAATGCAACAAAATTTTAAATGACATAAATAGTCTGTATTTCTTGATTGTTGAACTACCTCCATCTTAATGTTATTATTAAAAATACCAATAAGTAAATGGAATGTTTTTATTTCAATTTAGTTTTAATTTGACTGACGACGGAGACAGATTATAGTCTCCGAAAGCTTATAATAGGCGCTGAAAATGTTGTCCATTATTTTCTAAACATAAATTTACTATACGTTTAATATTTTCGAAGACGGCTGCTAACTGTTGTGGGGTTATTGCTTTAACGACGTTCACTATGGCATTCTATAACTCCTCAACCGTATGCAAACGATTTGCATACACAACATTTTTAAGATGACCAAAGAGAAAGCAGTCGAACGGAGTCTAGAAGGGAGACCGTGGTGCCCATCGATTTTTGCTTGTTATTCTATCACCGAAAAATTGTGGATAATATGCCAACGTTGTATCAGCCGTGTGGGCTGTTGCGAAAGCTGGTCGGAAATACCCATTTTGAAGCTCCTCGTCGTGCAGTTGTTCAATAAAAGGTCTTAGAATTAATTGTTGATAAAGAATTGGTTCAATTATTCACCTTCTCGACATGGCAATCCAAACTTCAGTTTTAACTGGATGTAATGGAGTTTCAATAAATACATGGGGATTTGCAGTTGATCAGGTTCGGTAATTTTGGGAATTTATATAGCCGCTTAGATGAAACCATGCCTCGCCACTGAAAACTATTATATCCAAAACATCATTATTATTGAGATTTTCGTTAAACCAGGTACAGTACGTTCGACGCTTTTCGAAATCAGTTGGCAGCAATTCTTATAATACAGACATCTTGTATGGGTGCATTTTCAGGTTTTTACAAGCCCTCTGGCCTGTCCCATACGAAACCTCTACAATTACAATAAATAAATAATGAACATTTAGTAATAAAAACAAATTTTGCTAAATTACCACTTTGATCAGACAGTCGTCTTAAAGATTTATTGGATACAGGGCCGGTGTCACGAAAACCTTGAACAATTCGACGAACATGTTATGTGAATGTTTCATAGGTAACGCCAATGTTGGCGAACCGTTGTTGGAATTCTTCGAAGCAAGAAACTTGCGAATATTTCCAGACACCACCTTCATCTTGTTGCCCAGACCGAAAATAAGCCTCCAAGATACACTTATTGTGTTCATCCGAAAACATGACAAACAATTATAACCTAAAATTTATTCGCATTTTATTTTTATTCTAAACAGAGCTCTGTATTTTTTTGACTTACCAGATAAATTAATCAAGTATGTGCAGTTTTTGTCTTAAAAGACAGATTTTACGTGAATTACAGGAACAATATAACGACAAGAACAGAAGGAAGCAAATTAAGACAGTTTACACATACGTATTTACGCACGCTCATGACCCCAACGGATGAAAGTTTTGATAAACAACTTACACTTTCCAGTGTAAGAATACATTTTTGATAACAATATTACCATAGCGGAGTTACAAACCCTACAATCAATCTGGATCACGCTGTATAATTAAGCTTAATTTTTTTCGAGAAAGCAAAAAATATGTTCCAAAATAACCCTATAGGGATTAAGTATCAATAATAAAAATTTTATCGGTCTAAATGAGACTTTATTGTATAGGAAGTTTTTTCTCTGAAAAACAGATTGTATAGAGTTTAAGTGCCAAAAATGAAAACCTTTATTTGTGTCCAAATGACCTAAATTTTGTCTGACAAAACAAAAAATATGTACTGAGTTGTATCGTCTTAAATGAGCCTTTAACACATAGGAATTAAACTTTTATTATTTGTGTCCAAGTGACCTCATTTAGGATTCATACACATACGCACGCATACAGTAGGGTTAATTTTATTGTCTTAAATCACACTTTATTATGTAGATGTTACATATCGAAAAGAAAATCGTTATTGCTAACTTCACATGGAATATGCAAAACTTCACCCAGGTAATTAAGCTTATCTTTTTTTTTTAAATGTATTGTCTTAAATGATCTCTTACTGTATAAGGATGAAACACCAAAAATAAAAACGTTGTTTATATTCAAATGACTTCATTTTGGATGTTTACTAACCTTAACTGTTTAAAACTACGTGTCCATATTTGATGTTAATTTGATTCTCTAAATTGGAGATAAATGTCAAGTATACAAACCTTCTCCATAGAATATTTATAAAAGAGTTAATTTAAAGTTGAAGCTTCAGATTTCGATAAATAGGTTGTCATCATCAGGTTTCTAAAAGTATAAAAATCTTAAACAAGCTAAAACTAATCATGTACATACAGGATGTTTCAAAAAAGGTGGCCATGTTGCTAGGATAGGTAGAACACTGAAAAATAAGTTGGGTTTGCTTGGTAAAAAATTTTCGAAACGGCATCCGTATTCACGATACAGGGTTCAAAAAAATTGTATACCCATTTTTCACGATTATGTCGAAACTATTGGCAACATTATAATGAAATTTTGTATGAATATGTTTTGGAAGTTAACACATCCCATGACTTTGTTTTTATATCTGTCTCATGGAGGGCGCTAGTTACACGATTCGTAACGAGTAGTTTTAAACATAACTTTTTTGAGGTTAGATTCTCTAATCCAAATTTTAAGTGAACTTAAACATCATTCAATTTTCCATCAGAAAGGTACTATTGGTAAAATACTGTGTACCGTTTTTTGAAGTATCTGATTTGAAAATGATTCTAATGCTAAATTAAACAAAGAATCACAATAAGAAAATTAAAATAAATCTGACTAAAAACATGAAATATTCAGTTAGAGTAAGTGTTCAAAATGTCCGTTTTCGCTAATACACAATTCTATCCTTTTTTCTGAAGAATGCGTTAATCTTCTAAACGGTTGAGGATCAGCTATGAAGTAATTAAAGTAATGTTCAATTCTGTCTTACAACTCTTGACGTAAATTTACCTCTGTAGCATAGACTTTTTCCTTAAGAGATACGACCAAACTTTGTGGTCCAAAGGATAGAAATCGCATGACCGTGGACGCCAGTGAATCGGAGCTTCTGCACGTCTACCAATCCATCGATTCGGATAATGGTTACTCAACCAATTACGACACCTTCTATCAAAGTGCGGGGGAGCTCCATCATGCATAAAATATAGAGCTCTTCGCTCGTTTAGCGTTAAATCTTCTAATATCTCCAATTAAATTCCCAGATAGAATGTGATAACCAATTAATTTGTTACCTAAAGTTGCTATCCAAACATGAACTTTAAACAAATGTTGGTAATGTGTTACCCTTATAACATGTGGATTCTCATCACACCAGTAGTGTGCATTATAAGAGTTAAACATTCCTTGTCGCGTAAATGTAGCCTTGTCGGTAAAAAGGATGAATATTAAAAAATTTGGATTGAGGGCTGTTATTTCTTGTAACGTTCCACAAAAATCCACTCTAACCAGTAGATCGTCTGGCAAGACCTCTTGGACTTGTCTGTAGTGATAAGGATGCAGCTGCTGCTCCTTACGTCTCCTTCAAGTACTTGTAGAAGACGTATTTTGTATGTCGTGCCATATTCCTTACGCTAATTGTTGGATCTTGATCAACTAAATCTAAAATGATATTCTCTTTCTGAATGGTTCTTGTTGTCCTGCGCCTACCAGAATTAATTTTTTTTTGTCTCACATTCCCACTTTCTGGACAACATCGTTCCACGGCGCTAAACGTTTTTTTTTTTTATTTTGTGGGGAAACTTTTCTTCATAACGCGTAACCGCTGCACATTTTGATTATTAATTATCGTGTTTATCAACAGTATTAAATGTTATTGACATTACCGTCTTAACTATCAATAAATGTCAGTTTTCCATGGTTAACTGATGACATTTTGAACACTTACTCTAACTGATTGAATATTTCATGTTTTTAGTCAAATTTATTTTAATTTTCTTCTTGTCATTCTTTGTTTAATTAATCACTTTACCCTTAGAATAATGTTATTGTTTTTTAATAAGAATACTTAACTTTAGACCAGTATCAGCTATTACTTCATCATTTTCAAATCAAAATATTCCGAAAACGGTACTTAGTATCGAGTTTTACACACAGTATCTTTTTGGTGTAAAATTGAATGATGTTTAAAAGTTCACTACAGAATCTAACCTCAAAAAAGTTATGTTTGAAACTACTCGTTACCGTGTAACTAGCGCCCTCTATGTCAGCCAGATATAAAAACAAATTCATGGGATGTGTCAGCTTCCAAAATATATTCATACAAAATTGCATTACAATGTGTTTCATATTCGACATAATCCGAAAAGATGGGTATAAAGAGTTTTAACCCTAGTATCTTGATACGGTTGTTAAAATTGATATTATAAGTTCACAACCCATTATGGATTAAAGTGTTCTACCGTCAGAAAGGTTATGTTTGAAACACCCTGTATACAGTATAGGAATAATGCAACTGATATAAATCATTTAGCGCCCTCTATAGAGATTAATGAAATTACAAGAATCATGGACCAATATTGTTGTCATACTTCATAGATTACAGTATTCAAATAAACACAATTATCATTACAAGGTTGATATAACCCACGACATAGCGTAAAATTCGATTGTATAAAACTTATAACCCTTGTATCTATGTCGAGGTTAATATCGAAAATAAAATTGTCTAAGTAATTTGCAAACCCATTACTACTTCACAGTGTTTATGCACCCGGATATGCAAAATCTATTAACTCGAAATTTATTGCTAACTTCATCAGGTTAATTGAGGTTAGATTTTATAGATCCAGGATTCAGAAGCGCGGAAAAAAGGTGACATTTCGTTTTTTCACATAAAAGATATTCGCGTAACGTGTGAACTGCTTAAAATGTATGTTAGTATGAACATACAATATTCGCAGATAGAATTACAGAATTTTGATGTGTCTGAACTAGAGTTTTAAGGCGGGCACTAACAATAAGAGGACGAAATTATTTTCAGGCTCATTTTTACACAAGGATAAGTGAAATATTTGTACAATATTAATTCTAAAACAGCCTTTTGCAACATTTATTTCAACGAATTTGAAAGGAATTGACTTTAATTGAAGACACACTGTATAAATGAAAGTATAAAAAAGTGGCTATCATGCGTGTCACGGCATACTCGATTACTGCGTAAATGGTATAATATAAAGGTGTGTACACGTGTCAAATGCGTGCAGAAAAAATCTAAACTTGTACAAATAAGAGAATTCGGAAACTCCAAGTTATGCGTTGGCAGCCCTAGTCAGTATCGATTTTCTTAAAGCCCTAGGGACTTGTTCAACCCCGCTCTTACCAAAACCGCCCTTCGGTCGCCCTTTGAAGTCGCGAATACCTTTAGATTTCACCACTTTGCACGAACTTGCCGCTACCTGATATAACTGTCTCTTTACGTGCTCTGTTTTATTTTCTTTTATCAAAAGCGACTAGACAAAAATTTCGTATGTTTAATGTAAAGGGTAGGATATTGGAGCGGGTGGGAGGTGATGGGGCGGAAGAATGAGAGAGATCAGGTAAAAAAATGTAACTTCTTAATTACATTTTAGGTATCGCTACCAATTTTTTTTCTAAAACTAAAATCGTGTTTAGATAAGAGATGTCAGGTAGACCTATAAAAGTCCTCTAACGAGCTGATAAACGCGGTAATCGTTGATTTATACACTTTTTACATTAAGAAATTTAAACTGGTTGAATTAAATACTCTAGCTACTAATCGTTTCATAAAAATTTATACGTAAAACGCCACTCCTACACAAAAGAATTACTGAAATGAAGAGGACACTTATTCAAAAGGGCGAAACAAGTAAATGAGTAAATTTATCACAAATCGAAAGTAATGCAAATTTAACCCAAAATTGTTAATAAACTGTTAAATATTAGTGCTCATTAATTATCGGAAATACGACGATTTTGATTAGCGCTTAAAATGTGGATCAAGACCAGATTAGTTCTGTATTAATACTGAAGGGTGGCCATTTATGAATCTTATCTCATTTCCCCCTAACACATGCCAGTATTACAATTAACTTATGTTAGTAATAACAATTTGGTGATAAAATCTCTTTATTACGGATTGTTTACACAACGTAGCAGAAAAATTGTCGGGCTCAACTAATTAGTGCTTATTTCCTGATGTTCGAATGCCTTCTACCCATGTGGAAACTGACTTTAATGTGACCAAAATGATGAGATTGGAATATGATACTGTAAGTGACCACAATTAATTTTTTTTTAAATTTTAATTTTTAAGAAATATTTATTTGCGTGTAGTCAAGTAGTGCTTGATTCATTAAACAAAATAATTACATGTTGATCGTTGCTGCAATAGTTAAGTAGCGCTCGAAAACGTTTCCTTTGTTTTGCATGAAAATTCGAAAACAAAATAATGTTACTGCTTATACTTGCTAATCCAGCACTATAGTGCTTTTGTTTATACTTACCACAATAGGGATAGAGCAGCAAATTTTCCTTATGAAATATTTGCTCTAATAAGATCACACAAACTGCTTTTTTAGCACTAGTGAGCATTGCAGTAATTGTAATTTTGCTACGTATGTTCAAAAATTATTTAGTGCATCACTCACCTTACGGATATATATATATATATATATATATATATATATATATATATATATATATATATATATTATGTATGTATATATAAAAGCAGGCAAATTAGGCCAAGACGCAAACCGCATTGGCTTAGCCTAGAAATAAATCCGCCAATCTAGCCAAGACACAATCAGATGATTGACCTTTTAGTTACCGATATAGCCAAGACACAAACCGCATGCAAAGTTCATTGAACAAGTCAGGAAACAAACCGGGTATTTTTTATGTTAAACGTTCTTTAAAAAATTTATTTACCTACACTAATTTGCATCACTCACAATAAGCACTAATTTAGCTGCAATGTTGTAAAATATTTCAACAAATTCAGAACTACTTACTACCAACCTAATGTTAATCAATTATTCTTAAAATATTTTTTCCAATAAAAAAGCACGGTTTTTGCACTATAAATTGCAGTAATAACTATTCATGCCCGTCGATCAGTATAGCTTAAGCACTAAATTGTATAGTTTTAAATAAAATTTTTCTTAGTACCCTTATTGCATTTTTTAATGTAAAATTAACCGATGTTAGCCAAGTTTTTCAATCCAATTTACAATAAGGTTATTAATATGGTTAGTGCTCTGCACGTTTAGGTATTTTTGATAAAAATACATACTTTGAATTTGTATGCTGGTTCATGTTAGTATAGTACAATTAGAGCAGCATAAGCTACTAGTGCAGTGGACCTTTATGATATAAAAGCAGGCAAATTAGGCCAAGATGCAAACCGCATTGGCTTAACCTAGAAATAAATCCGCCAATCTAGCCAAGACACAATCAGATGATTGACCTTTTAGTTACTGATATAGCCAAGACATAAACCGCTTGCAAAGTTCATTGAACAAGTCAGGAAACAAACCAGGTATTTATGTTAAACGTTCTTTAAGAAATTTATTTACCTACACAAATTTGCATCACTCACAATAAGCACTAATTTAGCTTTAATTTTGTAAAATATTTCAACAAATTGCAAGCTACTTGCTACCAAGTTGTACTAACCTAATGTTAATCAATTATTCTTAAAATATTTTTTCCAATAAAAAAAGCATGGTTTTTGCACTAATAATTGCAGTAATAACTGCTCATGCCCATCGATCAGTATAGTTTAAGCACTAATTAAATAAACTTTTTCTTAGTACCCTTATTGCATTTGTTAATGTAAAATTAACCGATGTTAGCCAAGTTTTTCAATCCAATTTACAATGAGGTTATTAATATGGTTAGTGCTCTGAACGTTTAGGTATTTTTGATAAAAATACATACTTTGAATTTGTATGCTTGTTCATATTAGTATAGTACAATTAGAGCAGCAAAAACTACTAGTGCTGTTGACCTTTAGGATATAAAAGCAGCCAAAGTAGGCCAAGACGCAAACCGCATTGACTTGACCTAGAAATAAATCCACCAATCTAGCCAAGACACAAGTCAGATCATTGACCTTTTAGTACCGATATAGCCAAGACACAAACCGCATGCAAAGTTAATTGAACAAGTCAGGAAACAAACCGGGTATTTATGTTAAACGTTCTTTAAAAAATTTATTTACCTACACAAATTTGCATCACTCACAATAAGCACTAATTTAGCTTTAATTTTGTAAAATATTTCAAAACATTTAGAACTACTTAATACCAAGTTGTAGTAACCTAATGTTAATCAATTATTCTTAAAATATTTTTTCCAATAAAAAAGAATTGTTTTTGCACTAATAATTGCAGTAATAACTGCTCATTGCCGTCGATCAGTATAGCTTAAGCACTAAATTGTATATTTTTTAAATAAACTTTTTCTTGGTACCCTTATTGCATTTTTTAATGTAAAATTAACCGATGTTAACCAAGCTTTGCAATCCAATTTACAATTTACAACGCAAACCGCATTGACTTAGAAATAAATCCGCCAATCTAGCCAAGACACAATTCAGATCATTTACCTTTTAGTTACCGATATAGGCAAGACACCAACGGCATGCAAAGTTCATTGACCAAGTCAGGGGACAAACCAGATATTTATGTTAAGCGTTCTTTAAAAAACCTACACAAATTTGCATCACTCACAATAAGCACTAATTTAGCTTTAATTTTGTAAAATATTTCAACAAATTGAAAACCGTTTACTACCAAGTTGCACTAACGCAATGTTAAGCAATTATTCTTAAAATAATATTCTTTCTAATAAAAAAAAAAAATTTGTGTCAACAATCGCTGCTAATCTTCGTCAAATGAATCTTTAAAAAAACTAGTCTAGCTTGTTCACACTGTACCGCAGCAGGGAATACTCTAAAATTAAGTTAGGCTAGTTTCACGAGCAAGACTGTCATTGTAATTCTTTAAAAATAATCATAATTAAGCACTATTCACTTGTGGAAGCAAATCCATAATTAAGGAATAATAAATACGTGTTTTAATACCTTCCACAATTAGTATGAAAACAGTTTTATGTACTGAGAAATATAGCTTGAGCACTAATTTAGCACTAATTGTATTTTTTAAATAAACCTTTTTCTTGTTACCCTTATTGTATTTTTAATATAAAATTAAGTACCGTTATAGCCAAGTTATACAATCCACAATGAGGTTATTAATATAGTTAGTGCTCTGCGCGGTTAAGGATGTTAATAAAAATACAAGTAAGTGCTAGAAATTGTATACTTGTTCATACTAGTATAGTACAATTAGAGCAGCAATATTTTTTACAAACTATTAATACAGTTAACCCTGTAGGATATAAAATCAGTCAAATTAGGCCAATGCGCAAACCGCATTATTTTAACAAACTTCAATTTTAAATTTTTCTTGAAAAACCGAAATCATGTGTAGCTAAAGAGATGTCAGGCAGACCTTATAAAAATCCTCTAACGAACTGATAAATGCGGTAATCGTTGATTTATACACATTTTACATTAAGAAATTCAAACGTAAATCGCCCCATTTACACAAAGGAATTACTTAAATGAAGAGGTCGCTATTCAAAAGGGCGAAACAAGTAAATAAGTAAATTTATCATAATTCGAAAATAATGCAAAGTTAGTCCAATATTACCGTTTATAAATAGTTAATAAACTGTAAAAAATCTGGTGCCGTTTGAAATAGGGCAATTTTGATTAGCACTAACTTAAAAATTGCGTTAAGACCAGATTAGTGCTGTTGTAATACTGGCTGCTATCTACCCCTGAAGCTGAATGATGAAACTAAATCTATGTGATAGTATAAGTCAGAACAAGCTATAAGGTTTTTTTTTTATTTTAAAAAATATTTATTTGTCAAGTAGTGCTTTTTGATAGAAACAAAATGATTACATTTTTAATCGTTACTGCATTAGTTTTCTTCGTGTTGCATGCCAATTCGAAAACAAGAAATATTAGTAGTTTTACTGCTGATTCAGCACTTAGTGCTTGAATTTGTGCTTTTGTTTAAACTTTAGTAGTACGAATAAAGCCGCAAATTTTTTAGAAACTACCTGCTCTAATAACATAATCACAAACTGGTTTTTGAGCACTAGTAAGCAGTGCGGTAGTTGTAATTACACACACTTGTTGATTTTGTTATTCAAGATTAATGTTCTTTAAAAAATTATTTACACAAATTTGCATCACTCAGAAAAGCACTAATTTAGCTTTAATTTTGTAAAACAGTTTAACAAATTGAAAACCATGTATTACCAAGTTGTATTAACCTAATGTTCCAATAAAAAAGCACTTATTTTATGTGTAGCACTAATCGCTGCTACTGCTCGTTAATATGAATATTTACCTTTAAACAAAACTAAGTCTAGCATGTTCACACTTTCGAGCAGTACGTTAAAATTAAATTAGGCCAGTTTCACAAGCAAGACGGTCATTGTAATTCTTTGAAAATAATCATAAAAGCACTATTAATTTGAGTTAAAAGCTTCGATTTTTCGCTAATTTACATATTAACGAATTTGTCTTACTAGGTATACTCTGTTCATTTAATAGATATAAAAAATTATCTTTACTACATACTACTGACGTATGGAAGCAAACCCATAATGAAGCACTAATTTAAATACTTCTTTAATATGGTTTACAATTTAGTATGAAAACAATATTTATGTACTGACAAGTATAGCTTCAACTAGCATGCGCACTAATTTAGCACTAATTGTGTATTTTTTTAATAAACCTTTTCTTTTTGGTATTTTTTACTGTAAAATTAACTCCCGTAACTCAAGTTATTCAATCCAATTTTCAAAGAGGTTATTAATATGGTTAGTGCTCTGCACGTTTACGTATTTTTAATGAAAATACAAGCAAATGCTTGAATTTGTATATTTCTTCATACTAGTGTAGTACAATTGGACTAACTATGATTTTTTTACAAATTACTAGTGCAGCCAAGACGCAAACCGCGTGGATCAAGGTCATTGACGTAGTTAGGAACAAATCCATCAATTTAGCCACAAACCAAACCATTGACCTTTTCAAGATTGTGAACCTAGCCAAGACGCAAACTAGACCAGATTAGTGCTGAAAGGTGGCAATTTATGATCTTACTCTCCCCTAACACATGCCAATACGTATTGTAATTAGTTTATTTATTGATTACACCTTTCTATTACTTAACTGTTGAATGATGAGTGGTGGAAACGCTACTGAGCTCAACTAATTAGTGCTTATTTCCTGATATTCGGCTGCTATCTACCCATGACTTGATTTAATGTCTCCAAGTTGATGAAATTGAATCGTATGTGACAAGGTAGATGGTTTTTTAAATTATGTTTTGAAGAATATTGGTCTATATTCAAGTAGTGATTTTTGCACGAAAGGAAATGATTTTATGTTTTATTGTTACCTCACTAGTGTTCTTTGTGAAAATTCGAAAACAAAAATTATTAGTACTTTTACTGTGAATTCAATACTTAGTGCTTGAATTTGTGTTTTTGTTTATACTTATATGATACGAATGCAGCCGTGAATTTTGCTGCTTATCTTCAACTTTCTGTAAAAAATTATTTGCTTACACACATTTGCATAACCCACTGAACTCAAATCACTAAAGCATTAATCTAGCTTTAATTTTGTAAAATATTTTTACTACTGGAAAACACTACTCAAAGTTGCACTAACTTAATGTCAATACCCTTCCTAATAAAAAAAACATTAATTTGATGTGTCAACATCACTAATCGCTGCTCATGCTTCTCAAAAAGAACATTTACCTTTAAACAAAACCAGTCTAACTTGTTAACACTTTTGAGCTAAACTTAAGTTAAGCTAGTTTTTTTGAGTGAAACTGTCATTCTAATTCTCTGGAAAATTATAAAAGCACTAATCAGCTTTCATTTTTTTTGCTAATTTGCGTATTAACGAACTTTTATAAATACAATTCTGTTCGTTTATAGGTATAAAAGATTAAGCACTTCACACTGGCGTATGTTCCAATGCCGTGGAAGCAAACACATAATTAAGCACTAATTTAAATACTTGTTTAATGTTTTCCACAATTGGTTTAAAAACTGAAAAGTACAGCTTAAACCAGCACGAGCACTAATTTAGCACTAATTGTATATCTTTTCTTAGTACCCTTAATGTATTTCTTAATGTAAAGTTAACCTATTAAAGTTCTTCAATCCAATTTTAAAGAGGTTATTAACATGGTTAGTGCTATACACGTTTAGGTATTGTTAATAAAAATACAAGTGCTTAAATTTGTGTACTTGTACATGCTAATATAGTACAATTAGAACACCAATTTTTTACAAACTACTAGTGCAGTTGACCTTTTAGGATACTAAATCCGGTTTCATGTTATTTATGTGAAGTAATTCTATGGCCACTAATTAAAATTAAATCAAAGACCAAAGTACCGAGCACTTCAAAATGAAAAGACTCTGGGCACTAATCCGCACTAACTTACATGTAACTACCCACATTTAGTTTGCTTCTTTCAGATGAAAAAATTATTTACGTAGTCTTGCATAACTTGCAAGTGGTATAGCCCCTACTTTTGGACCACATAGGAAATTTGCATGGGATTGAGAGAAACAGGCAGGAGGAATTGCCATGAGACAAGTTGCAAAGCGCAGTCTCAAGGTCATAGCAGTCTAGAAACAAATCTATTAACTTATCCGAGGACACGAATGCAGGGTTTATTGACTTTTTCAAGGTCATCAAGCTAGCCATGGCACAAACTCCCGCACGTTATTGCCTTTTTCAAATCCATCGGCTTAACTTGGAAACAAACTCATTGATCCAATCTAGAAACAAAATAGTTCATCGACCAAGTCAGGAAACAAACCGGATGCATGTTCGTCGATCTAACTTATTATCAAACCATAAGTGGGGTGATTAAGCAGAGAATCAAACTGGATGTGGCGTTCCAATTTAAACATGAATCTATCCAGGTTAAACGAAAGTATATCGTTGAAGAACATAGCTGACTTCGATTTCACCGAAAAGTATAAAGTACTTAGATTAAGCACTATTCATGCCCAGTATAGTGATCGGTTAACGGTAGAAACTTTAACTCACTTAACGTTTCCATGAATATTTCAAAATCGAAAATCACGTTCATTAACGAATAACAGGGCAATCTGGATTATATACGTAAACGTATACCTTAAAAAAGCGTTCAGTTGCAGTGCGCACGTTAAGAAATGAAAGTACACGTTCCCACATCTGGTTTGTGCCTTGACTAGTATGATGGTCTTGAAGAGGTTAATGAACCACTCATGCGGATTGTGTCTTGGCAGCGGGTTTGTTTCTAGACTAAAGATATGCCACTCTTGTAACAAACACTAATCCAGATTTAATTCAGTTTTATAAAATATTTCTCAAAATTTAAAATCTCCACTACCAAGTTACATTAACCTAGTGTTAATTAATTTTCCGTAAAACAATATATTTGGAGTGAAAGTATACCAAGTTAATGTACGTTAACAATACCACT
Source organism: Vesta saturnalis (assembly GCA_036346205.1). Lineage (NCBI taxonomy): Eukaryota > Metazoa > Arthropoda > Insecta > Coleoptera > Lampyridae > Vesta > Vesta saturnalis. The sequence continues at coordinate 531,370 of JARFJB010000948.1, forward strand.
AATAACTGCTCTCATGTAAAGGTTAAGTAATAAAATGAAGGGTTACTTTAAAACAAAACTAGCCCGTAGCTTATGTTACAATTAAATTGGGCGAGGTTCGCGAGTAGTGATATTTACGTAGCACTAATCACTTAAGTTAAAATCATTATATATATAGAGCATGCTTTCGGGTAGCACTAATTAAAATACTTTTCCAAAATTATATAAATTTGCACACTTCTGTACTGTGCAATACATCTTTAACAAAGAGCACTAATTGAGGTAATGTTTTTATTTTTACGATTTTTACATTGTAAAAAATAATATTGTAGTTACACCCCATTTGCTTTTTTATACCATATAAAAATTGTTATTGTACCTTTTCTTTATTTTAGACTTTGAAATTTGTGTTAATTTTTTTCTAACGATGAAATTCTACATATCTAAATTCTTATTTTTTCATCACCCTAAATAATCATTTTCTCAAAATGATATGAAAGATATGAAGCACGAAGAATAACTAACGATCCGCATCGGTCCCATTGTTCGTGCTTTCAAAAAGGGTAGGGCACTGTCCAAGGCAGTCGTTTTCTCGAAAACAACTGGTCGTGCTGATGCAAGTTGTGAAGCACTAAGAGGCACTCAAGAAGCTAACGGTCCGCGTAGGTCTCATCGTTAATGCTTTAATCAAGGGTAGGAATTCAACACTCTCCAAGGTTTTCTCAAAAATGATTGGCCGTGCCGATTCAAGTTGTGAAGCACTAATAGACACTAACGAAGCACTAACGGTCTGCGACGGTGTCATTTTTAGTGCTTTCAAAAAGGGTGGGAAGTCAGCACTGCCCAAGGAGGGGCTTCTCGAAAACAACTGGTCGTGCTGATGCAAGTTATGAAGCACTGTGAGACACTAACGATCCGCGTCGGTCCCATCGTTAGTGCTTTGAACGAGGATAGGAAGCAAGCACTGCCCGGGGGGTGTTTCTCTGCTGATGTAAGCCGCGAAGCACTAATAGGCACTAACGAAGCACTTCATCGTTAGTGCTTTAATTGACCGTGTTAACTTCACGGACACTAAAAATAAACAGCTTTGAAGTATCTGTCATAATTTTGTATTGTACAATTTTGTATTTAGCTGGTACTAGTATTTAACTCCGAATTAGTTAATTTGTGGTAGTTATTATCAAAAAGTATTGCGCAATTTTCAAATGTAGAAAAATATATGTTGTTGTGTTCCATACTATGCCAACGAAATTCCAAAGAAGCGAAACGTATTTAAACAGATATCCAAAGAGACAGCAATGTCATAACACATTTAGGACCTTGTCAGTCAATTTAAAAGAACACAGTGCATTTGAAAAGCCTGTAAATTCGTGTGAAAAACCTTACAATGAAGAAAAAGCATATAATGTCTAATTAGCTGTTACGGAAAATCCAGAAATTTCTACACGACGTATTGAACAAACAATTGGAGTGGCCCATTCTACTGCTCATTTTATTTTACAAAAAGAGAAAATACATCCATTTAAATTTGAAATTTGTCAGGCACTTCGACCAGGCGATTCAGCAAGGCGCAGAGAGTTCTGTGAATGGTATACCAGGCAATGCCCAGATAATGTGCAATTTTCATATAAAATCATTTGGTCGGATAAAAGTCAGGTGACCAATAATGTAATTTTCAACAGAAGAAATGCTTACTATTGAGCGAAAGAAAATCCTAGAGCTTATAAAAGTACGCCACCAACACCGTTTCGGTTTTAATATGTGGGCTGAAATATTCGGAATACGAATAATAGGCCGATTTTTCTATAACGGATCTTTAAATTCTGAACGCTACCAAAATTTATTAGAAAATCAAATAGAAGCAGCTTTGGCTGATTTACGTCAAGCTGATATTGAAGTTTATTGGTTTTTACAAGACGGTGCTCCGGCATATTATAATAAAATTATAGCATTAATCTTTTTTTTTATTTATCTATACTGACTTCCATAAAAATTGCAACACCTGGAATTTGTTGAACGATTTTATTGAAATTTTCCTCAACGATGGCTTTCACTAGAACAAACAAACGATTAAAATTTGAATAAAATCTAGCTAGTAGTTTTTTTTGTTTTTTCCTTTGCACTTAGTAACAATAAATTTGAAGAAATAAACCATGGTCAACTGTCAATTTTGCAAATTGTTTGTTCACAATTTCGTTCAGAACTTGGAAACAATGCCAAGAGTACGTTAACGTCAACATGTTTCCCAATTGACTGATTTTGAACGTGGCCGTATTATTGGCATGAGAGAGGCCGGACTTTTGCTCAGAGAAATTGCTCGTCGTGTAAACCGAAATGTTACAAGGGTATTGAGATGTTGATCCAAATGGTCCGAGGAAGGGGTGCAACAACGTCGCCCTGGAACTGGACGTCCCCGTAGGACTACAGATCGCGAAGAACCTCGCTTAAGACTTTTGGCCACAAGATACAGATTTTCAACAACTCGATCGATTGCAAATGATTTGATGAGAGGTGTAGGACCCAGAATGTCAATGTCATCTGTTTATCGCCGGATAAGGTTTTATGGGCTGCGTTCATATCGTCCACTTTTATGTCTTCCTCTTACACCACTTCACCGTCTACGCAGGCTAGAATGGAGCAACGAAAGAGCGAATTGGGCGCAAGAATGGCATCGAATTGTGTTTAGTGACGAGTCCCGATTTTGCTGTGGGCCCACGATGATCGTAGGAGGGTCAGACGGATGCGTGGAGAATGTAAAAATCCAACATTTTTTGTGGAACGCAACACAGCCCTCACACAAGGAGTGATGATATGCGGTGCAATATGTTACGCTAGCAAATCACCGTTGGTAAATGAGTGCATTACAAATCGTGGCGGAGCAACTCATTATTGAAAACAATATTTTTAGTTTGTGTTCTTTTGTTTAATCGTTTGTTTGTTCTAATGAAAGAGATCGTTGACGAAAATTTCAATAAAATTGTTCAATAAATTCTAGGTGTTGTAATTTTTATGGAAGTCAGTATATATATAAATAAAAATGAATCACCAAATGTGTTGCTAAGCGCAAAACTCGAGAACGGCTGGACCAATTCTGCTAATTTTTTTTCAAATAATAGTTCAAATCTGAGGAAGGTTTTTATGAAGAGCAAAATTGTAAAAATCTCTCGGAAAAACATGATAACCTCATTGGGCGCCCAAGCCCTCGAATACTTTTTCTCTCACACACCGACTATCTGTCTCACCGCGAACGCACTAGGCGCTAGTAGATAACATGCATACTACAACATTCATCCGATCGCCATGAAAGGGTGAGGGAGAGGAAAAATGTGTTTTGTATTTGAGCGCAGCAAAGCGCGCCGGGTACTACTAGTAATATATAAAAATGAATTTTTGTTTGTTCGTATTTTATACGCTGCCGTATAGTTCATCCGATTGCGATAACACTTTGACACATTATTGCTTGCACCTGCGCGAAGGTATAGGCATAAACAATTTTAAATATCGCACAGTAGAGGGGCCCTTGTATGCATACTACACCATTCATCCGATCACCATAGAGATTTTTGTTGAGTACACCCTCGCGAAGGTTTCTGGCACATAAAATTTTTTAATATCGCCCCCCCCCCCAGGGGGAGGGGGCCTCATATGCATACTAACCATTTATCCGATCGCCATGAAACTTTGGGAAGTTGTTTAGTACGCTCCCGCGAAGGTTTCTGGCATAAAAATTTTTTAAATATCGCCCCTTGGGGAGGCCCCTCATATGCATACTAATTCATCCGATCGCCATGAAAAGGAGAGGGAGAATGTGTTTTATATTTGAGCGCAGCAAAGCGCGCCGGGTACTGCTAATGCAGTATAAAATTTTCGAAACATTAACATCGAAATTTTATTGTTCATGATAGTGTCATTTTAAATAGTAGGTTACGACAAAGTATTAAAATAGAATGTACAAGATTTAATATGAGTTTTTATGTAAATGGTACTAAATACTGATCAGGACACTTTCATGAAAGAACACTTAACATCTAAATTTGACATTATGTGATTAGACATAATAGGCAACAATGGTGCATAACAATTGAATTTCATTTGAAAACTACTGAAAGATTAGTACCGATACTATTATAAACTTAGGTACGCAATGGTAATTAATTATAAAATTGAATGTTTAAATACGTCATTAAATTTAACTGTTTTATCCGTAGGCAATATTGTTAACGTAATTCAATTGCTTAATCAGTATCTACTAGTTTGGCTGATGTTGAGTTTTATAGACAACGGTAAGAAGGCATTGTTACAATGTGTAGGCAACGATGTAGTATAAAATTAACATTTATCTAATTGGGGAAACCATTGATAACAAATTGACATCAAAATTGTTATAGTTCTATAGTTAGTAGGCAACGACAAATTCGAATGTTTGTATTCAATTACTATTGTTATGTAGTAATAATAGTGTGATTAGAAATTGCAGACAACGAATAAAAAATGAATGTGAAAGTTTTGTTACTACGAAATTTTGATATAAATGGGAATAAATATTGATTAGAAGCTAATGAATTAATATAAATATATTAACAAAGTTTTTAAAGTGTGAGTTGTAGGCGACTGCATTTGCTAAATTCTAGGCAACTATGTTGTGTATAATTCTTAAGTAGAATTATTGTTTATTATATAATGGTTCATGTAATTGAGAGTAAACATTAAAAATTATAATTAATTTTATTAAATACGTAAATAAAAAGTTTACCCGAGTAGGATTTGAACCTACGACACGTACTTTGCTAGAGTAAACCTTGATTAAAAAACTACATAATCTCAATATCTTTATAACTCTAGACAGTAGACAGCTGGTAGCATTGTAAGCAACCATGCAGTTTAAAATTATAATTTGAAATTGCTGTTTACATCAAACGTTATGTAATTAGTAATAATCATTGTTAAAAAAATCTTCAATTTGATAGCTCCAGATAATGTTAGATTGTAGGCAACGATATTACAGAAATCAAATTTTAATTTCATTAATATCATCTACGCATAATTGGGAATAAACGTTGATTTCTAAATTTCATGAAAAGTTGAGATAAAAATTTTTCTAGTTTTAGATAGCAGGCAACTGTTGTCACAAAATTGTAAGCAACGATACACTCTAAAAATTGAAATATGGAAGCACCCATAAATTGAGAATAAAAGTTGTAATAATCGCTCAGGGAAGATTAAATGCAATTACGGTGGCAACAAAGTTAATATACAAATTTTTAGGCACAGATTCCCACATATTAGGTTATGCGAAGTATAGCCTTATAATTTCGTCTTGTCAGTCTGACCCCGCACGTCCGCCGTGTCCGCGATTACGAAAACCGCTTCGGTTTTCTCAAATTTGTTTTTGCCTGTCTATATCATCTCCTTTTTTGAATTCGATGGGGTGACCCTATTGTGTCAAAGGTCAAGGACAACAAAATTCTCGCATGTTTATCTTAATCATTTCTAGCAAATCGAATTACTCAGAGAAACTTTTTTTTCTACAGATAGCGCCTCCCTCCACCCCAATAGATCATTTTCTCAACACCTATTGTGGAATGTAAAGCCTTAGTAACTTCTGCGACGACAATTAATTTGCGCCAAACTTTGCACATGTATGGTTCTAATGATGCCAAATAATTTAGTGCCACAATTTCGGCTGAAAAATTGTCCGCCATATTGCAAATTTGTACTTTTGTCAAATTCTTTAGAAAACGATCGAACGCATTGTTTTGATGGACAATAACTACATTTTAAGGTTTTATCATGTTGGTGTCTGCTACCCCGTAAACAAATGGCGTGTTGGGAATGTATTATGTTCGTCATCTTTTAGGGCTAGCAATGCCCAATTGTACACCAATATCATTGACAGAACGGTATCAACTATTTGGTCCCTGTACAAAGATAACATTTTATAGTTAGTTTCATGGTCTTGGTCATTGTTTGTGGTATGTATTGCCAAAAATCTTTATTTATACACTAATTTCACTGGGAATACGATCAAAACTATTTACTTGGTGTAATGTCCAAAATCTCTGTATCACCGATTTCATTGGGTAAACGGCCAAAACTATTTTTTCAGAGGGCAAGAACCAAATGTTATAGTTTCACAATAGTTTACGTTTAAGGTTTGTAATGCCTAAAATCGTTATGCATCAATTTCACTGGGAAAGCTATTTGCTGATAAACAAAAACAAAATTTTATAGTTTCCAAGCGTTGGTCACCTTTTAAGGTCCAAGATCTCTACATCAATTTCATTTCGAAAAGGGCCAACACTATTTTCTCAGTAGACAAGGACCAAATTTTATAGTTTTAGTGTTAGGCATTGTTTGGGATCTATAATGTCTAAAATCTTTATTTATGCCCAAATTTAATTAGGAAAACTGCCAAAAATTTTACGGTTTTACAGTGTTCTTCATCGTCTCGTCTCTATTTATACACTAATTTCGTTGGGGAAACGGTCAAATCTATTTGTTTAGTGGACAAGAAAAAATTATGCATTTACCATGTTGGTCATCTTTTAGGATTAGTAATGACTAAAATCAATATTTATAAATATCTTCATTGGAAACATGGTTACAACTACTTTAAGCGTGGGCAAGGACCAAATTTTATAGATTCACAGTGTTGGTGTGTGTAATTCCAAAATATTTATTTATATACCAAATTTGTTGGGAAACGGTGTTGGGCAAGAACAAAACTTTATGGATTCGCCATTTTGGTCATCTAGTAATGTCCAAAGTTTATATTTATATGCCAATTTCGTTGGGAAACGGTTACAACTACTTGTTCAATGAGCCAGAACGAAATATAATTTCACAGTATTGCACATCGTTTGGGAGCTATGTGTAAGATCCTTACTGTACACCAATTTCATTTGCAAACAGGTCGAAACCATAGATGGCTTATATGCATGTTATTGATCTCTGCTCAAGAGCAATTTATCGCAAGTAACTGATGCGAGTCTTGATAGTAATATACAATGTGACAATTTCGCTTAACCTATTTATCGTTAATAGTATTTATTAAGATTGTAAAATGTTAAGTTTTATAGGCAACTTAAGGACCCGCAGACCTTGTCCTGCAATTGAAATTTCTATACCTACCAATAAAATGGGTTTTGTGCAGTATCGCCCAAATAACATATTTCCATAAATAGAGATTTTTGAAATAGTTGTCTGCCAACGCCTCGCATTGCGTTGGTCAACAACCATGAATCCAATGGTGACCAAGACCAGCCCATTTTCCTAATGTGAGGTCGATCGGTCGAACGGTGTAGCCAGTTGGTGGTTACAAACAGACGCACATTCATCGTACATAGATAGTAAGAACGCATTTTAAGGTCCACTGTACTGATTATCTCTGGATTCCTATAGAATGTGCTACACTTGTGATGTTTCCTTCACAATAATCGTATTTTGGTAATGAATGGACATTGGTATATAATAAAAGGTGATCCAAGTTCAGTTTCCGAGCTTTAAAACAAATTTAACCAAACATAATTATTTTAGTTTGTGAACTACAAATGTTCTGTATTTCATCTATGCAAAATATTATCAATTAAATGGGCTTTTCTGGATCTTCTGCGGCAGTTGATCCTTTGGAGGTAATATTTGATTACCGTTTGGTACATTTCGGGCTGTATTTGGCAATAACTTACGCATGTTGTTTTTCGTGTTTATTGACGTAGGTACGACTTTTCACACAACTCTTCAAAAAGCTAAATCGTATGGTTTTGCCGACTAGTTGACGTCACCAACCGAGTAATATGAGAGTTGGGAACTTGTGACGCAAAACACCCAACGTTGCACCCGCCGTGTGACATGTACGAGGGTAAGGTGAAGAATTCTCGGCCTCTCAATGAAAGACTTTTAGTTTTATTTTTCTACGTAACCCCCGTTGACTTCAATACACATGATCCAGCGTTTCTCCAACATCAGTATTCCTTCCCGGAAGTGAGAGTCTGGAAGGTTGTGAAAATATTCATATACGGCCCTCTCAATTTCTTCATTGGTTGCGAAGCGCTTTCCAGAAACAAATTTCTTCAAGTTTGGGAATAGATGGAAATCTGAGGTACCAAATCAGGAGAATAGGGGGGATGCTCGAGCAAATCGTACCTCAAATCCCGCAGTTTTCTCATCGCCAACGCATCCTTGCGTGCAGGTGCGTTGTCCTGGTGAAAGACGATTTTTTTTCTTCTTCAAGCCTGGCCTCTTCTCGCGAATGTTGGCGGTCAAGAAGGTTAGAGTAATATTCGCCTGTAATTATTCTGCCTTTTGCAAGGTAATTAATTAACAAGATCCCTTTCGTATTCCAAAAAACGCTGGCCATAACCAGATCCATTTTGGTTTCTTTAGCGCTGAACCACCGGCTTCCACCCACTGCTTGGACTGCTGTTTCGTTTCTGGCATGTCGTGGTGGACGCATGTCTCATCCATGGTGATAAATCGCCGCACAAAATCGGTTGGATCCCTATTGAATCGGTCCAAAGATTGCTGCGAAAATTGTTTGCGCATTTTCTTTTAATGGACATTTAGCAAATGCGGCATCCATCTTGCGCAGAGCTTTCGCATCCCTAACTCTTTGTGCAAGATGTTTCGCACCCTTTCTTCCGATATCCCCACAGTGTCAGCTATCTCACTCACCTTTACTCGCCTATCGTCCAACACGATATCATGCACTTTTTCAATGGTTGCTGGTGTGGTTGCGGTTGTTGGCCGTCCTTCACGTGCGTCATCCTCGAGGGATATGCGACCACGTTTAAATTCAGCTGCCCACTTTTTAACTATTGACATGTAAACTTTTGTCAACTTCGAATTAATTTTCTTAGGGGTTAATCCATCAAAAAATTCGATATTCAAGTTTATCCATTTTAACGAAAAACACACAAGACGTCTACTGTAAAAATTCGTCATGCGAACTAATGACACGTGCATCCTGGCAGGAAACATAAATTTTTCCTGGTTGGAGCGCCGTCTGTGTGTCAGGCCGAAAACTATTCACCTTACCCTTGTACACTGCCATATTGGAACCACATGTTATTGGCTTCACAATCTTCAACTTTGTGTAGTTTTCAAAAAAGTAAGACTGACGCCGCCTGATCACAATGCGCACCGAGCAGTTACTTTCTTGGCATATAATGGTATCTCGTGAATCTTATGAAGTTTATCATCTCCCCATATGCAGTTATTTTTTTTTACATATCCTGAAAGGTGAACATTACCTCAGAGAAGAGAATTTCATTTGAAAAGACAGAATCAACTTCTTGCCACTCTAACATCAAATCTGCGCAAGTTTTTCGCTGTCCATGGTCTCTTTTTTACGGGTGTAGATCCAAGTCCTGGCGAAAAATGCACCAAAAGAAATTAGAAACTACTACATTTTGAGTGTGAATATGAATTTCCATCAAGTAAAAGCCAGCACAATTCAACCATTAGAAAAGCCCGAAACCTGCAAACGCCGACGGGTTTTTGGCCACACTTTCACTTACATCAGCAATATTTGCGGCTGAACGCACCCCACAACGATGCACCTGTCTTAACCTATCTCCAGTGCTTCTAGTTTCTTAAAACTTGTTCAGGAATCGTTCGCTCAGTAGGACGTTTGAATTGACCATAGTCTTCCCGTAAATTTCAATACACAGTTCGTACATAATTGTTATTTCTGTGATATAATGAACAATTTTAACGCGTTGATTGGTAGTGAAACGATTCATTTTGTAAATATGTTGTTGCAAACTCACGTTTGACACTTTGAAACTAAGTGCTTATTGACAGCTGTCTGATTTACAGTGCTGCCAACTTAGGAAACTCAATTGTTTCACACTTTATTTAATCCATAGGCAATTATAGGCAACAACACTAAATCGAATGTTTGTTTATAATTATTGGAGAAATTAACGTTAAAGGGTATATTGTTTTAAAATTGTAGGCAATACCAAAGCATTACTTTACGTTCACAACTAGCTCTTTAATTCGTAAACTTCGTGATTTACCTTAATTTTATGTAATGGTAAATTAACTATCTTAATATATTTAAATAAAAGAATAGAAGCCATGGAACATTACGTATTATCCAAATACTCGCTGTTTTGAAACTATCTAACTGAAAATAACACATATTTAACTTATTTTAGAGTTAATTTAGAAACACCCTATAGATAAACAATTGAGTGAACGGAAGTCTTTAGCGTAATCAAATTTGCTTATATGACAAATAAAATAGGTAATAACTTTGAATTAATGTTCTATTCTAAACATGATTGTAAACGTGTTAATGGTATGATTTGGCATCAACGTTAAGCCATTAATAACGTATTTTTCAAGTAAATGTACTAATTTTAATTTTATTTTTAGTTGTACTGTTGGATACAACGGGAGAATCAACATTAGAATGGACTCGATTTCCATACGGACCGCAAGCTAATACACCCGGTGTAAGTATATAATTAAAATTATTACATTTTCTACCGAAAAGATTTCCACATTTCACAATGTTGGCATTATCCAGAGAACGAAATAATGTAAATAAGTTTAACAACGTTTCAACATTTATTCGGAAAACTCGACGTAGGGGTGCCCTAACTTAATTATCCCACCCCATTACGGTCCTGATTTGAATTCACTACCACACTTGATCTTTTCTCTTTTCAGCACTGCTCAAAACTATTTGTTAGACAAAGATAAAAGTTAAAGTGTGAATAAGTCTAACGAGAAAAAAAATTTAGTATTAGAGAAACATTTTGAGAAAAGAATATTTACAGGGCGGGGTGTCTGGCAATTGTGTTTCCATGGTTACTAATCATTCTTGATTACTGTAGGCACATTTCTATCCCTCGAAATGATACGTGATTTGAAATGGTAAAATTTTAGATATAGTTATGTTCTTCGGAAACTTTAGATTTGATGGCTTATCGTTTGCGCGAAATGACTTTTTTTGTGCGAAGGTTGGTACGAGTCTCTTTTTTTCTCGCCTTTTATGCCATCAGCAGCCGTTGTAGGTTAATATTAATAAAATTTTGCTTATTTAAGAATTAAAATAAAACGAACGTATCTTCTCTCCCTTCTTTCAATGGTAGGAAGGGAGAAAATTAGCTTTATGACAAAAAGTGTAAGCGTTATTACCTTTATCTTTCCTTATAAAGAACACACGTGCTTAGGGTGACAATTCGCTTAATATTTCACCCCTGAAATATAAGGGCGGCGACTTTTTATTTAGCGGTGGTAGACTTTATATCTGCGGTACACATTTCTTTTCACGAGACAAATTTGTAGGTAGGAAATTAACTGTTTTGAAACGTGCTTGTAATATCATTTTTTTCCTTTATTCTAGTGGGTGGAGGAGTCATTTACGAATTTTCAAAAGGGTATTAATTGGAGATCATACGTTGTCTGCGATGTTGCGTATAATAATGTTAATAATTGGCTATGGACACCATTTGTTGAGAGAGGAATTGCTAATCGAATTTACATCGAAATCAAATTCACAATAAGAGATTGCAGCTTATTTCCTGGTAAGATGTAATTTTTTTTTTTTTGATTAATTAATATTCTTCTCCCTACAGGCAACGCGCTTTCTTGTAAGGAAACTTTCAGTTTACTTTATTATGAATTTGATGCTGCAACTAGAGAGCCACCGCCTTGGGAAACTGAAAGTTATAAACTAATTGGTAAGTTGGGGTTTGTATCTACGCTAAACGAATATTACATGTCGAAATTCACAATGTACTGAAGTATGGTTGGTTGCTTACCTAAAGGCGTTTTTTACGTGTGTTTATGAATTATGATTGTAAATTTATGGTAGAAAATATGTTTTTGTAAACTGGTTCCATATATTAATTTTTACTGTTTTTAAGAATATTTAATTAAGAATTAACTGTATTTGACAAAGCACAGAGATGTCTTGTGAAAAAACATTTCTGTTAAAACAATTAAAAATTTAGGTGTACCCACAACCCAATTGTTAGCGTACCATAATTAGCCTTGCAGTATTCGCACATGACCTCACAAGCTCTCAAGGAAATTGATGTATATAGCATTCAAGGTAGCCATTTGCATGAGTACGACTCAAATAAATTATAAATTTTCTTAAAAATGTCTTTTGTTATATAACATAATCATTTAATTTTGTATACATTTGTATTTGTGGGTCAAGATCCGGACACCAACGGAAATGTCAATATTTATTACTAGTGGTCATTAACACTACTAGTTGCTTTACTTACAGGAATACCGCTTTCAGTATTGAATATAGCGAGTGCTTTGGTTTCTCTCCGTTTTCGAATTATAAAAATATTTTTTCAACAAAATTTAATGATAATTATGAGTGCAATTGACGTGGACAATCTGCATCAGTTAGTCTAGCAATTTTGGTCAAGTTGATAATGAAAATGCTGTAAAGTAACAAACTGAGTATTAATCATTAAATTTTACCAGGAAACTATTATTACAAATTGTATTCAACGTGACAATTTTAAGAATTTAAGGAACATAATTTGATTACATAAGAAACAAATTATAACTATAAAGTGCTCACACAACATAATGTGAAACTAATTGACAAGGCATGTCCTCAGTGTGACTAATATCATTGAATAACTAATACTTGAAGAAGTGCAACCTCAATGTTAGAATTTCAGTCCCACACCCCCTTGCCCTTTATCACTAAAATAGAAGTTGTAAAATGCTGCCTTTAACATTTTGCGGGAAAATACAGAAATACACGTTCCGGTCGATTTAGTCGTCCTTCAAACATCCGCACTGTTGGTGTTTATAGTAATTTTGAAATGGAACATTACCACTCACATAATATTCAACAACCTACCTGTTTGCCGCTCTGTCATCAGCCGCAGGTTCGGTCTATTGTTCGGTTTCTATTGTAATGAGGATTATTAAATCTAATATCTTCGATGTAATTTTTGACATCTTAGGATTATTTCGTCAATGTGGGATGATTCCTTTTTTCGTGCTGATGAATTTCATACCAAACATCATATTTAAAAAATTATTGTAAAGCATAAAAAAGCGCGTTGCAGTTTGAAAGCTTATTAAAAGGTAGGAGATTCCCTTAAATAGATTTCATTTGTATAGCGACCGGTGTTCAGTATAACACGAGGCGATCTAAATTATATAATTTTTAAATTTGTTTCTAACGATGAGTGTCGCAAGTCACGTATGTGTTTATACAAACTGTTTTAATACGCAAAAAGATAATAAAGATGTAACTTTTTTTAAATTTCCGATTGATGAAATCCGTCTTCAACAATGGATTAAGTGTAGTGGAAACATTAAACTTTTATATTGAAATTTGGTAGAAACATTCACTATAACAGTTCGAACATTAACTTGACATACGATGAAACACACTTGATAGTCAATAAAAACTTACTTTTAAAATAAGAAATAAAAACACAGTGGTTTCAGGTTGTACGATGTTGTAATTTATTATCAGGTAACGTTTCGGGAAGCTGACATATACCAGAACATATGTGTGGTTCCCTTCATCAGACATAGACAATTTATATTATTACAAAACCAACCTTGTTGTTAATTTACACATGGTACTACATCATAATCAGCATACAAAAGGTTATTAATACATATTATATCCGAATGTTTACACATCCTTAACATAACAAAAAATTGGTAGATGTGGTACACAATTGCAACGCAAACATCTCCAAAAACCCCGTTTGCCACCAAGGTTCAAGCGCAGTTGGTTAGCGCGGTACTCTAGCAAAGTACAGGTCGTAGGTTCGAATCCTACTCGAGGTAAACTTTTTATTTATGTATTTAATAAAATTAATAATAATTTTTAATTACTTATTTACCTTTGAACTTATTCGTTCGTAACAAAAACTTATAATAATACATTTTATATGTTTATATTATACAAAAAAATAATATGTAGACCAACATGACATTTTTTCCTTCTGTATAGTATAATTTTGGAATAGAATAACCCAAATTCCATATAAATTATTAAATAAAATTATGTAGAAATATTAAACTAATTCATGCAAATGCCTTATTTATTGTTTTTCAAATATTAATATCATGGCTATACTAATTATATACACATGTAAAATCTTTCAATTAATTAAAATGATTTTTAAGGCTTATTTAGTTTTGTATGAAAAATTTTGTAAGGCTAACTTACCGACCATTGAATTATCTTTTTGCCATAAATTTGTTGGTTTTTGAAATATTCTCAGAAGTGAGTTAAGTTACTCTTTTGATTTCTTATGGCCCTACAGAACACTTTCATTAAGAAAACTTACCAATCTATCTAACATATAATTGTCTTTAATAAGACTTCCATCAATTTTTTTGAGATAGTCCTTTAGTGCCGTACGTTTATTTGTGAATACATTTTAACCAAAAGTTGGTAAGAGTTGAGCTATTAGAAAAATATAAAATTTCATTAAATCTCTGTCTGTCAATATAACTTTTCCCTTAGACCACCTATGAACTTCTGGTGTCTCTATCATAGCAAATATACTCTAGTTGTGCCACGTACAAAAACTTTTCCAAAATTAGGAGAAGGCTAGGTACGAAATATTTTGCTTTTTCGATATATTTTTGGACAAATATCGGTTGAATATAACCTTTAAAACTCTAGCAAGAAACTAATATATTAGTGCACTAAATCAACCATGAAAATTTCAATTACTTAAACTGGATCTCGCAGGAATAAAAGTGAAAAGTCAACGTATTTCATTCCCTCCCCATGTGGCTGACGAACTGATTGAGCTTTCTAAGCTCCTTCATCCACATTGACGGATTCCTAAATAAACATACATTAATTATGTATGCATGATGGGATTAAGAGTAGGTGTGGTCAGGATCGGATTGTAAGGAACAAAGTTAGGGTTTTTATCAAATATTTCTAAATCAGCTGCATAATTCACAGTAATAAAAATACCTAGCTATAGACCTTGAACATATCAATTAATTATGTTCTATGCAATTTTTTGATACTACGCGTAATTTAGCGGCAAAAAAATTCCTAAAGTAGAATTTAAGTGTTAGTTCAAATTTTTTCAATATCTGAATAACGATTAATTTTATAAGGAAAAGAGTAGACATATTTTTTATAAATTTTCTTCATATAACACAAGGTAAGTCTAAAAATTAATTAAATATGAATGAAAATGACTGTATTATTGATATCTTATAGAAGCGGGCAGCTTTTGAATTTTTTTTTAAGTTCACATGTAATTATGTCTATTAATCTCTCTCTGACATGAAGTTTTAAACGTCATTCTAACATAGATTATTGTTTTCGTTTTTAAAATGTTGCCTGTTTTCGTTATGAACGTATAAAAAAGAGTGTGCATAGTTATCCTAAAAATATCTGGTGTGGAACACCACACGACCTTCCAACCTACAAAACGGAAATTAAAAGAAATGAAATAAATTTAACAACTTTGTTTTTAGGATAATTATGTAACCTCTTTCATAATAAGTTCATTATGAAAATAAACAACATTGTAAAAACAAAAACAATAATCTACAGCTTAAGCATTGTGAATAATAGATGAATTAAACGATTTAATATTAAATGCTATTCACTCAGCAGTAAAGGCTTTTGTCCAACAGTTGCAGTTTTTCACGTGTTTTATACGTTAGTTTTCAGTGACTAAAATCAAATTTTATTCACTAGTGACTAAATTTTATATCAACAACGTATTCATGACAACCGGTCGACCGACCATGACAATCAGGACCTGGCTGCTTGACTCTTTTTTATTTAAATAATCTCTTCAAGTTTTTCGTTAAAAAAATGCAACTGTTGGACAAAACGTCGTAAATCACATGTGAGTGAAATGCCATTATAAGCATGTGAGAATTTGTCGCACTCGTGCGTCAAAAACCTCACTTGCTTGTAATGGCTTATTTCACTCACTTGTAATGTAATCTACTATTAATAACGAAGTTGTTTTACCTTTAAAATCCGAATTGGAAATTATAAAAAAGCAAAATGAATTGCTTATTAATTACACGAAAATTTGTGTATCAAATTCAACTAATGATAGTATAAAAAATAATATAAAAGCTGATAAAAAAGCCAACTTCTGTTGTCAAAAATCAAGTATCGCAGAAGAACACAAAAGTTGATAATGCTATTGCAAAGAAAGTTATCCCGAGTTCAAATACTGAGTTATCAGCAAACACGGTTTATAATGCCAACGATAGTTCTACAAAGGACGCGTTACATAAAATTATTAATGTAAACAGTGGTATTAAGGAGAGGAACAATGCAATTTCTGCTTCGTTATCTTGGAGTGAGGAAACTGGGTGGCACAAATAAAAACAGAAAAATATAAAAAATAAAGCAAGTAGTCTAACACTTGGTTTATCTTCAACTGACTTTCCTCCTAAAGGAGTGGTTAAAAATTTACATTTTCATGTATCACATTTACACCCGGACACTAATGCTGAACAAATAGTGCAAGATCTCGTCACCAAGGGAATAACAGATAGTTGATAAATTAACATCAAAGTATCCGGATTCCTATTCTTCTACTTGGCCTTCCGGTACATGCGTCAACCGTTTTTTTTTGGTCTTCAAAAACCACTTACAGTACCTGAGTTTCCCTTTAAACATCCAATCAGTTAAGAATAAGGTAGATTTATTAGAATCTCATCTTAGTGATACAGACTTTTAAATGCTCTGTTTAAGCGAATATTGGTTACACAATGAAGAATTAACCAGTTTTAAAATTAATGAGTGGCGTCATCCGCCTATTCACACTTCGCATGGTGTTGTTTTAGTTTTAACTAAGCTCGGAGTTTCATATTTTATACCTTTGTCTGCTGTCAATGATTTGGCTCTGGAAATGCACTATGAAGTTGCCTCAGCTTTCTGCAAGAATTTCAACATAGCAATTTTGGTATGTTACCGTCTCTTTTAATTTCGTAATATTTATTAACAAACACGAAGAAATTTTATTGTGTGTAAAACACTATCCTAAAGGAGATTTTAACGTTTGTTTCAACACTGCAGACAATAATGCTAAACAGCTAAGTGATACAATCTGTTCCTTCGGTTTTATAAAACTGTTTTGGCTTCTACAAGAAAAAACAACTGTCTTGACAATGTTTTCATCAAATACTGTAAAAACTAATCTCTCTGATCATTTTGGTCAGACGATTAAGGTTAGTTTGATGGACACCAGTACCACAACCACCACTACTATACTGCATATACTAATAACTTCTAAAGGTATTGCTTGCTTATTTAGAATTTTCTGAATAAAACACATTTAAACAGTAACGTAAAATGTAATATATATCTGAGTAGTTTTTGTGATGCTTTCAACATAGCGTTTCCAGAAAGGTTGTTAAAAGTGCATAACCGAGATAATAATATTAAATGGCTTAATAATGAATTAAAAATGATTAGAGATATGTATCACTTAATTCATGAATTGTATGAAAGATATAAATCTCAAACACTTCTTAACTTCAAGCGGCAAGTGCGCGCTAAATATAACAACGCTATTGAGGAGGCAAAAGTGAAGGGCATACACCTACGACTGCTGATGACATGAAGATTATAACATTTTTTTGCATTGATCACAAAAATATAGTACTGTTATCAAGACTTCCTTTAATCCTATAAAAAGCATGTGGAGTATTGTTAATTCATTTAGAAGCACCAAATCCGAAATTAAACAATCTTTCTACTGAAGATTTCAACACTTACAACAAGTACAGTCAGATGTGTTAAATTGTTGTAAAGTTACGTTACCTAATGATTTAATATTTACCTTAAGTCTAACATCACCGGTGGAAGTAAGATAAATATTGCTTTCACTAAATAATAATACTTGTAAAGATATTTATGGCATCCTTAGCCTTATAAAGCACAATGTTAGCTTATACCTTCTACCACTTACCAATTAATACATGATGCACTGTCTGAAGGTATTTTTCCAAATGCCCTAAAAGTAGCAGCTGTTGTACACTTACATAAGAAAGGAGCTGTCAATAATGTTGCTAACTACAGGCCGATATCCATATTACCGGTCTTTTCAAAGATTTATGAGAAATAATCTCTAACCGAATTATTGCATATTTAGAAAGTAATAGACTTTTCTCAGCTAACCAATATAGTTTTCGTCTGGTAGGTGTACAACGGACGCTATCAATTCATTTATAAATATAACTTTAAATTATTTTGAAAGTGGACAATATGCAAGAGCTGTGTTTTTAGACTTATCGAAAGCCTTTGACTATGTTAATCACAGCATCTTATTTAAAAAACTCGAACAATTAAAGCATATAACTTTAATGCAGTCAGTTTACTATTAACAAAATCTGATCCACATAACAGCTATCAAATCGTCGGACGTAACAATGCTTGTTCTAGTAAAAAATCTTTATGCAAAGGTGTGTCTCAAGGTAGCATTCTTGGATCACTGTTATTTTTAATTTATATCAATGATATTCCCTTTTATGTATTTAATGAAAACTGTTTATTGTATGCAGATGATGTCACGTTACTGGGCAAAGCATCCAATGTAGAAGAAACAATATTATTTATTGAAAGTCTATTTAACAGGACTAATGCATGGTGTAATGCCAATCAATTAGATGTGAACGCCTCCAAAACTGGAAAAATGATATTATTTTTAAAGCCTCATTCTTAAGTAAACATCTGTCATGTTAAATCTTTAGGAGTACTTGTAGATCGAAAGTTAACCTTTAATGCTCATGGTGAATTCGTTGCAAACACAATTTCAAAAAATCTGTTTGTACTATGTAAATTGTCTTATAATGTTAGTAAACCAGTTTTAAAAACTGCCTATTATGGTCTATGTCATAGCCATCTATCATACTCTGTAACATCTTGGGGTAATTCAGCTTGTTGGAAGCAAATATTTAGTCTTCAACGTTAAGCTCTGAGGATCATATGTAATCTCTCATTCTTGAATGCTTGTGTTTACTTAAACGAGCTACATATTACCATATGTGTTACTGTTTAAAACTCACCAATACAACACTCGCAATATGAATAACATAATCATCCCTCATTGTCGTTTAACTAAAACTCAAACTAGTGCTAACATTCTATTAATAAAATTGTTTAACTGTATTCCACTTTACCTTAGGTCCTTACCGTATAATAAGTTTAAGCAACATATGAAACTAATTTTGATTAGTAAGGCATTGTATGCATATGATGAGTTTCTAAAACGTAAATTTTTAAATTAATACAATTAAACTAAGTATATATGTAATTAGATTTAATTCATTTTTACATTTATTTCGCTTTACATTAAAAACTATAAAGAAAAGTTACGTAAAATTAAACTTTCTTTAAAAAAATATATCTACACATTTTCTTATAAAATTAATCATTATTCAGATATTGAACACTTAAATTCTACCTTAGAAATTTTTTTGACGCTAAATTACGCGTCGTACCTAAAAATTGCATAGAACATAATTAATTGATATGATTAAGGTCTATATATTGGTATTTTTATATTTTTGAAATATACGATATACAAAATTTTCAGTATGTAGGTGGTTTCCTTCTGGAGTTATCATGGATACTAACATACATTCACACACACAAACCTCGTGGCCGATCTTGGCGAAACTTGGCCAAACGTTGTAAAATGAGCTAATAAGTCGATTTAGCGATAGTGGAAAAAAGTCGATTGCACAAGCTTCTATACCTACATATGTATATGTAGGTTGGAAGGAAAAAATGCAGTAATTTTGCACCCTAAAAACGGAGCGCCACTGGTTATTTTTTTTATTTTGAAACTATATAAAAAAGTATTAGTTTGGTTGTTTACTTTTGTTAACTTTAAAATTTGAGTCCCCAAAAATGTCCCGCACTGGTCGAATTTTGCACATTTACGAACTTGACCTAGATTTTATGGCAAAGAATTTTTGTTGATATTTTACTCCAGCCTACTAACATTGTGAAACTAGTACACAGAAACCGAAAGATAAACCAAAGTTGCAAAGTGTATTTCGTTCTTGTTCATTATTAGCAAAAGAGGCTTCAAGTTGAGAGAAGTGCTCATTTATAGCATTAACGTTTTGAATGTGATTTTGAATTTTAGGTTTAGGTTTTTTATAAATGCTTCAGGGGAGTCGGATGACCCTATCTGGCCAAGTTAAAGTTTATGTACCTTTTTTTGAGAAACAATACAAGATATCAACATGATTTTATTTATTTTCATTTTTACTCTTTTCTTAAAACTTTGACCCGGGGGTTTTTAATTTTTTTTAATAAAGTATTTTTTTCTTATTTTTTTAAAAATGCGTAAAAATTCATGTTTTGTTTTTAAAAAATCTTAATAATTAATTTTTTTTAATATTTTACAATAAGTCCGGGTCAAAGTGTGAATATATACCCACTACAAAACAAAAAAAAATCATAAAGGTATCTTTAGTAGTTCCTGAGAAAAAGGTACATAAGTGCAAAATATCTTGATTTTCGGGAGATTTCGTTTAAAGTTAAAATTTATTCAACATTGGCAAATAAAAAGCATACACGATTCTCAGTGTATTCCAGCCTCATATGCTGGGTTGTCTGGGTCCTCTTCTGCTTCATGGTCATCCTCCAGCCGTCTTTTCGTCAAAGTTAAGCGTTGCCGCCACATCTTCTCTACATCGTCGATAACTTTTTCAGCCTTAGTGATTCTTGATTCATCGATTTTTTTTAACGCGCTTACACAATTTGTAATAATTAGGTGGTGTCGTATAAAAAATTTTAAATAATATTAATGTAAGTAATAATGAAATAATAAAGAAATAAATTCTCCTAACACATAAATCGTCAAATTGACTGGTGATACAACCATTCACCACAATAGTGCCTTCGTCTCTAGTCGGTAAATTAAAGTGGGCCAGTTCAATAATTTTGATTTGCTCAATTACCTCTAAATCTGCTATGTTATTTTCACTTAACATAAATAATAAAAAATTGTAATATAACACTAATAAAATAATCTCGGGCACCAAGTTATTTTTACTTATCTCGGAACAACTAAACCGAGTTAGTTAACAATAAAATTTATCAAAATGTAAAAAATAACAATATACAATTATGTTTATTGACAGAAGATGAGAGACGATTAAATAAAATATTTCTTAAAAACTAATTGTAAAAACCTTAAAATACTAAAAAATCCTTAAACATTATACCTGTACAATATATACAAAGCTTCTTGAGGATCCCTGGTATTATAAAACATGTGATGCGGAAATGCATACCAAGATGACGTAATCCATGTGTAATTGAGCAATAACAATGCTTTTGTGTTATCGGCCACACCCAAAACAGGAATTATTATCTCTTACAAATTTTCTTCTTTAAATTGAATAAACTGTTTAATGCATTCTTTGAAATTTTCCAATAAAATTTGCAATCATAAAATGCAAGCGTACGCAACAGTAAAATTAAATGCGTACTTAGAATGTAATTAAATTATAAATGCAGTAAAAGAAAGTAGTAAAAAAAAAGTGCCTGAAAAGAGCAAATGTTTTAATTTTCTGTATAACAAGTTAAAAGATATCTTACCACAAAATGTATGGCACAAAATTTAGGGGAAACCCAAAAACAACGACGCTTCCTGCTTCGACATTAAACAGGAAGTGAAAAAATGGAGGCTTGCGAAGTAGATGAAGAGGTCGTGCGCCCAATGCCTTTGCGCATAGAATTAAGTCACGATGCGTTGCGCAACTCAAATGACCAGAAAACAATTTATGGGAATATACCTTTAAGAAATATACACACTTAAAAAGATATGCACTATGAAGATATGCAAATTAAGTTGCCTACCTCATACCTAAATTTTAATAATTAAAATTTTCTTATATTTATAACTAAATGAATGAAAGATCTTAAATTAAGGTATATTTTAATACAATACAAAAAAGGGTTGTTACAAATTGACTCCTGGAACTATGCGTAGCTTTGCTAAAACTTTACATCTATCTAGGTTTCCTAAGTTAAAACAAGCTAATGCCTCATAAACTCCAAACTGAAGTGTGTTCCGCCATGTAAACACTTCTTAAGAAGTTCTGGAGAGGCTAAATGTTTGAAAATGGGCTTTATTTCAGTCATGACACTGGCAGGAAGATGGAAATGTTCATTATGGTCATACTTTTCATTGCTCAAAGTTGCTTTTTGCAATTTGCACCAGCTAGTTTTATCTTTAGGGTAAAGACCATGTTGCGGTTCTTCATTGCAGGAGACCAAATGAAAATAAACAGCCCATACAGCTTGTTTCATTTTTTGTAGGCTACCAGTATTTCGCCTAATGGCAAGACCATAATAAATTGCAATCTGTTTGATTGCAAGCTGGGTAAGTCTGCCACGATCGCCAATTGTTTTGCCGTCGGAAAGTTCTTGTTTGTCCTTTTTATTTTTCAAGTTGAGTAGTGAAGAGGACATTCTCTTTTGAACATGCCCAACACATTCCAATTTCTCAATTGTACAGTCAGGGCCATAAGGTTTTAATTTTAACACAGTAGAGAACGAAGTTGTGTCACCATCACCAAAATAGTTCTTACATCTAACATTGTGGAACGTTTGAGACCGCTTGAAAATATCTACCACCCCAGCAACCTCCATGCCTCCGCTCGATTGGCCACACAGTTAGCCTGATATTCTCTCTGAAATCTTCTTGGACATCTGCAGAGCTTAGATAAGATCTGGGCATCCAGAACTTTATCTGTAGACACACTAATTGCAGTCACAATTCCATTTAGTGAAGTGTGCCCACATTTCTGCCATGAGCCGTCCAGCGCAATAGTAATATCTCTATTTTATTCAGCAACATCATCACTTTTCCTACTTTCTACCTGCACAGCTTCCTATGTTGCCGACTACATAGCTTCCAAACACACTTCTTCTGTCGCATTGCAAAGAACGTTGCTGTAGTACTTGAATGATGCAAGAGATGCCATGTTCATGACACCACAAAATGTTTGTACGCCTTGCTCGCCCACCCCAATACAGCGGGTAGCGTAGGCTAACCTAACATTTACATCAGCCTTTCCTGTAGACACAACAGGGTTGGTCAACTCCTTCCAACACTCCTCCACATAGTAAACTGATTTAAAAAATGTCTGTATTCTTAACGGCGTTTTAATTTCCTTTTTTATTTGTTGAGCTACTCGTTGCATATTGGCTAACTTGAATCCAAAACGTTTGAAGGTAAATGCTTTATTACTTAAATTAACATAATAAAATTAAACTTTGTTAAATATCCATAATGTTGACATAGTTTTTTACCAACGCGTACTGCGTATATAATACTATAATGGAACGGTTTTGCTAATTTTTCACGTTACAATGGCGTTAAAAAACTTTTTTAATACTGTACACTTTTAGCCCGTATTGCTGCTGGTGAAGGACGATTTAATGCAAACAGTGAGGTCAACATTAACACCGAAGTTAAAAGTATACCAGTAACAAAAAAAGGTGTATATTTCGCATTCAGGGACCAAGGAGCCTGCATCTCCCTATTAGCTATTAAAGTTTATTATATCACATGCCCTGAAGTTACGATCAACTTTGCAAGATTCGCAGCAACACCAACTGGAAAGGAGGTAACACTTATTGAGCAAGCTAATGGTACTTGCATGAACAACTCTGAAGTGATCGATATCCCTCCAACATATCTCTGCAAAGGCGACGGTAAATGGACATTACCAACAGGAGGTTGCAAGTGCAAAGCTGGATTTCAACCTGACTTTGAAAAGCAAATTTGCAATGGTATATGATATATTTGTTATTATTGTTTACTAATACTGTTTTGTAGTATGTCCGCCGAGTACGTTTAAATCCAAAACAGGTGATGGTCTCTGCGAGTCGTGTCCGGAGCATTCGAAAGCACCCAGTTCCGGTTACAGTGAATGTAAGTGCAATAATGGTTATTATCGAGCAGCAAAAGATCCTAAAAGCATGGCTTGTACTCGTAAGTATTTTTTAGGTGTAATGTAAATCAATCAGTAACTGGAATTTTTACAGAACCACCAACTGCTCCACAAAATCTAACGATAAATTTTGTTGATCAATCAACGGTTATACTAAGCTGGAGTTCTCCTCAAGAATTAGGTGGCCGCACTGATATTGTTTATAGAGTAAAATGTGATGCTTGCACTTTCGGCGTTGTGCAATATACACCAAGCTCGGTATGCATTCATTTCACAACATTTAATGGCATATTCATAACTTTGATTTTAGGAAACGTTTAACGATACAAAAGTAACGATAACAGGATTAAATGCAGTTACGACATATCGATTCCAAATTTTTGCTGAAAATGGTGTATCACATTTAAGTGCAAAAGGCAGTCCTGAGTATTCCGATATTGTGGTTACAACTGAAGCATCTGTTGCTAGTAGTATACCTAATGTTAGAGTAACAAGCGTTAAAAGTACTGAAATTAGTCTGGCTTGGGATGCACCTTTAATTGATGATGTTGACAATAGCCTAGTTGAAAATTATGAGGTATGATTAGTTTTAATTAGGATTAATGTTAACTAACTATAGCCGTAAAGCAGCAAGCTGCATTTATAACAACGCGCCATTTTTATTTCAGATACATTACTTTATGCGAAATGATATTGATCACAGTAACGCGACCACAATAAGAACAACAGAACTATCTGCAACTGTAACAGGCCTGCAGCAACGGACTGAGTACGGTATCCATGTAAGGGCTAAAACTGAACAAGGCTGGGGTGATTACTCACCTGTTATATTTAAAACAACAGGACAGGTTTTAAATACAGGTAATCCTATATGTAATATCAAGAAATGGTTCTTTATGCAATTGTTGCAGCTTATGTCGGTGACGAAGAAGGTTTAAAACTACGAGTTATTGCTGGCGGAATCGTAGTTATCGTTGTTATTCTTGTTGCTGTAATCGTGCTTGCTGTAATCTTCATTCGTTCTCGTGGCAACGACGAATGCAATAAAAAACAACCGAGTGACTGTGATACTTTGGAATATAGAAACGGAGAAGGTAATTATATGAGTCTTTAATATTTTACTAGCACTCTACCGAAAGCACTCCTAATTCTACTTTGTATTTCACGCTCAAAAAGGACTTGTAGTTACGTACAGTAAGTTTTCACAATCACATGCATTATACTTACGCATGCACGTCTGCTTTGTGTTGTTTTCGTTTCGCTTATGTTATTTTTGTTTTATTTTGTTTTGTAGTTCACCATTTGGACAACCCTCCTATTGTTACCACTCATACCAATGGTAATCTTTCCTAACTTCACAAATATTTTTGATTTAAACATTAAAACTTGTACTTTTAACAGTGACGACGCCACTTTTTGCACCCATCGGGGGAGCATCCCGCACTTACATCGATCCACATACATACGAAGACCCTAATCAAGCTGTTAGAGAATTTGCAAGGGAAATTGATGCTAGTTGTATTACAATTGAAGCGATTATTGGTAATATTAAGACATCAATGTATTTGTTTATCTACAGGGTGTAATTATAGGAGGTGGTGAGTTTGGCGATGTTTGTAAGGGTAAATTAAAAATAAATGGTAATAACGAAATCGATGTTGCTATTAAAACTTTAAAAGCTGGATCGCATGAGAAATCAAGAAATGATTTTCTTACGGAAGCTTCTATTATGGGTCAATTCGAACATCCGAATGTTATATTTTTGCAAGGTGTTGTTACTAAATCAAATCCGGTTATGATAATAACCGAGTATATGGAAAATGGTTCATTAGATACATTTTTAAGAGTAAGATTTTTACCTGTTTTTATTTTTTGTTATTTATTGCGCACTTTCAGGCAAACGACGGCAAATTTCAAGTGTTACAATTAGTTGGTATGTTAAGGGGGATTGCATCCGGTATGCAGTATTTAAGTGAAATGAATTATGTGCACAGAGATTTGGCAGCGCGAAATGTTTTAGTTAATTCTCAATTAGTATGTAAAATAGCAGATTTCGGTCTAAGTAGGGAAATTGAAAGTGCCACCGAAGGTGCATATACGACAAGGGTAAGATTTTTAATTTTTTTGGTGTTTTTTTTTTGGTAATAACGTTAAATGATTAGGGTGGAAAAATCCCTGTACGATGGACAGCTCCAGAAGCAATAGCATTCCGTAAATTTACATCAGCTAGTGATGTGTGGTCTATGGGAATTGTTTGCTGGGAAGTCATGTCTTATGGTGAAAGGCCATATTGGAATTGGTCGAATCAAGATGTAATAAAAAGTATAGAAAAAGGTTATAGGTTGCCGGCACCAATGGATTGTCCTGAAGCTATTTATCAGTTAATGTTAGATTGTTGGCAAAAAGAAAGAACACATCGACCTACATTCCAGTCCATTGTTAAAACTTTAGATAAGCTTATTCGCGTCCCTGATACTTTAAGAAAAATTGCTCAGAATCGGTAAGTATTCAATCTCTTCTATTATTAATGTCAAAAATCGCACGCATGTCTAGTAGTCGCATCATTATTTTTAACATTTTTCACCTATTCTAGCCGCCATCCATCTTTAAACTCTTATTTTTGGCAAACTGTCAATATAGGGGGCCATATACAAGATATGCACTTTTCAGATTTATCACAATTAGATAACTTTGATAGTTTGCTTAATATATATCCGGCACATTTAAATAATTTAAATACAGCAATTTCACGTATTCATAATTGTAATGAGATGCATAATTACAATATTGATAACTCTGAAGAGTGGTATCCCACAGAAGATCCAGGCCATTGGACAACGACACACTCAACACAACAACCGTTCACTTGGGTCACTTTTAACAACGTGTAAATATTGCTTTGTGGTTTTTTTTGTTGCAAAGGTATTTTATGCTTTTTGTTTTGCTTTTCTTTCTCTTCTTAACCTACTTAATTTTAAAAACGCATTCGCTTTTTTGTGCTTGTTATTTTTCTTGCTTATTATCATTTTCAAGAAAACAGAATCAAAGCGTGTGCATTTTCCTAACAATTTTTATTAATATTGTCTGGTTTCTGCTTGGATTTATCAAGGTCAAATGTGATTCATAATGTACAGGGTTGTTCATTAGTGCGTCAAAGTGAATTTGCAGCTAAACTGTCCACAGTAGAAAAAAACGTTTTATACAAAAGTGTATTCAAGCACGTATAACATAAAAATATTTTCGCCTATACAGAGTGTTCCATAACAGTGGTACATAACCTATCTTTCTTATTTTAAATGGAATGGTGTAGTTTTTACTGCGGATTTCGTTTCTACCCTCAAAAACAGCCACTTTCTATTGAACATGACGTATAGCTAAACTTAACCGTTGTCAATGTCATTTTTCGTCATAGTTCAAAAATTCATTTTGCGGTTTCTACCAAATTTTTGGATTTGTAACTCCTCATGTAATTATTGCAGACATTGATCTTTTAAGTAATATTATGGGTATGTAATACAAATATATGCACTGATAGAAGGAACAAATGAAACGGAGATGGACGAATTCTACAGAGACCTACAGAACACCTTGGACGAGATCAGAGAAAATTCTGAAAGAATAATACTGATGGAGGATTGGAACTCAAGAATAGGAAACGACGTGAGCAGAGGATTTTTTTTCATAGAACGATACCTCTCTAAATTCCCATTCCAATGATGTATCACAAGTCGCCTTTTGTTTTCAAAATGGCGGTTCAGGCGGAGTTTTTGTTGATTTCAATGTTCGGCCATTTTGCAGTAAATACTCGTTAATTTACAATATAATTCAATGAATAGTCCTAGAATATCATTTATTTTTAATCTCTTACTTTGAATTTTTCTGCTTAAATAATTAGTATTTGTAATTCTACGTTGTACAAAAATTACTAATGTTTAGAAAAAATGTTCACCAATATTTCAAATAGATACTAAATACCCATAAGAAAGTAAATCCATTTTACTATCTAAAACAACACAACAAAAGTTAACTTCTAAATCATGTGTTATAAAATAATAGTAATAAATAAAATACTGTTCTTTCAAGAATGTCTTTATTTAGAATAAAATACAGTTTACATTTACTCAGTATGCTTTGAAAAAACAATTGAATGGAAACTCTTGGCAGTGTTAAAAACGTAGGGCATGACATATCTATTATTTGGATTCATTAAAACTTTAAGTTACTGTTGAACAGCATTTAGTTGACGTAAATTCAACTAGGCATTTACCTGAGTAGGCTTGGAAAAACATACGAGTAATTGAATGGAAATAACAATTTTCAGATAGTTTAATTTTCAAAACGTTATAGTTGCTACATATTTGCGTTGTTAAAAGTGTTTAATTGTTAAAAAATCATTGACTATCTAGATATAAGTAAAAATTGTTTGTTTAAAATGCCCTTTTATACATGGGAAGAACAAATTAATATGTTGATCATTTATGGCGAATGTCAGAGATATTCCAGAGCTGCAGCAAAATTATACGCTGAAAGGATCCAGATCTCCACGCACCACATTTTACCTATTTTCCTTATTTAGAAGATTATTTGAAATATGGACGTAATGAAGGTGGCAATGAAATTTTTATTATAAATGAAGAGAGTGAAATAAATGTACTAGCTTATATTGAATATGATCGCACTGCTTCTTTGTGAGAGATTGTTTTAAATTTAAATATTAGCCATGAAAGCGTAAGAAGAATTTAAAAAAAGCATAGTTTTAAGTCTTATAAGTACCAAATTCACCATCATTTATACAAAAATGATTTTCCTAGAAGACTTGCATATTGCAGTTGGTTTCTAGAAAATTACAATCGTGAGGAAACATTTCATCACAAAATTATTTATTCGGATGAATCAAGATTTACCAATCTGGGAACGTTTAACTGACAAAATAACAAATATTGGGCCACGGAAAACTGCCGGTTAGTAAGAGATGGAACATTCCAGGAACGGATTGGAATTAACGTTTGGTTAGGAAATGTTGGAACCCATATTATAGGACCAATTTTTTCAATCTACCCCATAATGGACAGATGTATCTAAGAACTTTTTTAAATAATCTTCCAGCAAACTTACATATTTCAACAAAATGGTGCACGTGTTCACAATTCACGAATTGTGACTAATTATTTAAATCAGAGATTTATCCAACAATGGTGAGAACAAATGGCCCTATAAGGAAAAATCCAAATGGGGTTAAATCAGGTGACCTAGCGGGCCCTAGGTCACCTGATTTAACCCCATTTGGATTTTTCCATTTGGGGCTACTTAAAAGAAAAGGTCTACAAAACACCACCTGCAACTCTAGAAAACCTTCAACACCGAATACATTAAGCAATACAAGGTATTTCAAGGAATCAATTAGAAAATATTAGAAGAGTTTTATTATGCCGGGATTAATGGAATAATGTAGTTTTGTAAGATTTTTTACATTTCAGTGTTTTATGACTTTATGTTTACTGTTCGTTACCTTGTAGAGTACCTAGGTATAAAAATTGTTTTTTTTAATTACATCCGAAAAAAGTCTAATTTTTATTTTTTGTACCCTGGTAGTATACCAGCTGATTTAGAAGTTAACTTTTGTTGTGTTCTTTTTAGACAGTAAAATAGATTTGCTTTCTTATGGGTATTTAGTATTTAGTGCTTTTTATTTGAAATATTGGTGAAATTTTTTTCTAAACATTAATTTTCGTACAACATAGAATCACAAATGCTAATTATTTAAGCAGAATTTTATAAATTCCAATTAAGAGATTAAAAACAAATAATATTCTTGGACTATTCATTGAATTATTTTGTAAAATAACGAGTACTTACTTCAAAATGGCGGAACATTGAAATCAACAAAAACTCCGCCTGAACCGCCATTTTGAAAACAAAAGACGACTTGTTATACATCATTGGGATGGGAATTTAAAGAGGTATCGTTCTATGAAAAAAATGGTAAAGTCCTATTTAAAATAAGAAAAATAAGACCGGAAGTGATAGTCAGCTGT
This sequence comes from Vesta saturnalis, assembly GCA_036346205.1. Taxonomy (NCBI): domain Eukaryota; kingdom Metazoa; phylum Arthropoda; class Insecta; order Coleoptera; family Lampyridae; genus Vesta; species Vesta saturnalis. The sequence continues at coordinate 561,321 of JARFJB010000948.1, forward strand.
TTTTAACGTCAGAAGATGCATTTTTATCCACTAAATCTTCATCCCAAATTTCAAATTTTTAACGCTTGTTTTAACAAAATTAAGGCATGTATAATGATTTAGTTGACACTCGGTATAGTGTATACGGAAGAGATGAGATACAAAATCGGGAAAACAAAACTGAAATATGCACACACCACAGACTAATAATAGCAGAACTGTCCAAGAGTAGACAAGAATTAATAGAGGAACCAGAATACAATAGAATAGCAATAAAGAGACTCCAAGACCCAGGAAAGAAGCAAAGATACATGGAACAAACAGAGAAAGAATTTGAAAGATATAAGGACGAAGAAGGAAATCTGGAAAGAAGCTGGTACAAATTTAAAGAAATAATATTAAGGAAAGCAAAAGAAATTTGTGGAATATATAGAACCAAGAAAAACCATAAAAGTACGGATTGGTGGAACGAACAGATACAGGCAGAGGTGAAAAAGAAAAAAGAAACATGGAAAACGTACATTAGAACAAGAAGAGAACAAGATAAGGAAGAATGTGGTAGAATAAGAAACAGGGTAAAAGAACGGATAAAAGAAGCCAAGAGAGAGAGAGAGAGAGAGTTGGAAGAAATATAGAGAAGAACTAAACCAACACTACAGTAGTAACAACAGAAAATTCTGGAGTAAAATAAGATCAGTAAGAGGTAGGAAAAGAAAAGAGAAAAGAGAAACCATGTAAAATCTCAGCTAAAGGAAGTACTAAACATATGGGAAGATATATATGGAAAAGTGAAAGACGAAGACAAACCAGAAGAAGAACAAAATATACAGAGGAATATGACCCACAACGAGATAATTGAAAATGTAAATACAATAGAAGATGTGCAAATGGAAGAACTAGAGGAGGCAATGGGCAGAATCCGGATAGGAAAAGCATAGAAAAGCATACGGACTAGACAGAATAGAGTTGATAAAGTGTCTAGGGGAACAAGGGAAAGAATGGCTACTAAAAATAATGAGACTTACATGGGAATCGAATAAAATGCTGAATGGATGGGAAGATAATCTACTGGAGCCAATCCGCAAGAAAGGACACGAGTTTGATTGCCAAAATCTTATCGGTAGTATACAAGGTGTATACAAGAGTAGTAAAGAAGAGACTGATAGCTATGGTAGAGGAACAATCAGCATTTAAACAGAAAAGACAAACAGTGGATAATATTTTCTTACTAAGGCTAATGATGGAGAAGAAAAGTATATAACCTTTATAGATCTTAAGGCCGCATTTGATAGAGTGGACAGAAGTATCTTGTGGGGAATCTCAACATCCCAAGAAAATTAATTGAAATATATACGAGGATACAAGGGCAAGTGGCAAACGATCATCGCAATTTAGAATGGAAATAGGAATTAAACAAGGGGATAGTCTCAGCCCACTACTTTTCATACTCGTAATGGATAAAATAATATAAAATGCCAAGGAAAGATCAAAATACCTACAAACTACTACCAAATACAATAATCTAAGACCAATTAAAACGGAGGTATTGATATATGCAGATGATATAGTATTAGTAGTGGAGAATCAAAGAAAAATGCAAAAATTAATAAACATATGGGTGGACGAGATTGAGAAAGTAAGACTGGAAATAAATACAAATACGTGAAAATAAGCAGTATAAGATCACAACGGGAAGAAGTAAACGAAAACAAACTGACATGTAAAGGAGAAGGAATAGAAAAGGACAGTAATAACCAGCGATGAAAAGATCGATACAGAAATCACAAATAGGACCAAGAAGGCCACAAAAATATATTATGCACTTAACAAAACAGTCCTTGGAAAGGCAGAAATAGAGCAGAAAACCAAGTACACATATATGACGCACTAACACTACCAATGTTAATATACGCGAGTGGGACATGGGTATTAAACGAAAAAAAAAGAGACGTAAAATAAACGCGGCAAAAATGAAACAGCTGAGGAAAATAGTGGCGAAAACGAAACTGTATAGATGTCGAAGCGAAAATATAAGAAAAGAGCGAAACCAAGAAGACATCGAAATAAAAATAAATAAAAGGAAACTAAACTGGTACGGCCGTTTAATAAGAATGGAACATGACAGTATAGAGAAGAAAGCAATGGAGGCTAAAAGATATTGAATTAGAAGGAAAGGTAGACCTAGAAAAGGATGGCTGGAACAGGTGAAAGAGCTGGGGAAAGAAAAGGGAATAAAGCAACAGATGAAACATCTAGCAAGAGATCGTAAATATGAACAACACAACTCCGACGCCCTGGAGCATAATGGGGAACGTGAATTAATTAAGACTTATTTGATTTTTATACAGGGTGTACCAGAAATATGAATGTTTAGTTTTTTTTGTTTTAAATGTAAGTAACTATCTCTTAAATACAACATCCTGTATATTATTACATTATTCGAAAGAAAATTGAAAGACCTACATTTTTTGTGATAGGCAAATTTTCTCTAACTCACTGGTTTTGAAATATTTACAATTTTAAGGTTTTATTTTAATTCATCGTGATATAATCAATGTGCACCCTTTATAATATTAGGTATATTGGCCAGAAAACGATCCTAACAGTAATGTAATTTCATAAAAAACTTAATAGATATAAAAATAATACTATGAAAAAAGAAACTTTTTTCAAAAACATTTTTTTTATTTACGCGTAGAAAATGCACAAAAAAGGAGAAAATAATTTTTTCTTTGCCCCATAATAATTCGTTTTTCTCCGTCACATGTATATAATGTGAGCGCCCCGCGCTTTTATTTTTAGTCGTAAAGGTTTTTGATTACATTTTGGTACAAATAAAAAAATATTTTCTCCTTTTTAGTGCACTTTCTACGCGTAAATAAAGAGTGTTTCGTTTTCATAGTATTATTTTTATATCTATTAAAAGTTTTTTTATGAAATTACTTTCTCACTCACATATGTAATACAGAAGTCAAACATTTTACCATTTATTTAAGCATGGCAACTGTTATGATCGTTTTCTGGTCAATATACCTAATATTATACAGGGTGCACATTGGTTATACCATGAAGACTTAAAATCTTAAAATTGTGAATATTTCAAAAACCCTTGCAGATAGACAAAATTTGATTATTACAAAATATGTAAGTGTTTCAATTTTCTTTTGAATAATGTAATAATGTACAGGGTGTTGTATTTAAAATAAGGTAGGTTATTTGCATTTAAAAAAATAAACCTATAAATTCATATTTCTGGTACATACTGTATAAGAATTAAATAAATCATAATATTTCTTAAAAGATCAATGTCTGTACTAAATACATGCGGAGTTACATAGATTTGGTTGTACCCTCAAAATAAATTTTTGAACTACGACGTAAAATGATAATTTTTTATCTAGAAGTACAAATGTTTTAGCTATACGACATGTCTAATTCCATTTAAAATAATAAAGATAGTTTATGTACCGCTGTTATGGCACACTATGTATATGCGGAAGTATTTTTAGGTTATATTGTGTACTTGAATTCAAGCACTTTTTGTATAAAAGATTTTTTTCTACTGTGCACAGTTTAGCTGCAAATTCACTTTGACGCACTAATGAGCAACCCTGCATAATTACAACATAAACTTAAGGTCAACCAAAATTGTTAGCCCTTTTACATAATTCATCCAAAAGGTAAGTGATAAAAATAGCAAAAAAGACATACTCTAGGGTATCAAGTGCACAAATTATTATACTATGTACAACATGCTTTAAAAGTTTTGGTCCGCACCTTTAATAAAAAGACGAAATATAAGGTTTTCATAAGAATTTTATTATGAAAATATACAAAAAAATGTTTATTACAATCTTAAAATACTTATCTTTTTTGTGTTTTAATGGTGTATTTGAATATAATGTAATACAATGTAAACGTTTCGATAACACTTACAGTTATCTTCGTCAGTAGTAATATTTGTTCAAAATTGTTAAAGATGTTGTAAACAATTTTGTCAAAGTTGAAAAATTAAAACATAATCATAAGCCTGCTATTAATATAACAGTTTGATAAATGTATAAAGCCAGCTATGGAATATAATATTAGGAAATAATGACTAGATCATTAAAAAATTAAATATTGTTAAACTGTCTTGAAGATGACAAATTCAGAACACCCTCTAACAGTCGAAGGCTAACAATGAAAAATAACAAATTTAACAAAATTTAATCAAGTTATGATGTAATATATATTTGTGAATGCTTCTATCAATTTCAAATTGAATTTTTTCACAGCTTACATCACATCATAACTTGATTAAATTTGTTTTTTAGTTGACACATTTCACCCTTAGCCTTCAACCGTTAGAGGGTGTTCTGATTTATCATCTTCAAGACACTTGAATAGTATTTAATTTTTTAATGATCTAGTTATTATTTACTAAAATTATATTCTATAGTTGGTTTTATACGTTTATCAAACTGTTATATTAATAGCAGGCTTATGTGCGACACTACTCCGAAGTTGCGTTTTCTTGTAGTTAAATTTTAAAACTAATGTTTTTTATTATAAAAGTGCAATGTATTATTATTGATCTTGCACTTGTATTTGGGTTTTCAATTACAGACTGTAATGCTTCAAATTCATTGTTTTCATTGTTAGTTACTGGTTTAGTCAGAGTTATCTTTTTGTAAGCAACATTACCTGTATCCCAAAACCTGGTCAGCAAATTTTCAAATACTTCCTCTCTGGGATTTTCACTAACAGGATATTTCCCAGCATAAACTCTTAATGCTAAGAGACAGTTTTCGTAACATTCTCCAATTACTAGAACCATATCAATTCTTTCTTGAAGTGGAGCAGCATTCTAGATTTACTTATATTAAACATCTTGCCATAAAACAACCATCGCTTCCTAGATTAAATTAGGGTTTTAGAGAAAACTAATATGTATAAATTTGTAAAATTCGTAAATTACATGAAAACTTTAACAGTTGGGTATAGGGAATGCTATAGTAGTTTGAAAGGGAATTAATACGACAGAAACCCAAAAAAGCTGCGTAATGTTAGAAGATCTTGTGAGGATCGAGTAAAGTGTTGCATTGAGCAAAATGGACATCATATTGAACACGTACTTTATTGATCGATTATTTCTATTCCTAATGTTAGTGCAATTACGAATTTATTTGTGAATATCACGATTATGTTTTACTTATGTTTATTATTAAATTAAATTAATTTTATTTAAAAAATGAATAGGCAGAATAGTAACTTTCTGGCTTTTACTTTAATAAAAAACAAACGGTTGTTACCGAAGCATACACACACTTCTACAATAGAAATATTTAAGTACTTACAAAACGAATTTTGAACGACCTTCCGTTGAACGTAATTCAAAATTTGAATTATTTTCAACACGACGGGGCACGAGCACACAATGAATTACTTGTGTGTAGCTATTTATAGGAACGTTTTAATAATTGGATAGGAAATCGAGGTCCAACAGCTTGGCCGCCGCGATCTCCAGACTTAACTCCCCTGGACTTTTTCTTGTGGGGTGCACAATTAAAGACAAAGTGTACCCAGTAAAACCTGGTAATCTAGACGATTTATAAAATAAAATTCGTGTTGCTATACAACAAATTAGAACCCAAAGTTTATTAAAAGTTCAAAACGAAATTTTAAAATGATGTCAAATGTGTGTTCAAAATAATGGAGGGCATTTTGAAGCATTTCTATGATTGTGTTATCTGTTTATATTTTTTACTCTTCGTTGTAAGTTATATTTATTTAGAACTTTTTTATTTTGATAATGTAGTACATTATTTCTTGTTGTTTCCCCAAATTTAGTAGTAGAATATTACCTCATTTTGTTATTTAAATGTTCACGGCACACTTTAATTTGTGTAATAAATACTATTATTACCTTTTTTTTTTAAGTTGTGAGTTAACTAATAATGTTAAACATACAAAGCTATACATTTTTGAAATCAGAAAAAAATAAACCATTGAATGAGTCCATAGCCACCTATAGTTGCCATTTAACAAAATGTATGTTTGGGTTGTAGCTCGAAAAATAATTACTAAAAAAAATTTTTATTCATATTTTCGCATTTTGCGTAAAAATAGCTATCAAAAGTCTCTCTTATAACTTTTTCGTATTTTGAATATTAAAAAAGATATAGCGGATTGAAAATTTGAACGATTTTTAGTTATTTTCAGATATTTTAGAAAGTTGGAAACCATGTTGAATTTTCTTATCCGTATTTGAATTATCATGTAATTCTGCCCAACTTTGCTAATTTAACAGACTCTGTATCTCTTATAATAACAAAGATAGCCATAGAATGTGGGTAGATTCTAGCCACCTGATATATACCGGGTGTAAATCAAATAGAGGCAATCCCTACGACTTTTGAACGGGTCGTTAGATTATTTTTACATATTTGGATTCTGTCTGATGTTCGGTAAAAGATATTCATTTGATGTCTATTGTAAGTGTTCTGACTTTTAATAAAATACTTATCTTTTTTGGGTTGTATTTTATTATGTGTAACGATGGTGAAAGTTTACATTTTCATCGTTCTGACCTTTAGTTTCATTTGTGTAAGCCATTTTTATTGTAGAGTACTACATTTTGGAATAAGTCCCTTAAAAACAAACTTTCAGTTATAAATGATATCATTGTTATATATTCAGTCTCATTGTTTGATAAAAAATGGGACAACATATTGTTTTATTATTATTAATCTTCAACAAAACTAAAATTACTTTTTCTGTCACAACCAGTGGGTAACGTGTTAACGTAGCACTCCTACGGTTTAAGAATTTCTTATGCTTGTTGGTAGGCAGCACACTGTACATTTAATACGAGTCGGGAAGAGGTGGCAACGCCGCGTAGAAGAATTGACGTTTACGCCGCAATTTCAATGTTTAGATAACGATTAAAATGAAATTATGCAGAGGTATCAGGTGATCTTTCTTTTGGTCCTCTTCAACAACGCCATTTTGTGACCCAGACGCGTGTGAGAAACTACGCATTTTGAGAAAATTTTCTGTAATTGTTACAAACCTATATTGTCAAGTTACATTCAGCAGTGCGCTGGATTTACATCTCAAAATTATGCCCACGCATCCATGTGCTTGACCGACCGACTGAGCTTCCGACCCTTAGTTGTTACGGCGCAGTACCTTTGTGCACGGAATAATCAACATACATGTAAATATTAATTTTACTGACATGTTTCACGATATATTACCCCTAAAGTGCTGGTACCTTTAAGACACTTTAAAACATTTTAGTTCATTTCCCCAAGGAAATGACGCTATTATGCTCACTTTGTGTATTTATTGCGTGCTTTCTTGAATGATTTTCTTCAGTTTGGATTACTTTTGATTCAGATTTTTGTCATATGATTAGCTTATATAATCAGTCAGGGAACCAAGGAAGAATTTTCGGATCAATCCCTATAGGCTCGCAACAGGCCCAAAAAATCATCGCAAAAACCGCTACAAATTGTGACAACATGGATTTTGATCAAGAGATGTTAAAATTGTTATTTATGCACCAATTTTGTTTGAAAATCTCAAAACATGGCATTGATGTCTAATATGTAAATTTTATGCATTTTCCGTAACCACATAGATTTTCAGTTGATGTTAAAATTGTTATTTACGCACCAATTTTGTTAGAAAAACATCCCAAAGCATTGCACCATTGCACAATAAGTGTATTTTATGCATTTTCCTCAACCATACAGATTTTGACAAAGAGATGCCAAAATAATTATTTTATGCATACATATTGTTGGAAAAACTTTCTGAAGCATTGCATTAGTGCCCGATAAATTAATTTTATGCATTTCCGTGACCAATATTTTTAGCCAAAATGTGCCAAAATAGTTATTTATACACCAATTTTGTTGCAAAGCACCCAAAACGTTGCATTGTTGTGAATTTTCCTTGACTACATGGAATTTAACAATTGTTGCATCAATGCTTAATAAGTGAACGTCATGCATTTTCGATGACCACATGAATTTTGACCAAAAGTAAATTTTATTTGGAAAAACGGTCCAAGAAGTAAATTTTATCCATTTGCTGTGACTATATGGATCTTGACCAAGAGATGTAAAAATAGTTATTTGTGCACAAATTTCGTTGGAAAAACTTCCGAGCGAATTGCATCAATATTCAATAAGTGAACGTTTTGCACTTTCCGACCTTATTGATATCCCAGAAATCTAAAAATCGTTGGACAAATGTCCGAAAGCATGGATGCTCAAGAAGTAAATTTTTTGCATTTATCGTGACCATATGAATTTTGGTCTGATGTCAGATTGTTTTATGCATCAATTTCAATGAAAAAACGTCCCATAGCATTACACTGTGGTCCAATAAATACATTTTATGCATTGTCCTTGAACACATGGATTTTCATCAAAAGCTGTTAACCGTTATTTTTTTTATCCCACTGGGAAATGAGTGTAAATATAACTTGTTCACATTATACCAAATCTGCTCAGTGAAGATATCTGTATAAATAGCAGATGGAGTAACCCGCTAGTTCGTACTGATTAATTCTTTATAGGATACTCTAATGCTTGTTTGCTTCTTTTTAAATCTAACTTTGGTGGTATAGATAGGTATCTTATCATTTTACAATTCCGGATATTGAAGTAATCTAAAACTTTTGTTAGTAGTAGGGACAAGTCATTATTATTGAGAATGAAAGACCTAGTTCAAAATTTTAGATTTTATATATGTTCAAAGTAGCTACCTTCTGCTATAATGCACTTAGCCGTTCCTTCCTTCCATTATTTAAATGCTCCAAGCCAAACAGCTTTAGGAATACTATTAAAATAACACCGAACAGTAGCACCAATCTCTTCGTCTGAAAAAACTTCTTCCTCGTAAGTTCTTTTTAGCCCAAAACACAGTCAAACGTTGCACATTGCGAGATCAGATGAGTAGGGAGGGTGTTTGATTACATTAATATTGTGTGCAGCGAAATACTGCCGAGTTAGCTCTACAGTGTAGAAAGAAGCATTATCGTGATGTAGCATAATTCCCTTCTTTTGTAATGTTAACAGTTTTGTGGCAAATTCATACTCGTTGTCCTTTTTGACTATTTGTAAAATGATGGAGTACAAAACGACTTACGACTTTGTTTAGATGAGGATTGTTACGGCATGTAAAAGATAATTAAAGTGCACCGGACTAGCTCGGTGGGACAGAGGGCCGTGGGCGTGTTTTTGAATTTAGAAATACTGAAGGTGGCTAGTTGTATTGTCAAGGAAGTTTTACTGAAATTGGAAAAAAAATTAACGAAAGATTTTAGACTAAATCCACGTTTGAATTTTAGTGATTGCTTTTTTACAAATTAAAACTTTCATGTTTAAGAAGTTCTAGGCAAGAACCAAAGACATATTAGGCTTTTCTGATAAAAGAATATGAACAATCACTTCATAAGGAATAAAAAAACTTAGTATAAATTTGCGATAAGACGGCTTGTTACTCTTGTACACTTCGATATTTGCAGAAAAACACGGTAAAATCAAGAAATATTAAAAGTGGCATTATCTCAAAAACGGCAACACTTGGTATATGGGTATGTTTGCTTAAATCGGCTCAAAATCACGTATTCTATCACCCCTTTAAATCTTTGCATCGATTTACCAAACACCCTGTATATACAATCTAAGAATAAATGTTTTAAATTCTAGGTGAAGTTCTACTTTCACATATGTATAACCTAAAGTGTATGATAATCACATTTGACAATGACTTATCTAAGACTCTAACCTATACCAATGTTAGCAAAGTATTATTAGTAATGCATCTTAATTTTTTAGGTCTAATAATCCACTAGCAGCAGATGCCCCCGATTTAACAAATTTCACATCCGTCGAAGAATGGTTAAATTCAATAAAAATGGCGAGGTATTTAGAAAATTTCCATGCAGGTGGTATAAACACAATGGATGCTGTTGTTAATTTAACCGTTAAAGACTTAACAGAACTCGGTATAACACTTGTTGGCCATCAGAAAAAAATCATGAATAGCGTTCAAAGTATAAGAGCGCAAATACGAGTGAACGGTACTGAGGGGTTTTTAGTTTAGATACATAAAACGGTTAAGTTTTTTTATCTATTAATGTGTACAAAGTGATTACTGTGAATAACTCAGTGTAACGAAAAACGTTCAACAGTGGCAGCTTTTTTTTGTTATTTATTCGATCGTGGATTTTGAGAAAATTATTTTTTTTTTTTGTGATTCTGTGTGATAGTAGGTTCTTCCAAAAAAATATTGGTGTGGACAATAGGTAGATGGTAGATATCGATACAATTGTTCTTTTTGACTGATGGGAGAATATTATGGAAATGATCTGCGGCCTCAATCCCGATCACTAATTGTTCTGATCAGTACGATGTGATTTTTTTACAATAATAGACTTAAATAATATTTATATTTAATTTTAGATAAGTGCATTTACTTGTTTTTTTTTATAATATTATTTTATAGCACTAACTGAGATGATGGAAGTACATCGAAAATTGTTTTTGTACAAAGCATCGTCTGCCATATTTATATATATATCTATATAACGAAGCTGTTTTCTTTGTTTTGTTTTTTCTTAATTTACTTTTTCCAGACGATTACACACATAAGGGAGAACACCAATTTGTTAAATTCTGTTAATAGCAAAACAATATAATCAAACAGTAACTTATTAAATTAAATATACTTTTTTACATATCAGTGTGAAATATATATCTATGTTTTGCAAAGTTTAGATAATAAAATTGCCGTATTAAACTGTCCGTAGATCTGTATTAGATCTCATTCGAAGACTGTTGTAATACACTTAATTCTAAATATGTGTTGATTTTATTCTCAAATAGCAATAATTGTATGTGTTTACATTAAAGCATTCTTAGAAAGTGCATTTCTGAATCGTACAATTTGATAGAAAAAAATTAAAAAATGTACTTAATTTTAATGCTCAAAAAAAATGTAATCGTAAATGTAACTTCTGTTTTTTGTCAAATTTTAATTTATTTTTCGTTTTTATTATTAATGTATAGCTAATTATGGACTGAAAATTTTTAAAGAAATATTTATTTAAAACATTCCATTAGGTATAGTTACGATATTAATATTATATAATGAAAGGTAAAAAATCGGACAAATTTTATTAGTTTTTATAAATTTTTCTCGCCTGCCTATTATCGATTAAGCCTAATAAATTTTTTTACATAACTTTATAAAAATCGTAAGCGTTTTTACGATTATTCAAGTTTATGTAAATTATGCAAATTTTAAAATTCAGTACATGCATAATGTCAGTGTAAAGTTGTAATATATTTGTAAAGAAAAGTATTATTCATTATAAAATAATAGCTTCTATGTGTTGTTTTTATTGATAATTTATTTTCAGGTCTTGTAGCATATTTCCTTCTTTACCCTATTGGTTGATAGTATGAGTAGCTTGAAATTCTGGATGTATGTGCAATTTCTAACATGCTGCCCCTTTTGAACGAGCATTCTTTCATATTTTTTTCTTGCACTCACTCTGACAATTTGCAGTCTCTTGTTGGTAAATCGAGGAATCTGCTGCTTTTCTTTGGAAAGGTTAGCACTTCAATGGCATAAACTGGCACAATCCAAAAAATTATTGTTTTTGACAAAAAAATTACTTTCCTTCAAAGGAGCTGTCAATTTAATTCTATGTTCAGTTTATAATCGAAAATAATGTAACCCATTATATGCTGTCGATGTGTATTCACATCGCTTGCTTTGGCCTAATGGTATAATGATTTTCTTTGCTTTACTTTGAGCTAGTGTTCATGAATGGGTAGTTCTCTATTAATTGGAAAATCGATATATATATATATATGTATATATATATATATATATATATATATATGCATTAGGTATGTATAAGACTCCGAACGTCATACAGAAAGGACGAGTTTAACTCCAAAATCGGAGGTAAACTCGTCAAACCGGAGGCGAACTCGCTTGACACGGTTTTCGAACTCTTCTCAACCCCTTAGTACGCCCCTATCAATTTCAGATGGAGTAAATTTCATGCATTACTTCTATACTTATATACATTTTAGTTCCTATAAATTGCCGCTAGGTGTGCTACCACATATACACATATACTTTGTGAAACTTTGAATGACAGTTTTTGTCTCCATACAAACATTGTATCTGTAGGCCTCCGAAATCGTGACAACACTGTTTAGTAACTATAAATGTATAAAAACGTTAATGATTAAGTGTCACTTGTAACTAGTGCAATAATGAATTCGAATGTAGCAAAAGATGTTGGTATGATCATACAGAATTTCTTTAACCATTAATTAGAAATATTTGCTCAAGTTTTTTCAATAAATGAATTTATTTACAATACAAATATTATTTACGGCTTAAAATCCAGGAATGTCATAACTGAATTTAAATTAACTTAATGAAAAGTTTCTCAGTAAAAATCTTAAAAGACGGTTCGTTATAATCAATCTTATCAGTAACAATGTAAAACGTTTTCTGTGATACTTAGGTGAGTGGTTATCATTTTCCTCTCCTTAAATTTCTGTAAATTTATTTCACTATTCGACTTTTTCAATCTCTCTGAGAATAATTCTATATGTTTTGTATCAGCATTGTTCTTATACAATCTTAGTACCAAAATGTTCAAACACCATTTAACTCATCCAGTGTATGTGACATAATACACAACTGTTTTATGATGGTATTGAAAAATAAGTTTAATCTTGCATTTATATCTTCTGCAATGCCGCCGCTTATCTATAGGAGTTCCCCCTGTATGTTCCATGACTGGTTAAGCTTCACCTTTCTTTAGCCATTCCATGATTGACTTGATAAGTGGTTTGCAAGATTTCCATTGCTGCAATGGCATTAAATTTCTTCTTAATACGATTCACTTTAACATTAATATACACGGAAAAAAACGAAAAGGCCTCGTATTTCATTCCCTTCCCAAAGGAGAGGACATGCTGCTTGATCTTTCCAACCACCTTCAGCCACAATTATGGATTCCCAGCATATATACATACATTACGTACATATGCATGGTGGGATTAAGGAAATTAAGGATTGATGTGGTCAGGATAGGATCGAAAGGACCTGTGTTAGGGTTCTGAGGGAAAAATACTATTCAGCATTCGTCTAAGTAGCCGCATATGATGTGCGTATACACTTTCACCATGCCGCTACATATGTATGAGGAAAACTCTCATACAGGGTAGATGGTAACGGGAATCGAACCCATTACCTCCCGAATGCTAAACAGGTATCGTGTCACTACAACTATACTAGCTCGGTAAATATATACGAAAACAATGGAACAATGAAACATATCTACTGGAAATGAGATGATACATTGAGAAAATGCTGCTAAGAACATTCTGAAATGTAGGTATGGATGTAGAAAAACGCAAATAGTGTTGGTGACAGTATAAAGGGACAAGGAACAAAAATATATTTCAAAGCGTTTGGTAATGCTCTAATATTAAGAACAGAGTGAAGTGTGCATTGGTAGACTTAAAAGACTCAGATGCTGACTGAATAATAAGCTACCTGACATTTGAACAGTACACAGTAGTTTTTTCTCTTGCCAAACATACAATATAATTATCCCTATGTTCAGTTTAAAAAAAAATATGTGTCAATGTAATCGTAGAGTTCATCATATATTCTCATATGTCAAAAAAATTAATTTATCCAATTACATGAGGAAGTACCATATGTACAGTAAATTTCAAAAACAGTATTTAGTTTAATTTTTTTAAATTAAACTAAAAAATAATAAAAATTCACATTGATACAAGAATTATAATAGCACGAGGAGGGTGCAGTAGGGGGTTCTCTATCAACTACCCTGATGAACCGAACTATTATGATATAATCATGCAGTTCAATAATCAGGGTTAGGTTGTAAATTCTAACAAGGAAAGGATAAAATCTTACCATGTGCTTAACAAGGAAGTGGAGTTAAACCTATGTTATATTCAACAACGTTCTGCGTCTACTAGTAGTAGCTACAGAGTTTGACATTTTTCTTCTGTATACAATACAGTACAATAAAAAAAGTATCATTTTCTCTGAATGGCACTGTAAACTTCCCAGATCATCAGACTGTACTATTCTTTTCAATCTCCTTATAGGTATTGGTCACATACAAAATCTAGAAAATCTAAACTACTCAATAAATACGCAAGCCTTAAGGTTTGGAATGAAATAATCAATAATGCTCTCATTGGCCTATTATTTATAGATGGCAATGTAAATTCCAGTTTTTAGAACACCTCAGCGATATAGTACCACAAATACAAAATTTTGTTATTGGCAATCTATGGTTCCAAATGGATGTACCAAAACATAATATATAGAGACTATTTTATTTCAACCACTAAAAAAAGTGTGGATTTGAAATATGTAATTTTATTTCATTCACAACATAAATTTAGAAAGACTTTAAATCCTGACTTTAATGGCAGGTGTAGTTGATGAAACTCTTTCCCTTTTCACTGTATTTTGAATGAGAATATGCATAATAGGTTTCCTACAAGAACCAATACGCTTTTTAATGATATTGCCTGTTAACTGTAGCACAATAGATATGTGTATTACTAAGATGCAGAGTTCATCATTTCTGCAACCCAAAGTAAGAAATTGCACTTCTTTCCAATGTAATTTGTATGGTTTCTTCTAAGATTCTCTTCGGAAAAAATAAATAATATCTTTAAAATTCATATGTGTGATGAGGCGTCACCCAGAACACTGTTATACCAGAAGCTGTTAATGTCATTGAATTAGTGGCTGTATCGGTGGAAATATCAGCCAACTAGGAGTTCACATAACTTCTCGCAAATTGTATGAGATACGAGGTCGGTTAAATTAGGGCAACGTTGCGTAAATATATGCTGAATAATAATCTACTTTTAAATTGAAGAATATCCGAACACTTTCGAAGATATACAGAAAACACTGAATATTTCAATTTTGATTTTGTTTGCAATAATTCAATATCAGTAAATCATACAGGGCAGTTTGTATATGATACAGAAGATATTCTTTGCTTCCACTAGTTGTTAATGAATGATACTAAGAAAATATGTTGGCTAATTTTTTGCTAATCTCAATTGCCAATAAATAATTTGTGGTGAATTGGTTTTACAAAATAACACTTCTATTTCAATATTGTAATTTATTATAGTAAAAATAAAAAAATTAATTTATTCTAATTATTGGAAAATAAAATAACTTAAAATATATAAAATTAAAATAAAAATAATTTGCTATAGTAAAAATAAATAAACCAATGCATTCTAATAAAAAATGTATAAAACAGGTTATGGGTTATTTAGCCAACAAAATAACAGAAAACACTTTATTTTTTGTTATTTTTGTACGCATTATACACAAAAATTTTGACTCTAAGCAAATCTAAGTTACGTAAAATGATTTCGTTTTCATTGATCAATTTTAACCATTCGTTTTTTTTGGGGACTATTTTCCTTTCTATGTTCTTTTTGAAATAATTTTTCACTAAATCTTTTTGTTCTCGAGTCCAACGTACCCTGTTAGACGTTCTTGGACGGGTAGTATGAGTTTCCGTAATACTAGCCCCACTGCCTTCACCACATTTTCGTGTTGTACTGCATACAGCTACATGTGAATCTTCTTCAGTTTCACTATTTGAATCTACATCTTCAATCTCGTTCAAAGATAACCCTTTGTATTTTTCTCCTTCACCATTATCAAATAACGTTAAAAGTTTAGATACTTTTGCTATTTGATATGCATCTTGTGTTATCCTAAAAAAAAACAATTAGCTAAGAACAATGCAATAATGTATGAACACACTCATAAAACTCTTGGTGTGTTTTTTGTGAGTGACCCATGAACTTTGCAAATTGAGCATATTCTTCCTTACTAAGGTTCATAATTTGCATTAGAGTTGCAATTTGTTTTCGTAATCTATTTGAAGATATCATATCAGGATGCTCTACATTGCTGCATTTAGCATATTTCCTTATGACAACATCAGCTCTGATCCAACTATTCTGTACGTGAGGGTACGCAAACAAGTAAGGATTTTCTTTAGGAACAATGTCTGTATCGGTTCAAATTTTTAACAATAATTCTCTGTAATTTTGTAAATTTTTTGAAAATAATATTGAGATTGCCCGACTGCCCTTTCCACCAGCAACAACTCTCTTGTAATTCTTTGTTAAAATCCCCAATTCTTCTTCTGTTAAATAAAATAGTTAATATTAATGAAACATCGACCAACTCTCTGAAATCTTTTTCACTTTCATGCTCTCATTTTAAACTGTTAAAGCTTTTATCGGCAATTTCTGTGACATAATTTTTGAATTTAATTACATCATGTGTTAATGGTAACCTGTTTGGCTTGTTCCACTTTTTCTCGGCTAAATCTTTGGTTGCCAATGACGAAATTTCACAATTCCATTGTGATTCAATCATACTTCTTAGCCGTTTAACATCTTTTAATTTCTTTTCTATATTACTGCAAAGAAGTACGCGTTTCAATATTAAATGAAGAGCTAGACTGCAAACTTGTTTTAAAAGAGTGCCTAGATGCATCGCAAGGCTGGGTGATTTAAACTGATATTTTTCTTGGTCAAATCCACTTATTGTTCTAGCACTTGCTGCTATTAAATCAAAGAAACGAGTATCCAGTATTTAAAAAAATGTCATATTTGGATTATCTGTGCGTTTTCTTATTTCTAATAGCAAACGAGCGCATTCTCTGAATTTATTGGAACATGCTGTAGCAATTTGCGCTCTTTTGTGTTTGTTTAGATAATTTTCTCCGAAGTACCTAATAAGAACATCGCTTTTAGCTGCAAATGAAATCTCATCTGCTTTCATCCTAGGGAAAACTTCCGTTTTCAATCTTACAAGTGCAGCTGTGTTAGAAAGATCTGAGGCACATGCTAATAATGTCTGAGACTGTGCGCGATGTTGAATTCTTTTACCTGCATTATTCACAGGTTTTACAACACACACTTTGTAATGTCTACTCAAATAAGTGGACAAAACTATTTTTTTACAATACGCACATGGCAATTTATTGGAATCTTTATCTGTAACTTCTAAAAATCTTTCTAGTTGTGTTTCATACCACAACAGCGCTAAAATTTTTGTCGCATATCTCTATCTTGTTTGGAATCTTTAGAAAAACTTAAAAAATCTATTACTTCTTTTTCGTCTACGTGATTTCGTACTAAATGTCTTTCAAAATTAGTTACATTGTTTTTACAAAATTTGCATATAGGTCTTTTTTGCTATTTCTGTATAAGGATTTTTCTATACAGTTTTCCAAAATATTAGATTCTTCTGCAGGCAATTCATCCATTGGTTTTCTCATAAATTTTGAATATTTGTCTAAAATCGCATCCTCACTTACTTTAAGTAACTCTTCTTGATGTATTATTGTAGAAGCGGCACTACTAGTCTCATCAGAGTGAGAATCGGGTACATATGACGTAGATGAAGATTCGTATACATATGTTGACTTTTCACTATCATTATCAACGTAATATCTCTCGCCACTATTAGTTTGAGAAATTGTATGTAATGCTTCAAGAGAATTAATATTTTTCTGAAAGTTTTCATCCTGTCGATTTTTATTACCAAGTACGTTCATGCTAGACGTGGTTTGTACGTCCTGGTCCATAAAGTTTAACTTTTCACCATCGTTGCTTGAATTACTTGAATGAACCGAATTCGCATATGTGCTATTACCATCTAAGTTAAAATTATTTGATAATAACCAATTCTGAAATAATAAGTGATTCAATCTAAGAATGGTAACTAATATATAAAATTATAGAAAAATAAATTAAGTAAGTAGGCAAATATTAATTCTTTTTAAATTATACACGTTTGCTTACCAAAGTTAGTGTTCCTTTTGTATTTAAAACTTCCTCGCTATCAGTGATACCAGTGTTATAATTTCTATCTGTTTCAGTATTACATGGTTGATCGGGTACTACATAAAAAAATATTAGTTTGAGTTAAGAATATCTATAAAATATAAGTTCATATTAAAAAAAATAAGTAACAGATTACAAAGATAAAATTGTTTTAGAAACTCCTGTTAAGTTTATAAAATAAACGTCAGTCATTTTAAAGTGTTTAAACTTAACGTTTTTGTAATTTTGATTTTAGTTCTTAAATCATAAACAGTCGTGTAAGTTATTGAAGTTATTGGAAACTATGTTTATTCTTTAATATTCCCAATATCCAAATCTTTTAGGTTGATTAAAATCACTTACGTATGCATAAAAAAAATATTCACAGTTAATTTCAACACTAGCAGTTTTATTTTAATTATGCTAGCAAAGACTATTACATCATTATTTATTTAAGGATAGAATCAAATCAACCAGTTCTTATCAAAGAGGTTTCATGCTTGTGTCATCTTTTATAATTTCTTGGGTGACAAGTAAATATTTGAAATTAAAAAAGTTAAAATATTTGACGATTTTAAGTATTGTAAAGTAGTATGTTGTAAAACTTGATTAATTCATTGTAAGCAAAAACACTTCTGTAAATTAATAGTTAGGTAATTGTACTTACCATTTTCTTTATTATGTACATGAGCATTACCAATTGCAAGATTAACCATCAATTTCCCTCTGGATTTCGCCATTATAAGTTCTTTTGAAAGTTAGGTATCGCGAATCACTACTGCCGAGAACGTTTAAACTGTTAATGTGACAGCTGATAAAACGCGCAAATGAATTTATATCCACGATAAATATGGCAACATCTCCGGAGGTATATACTAACATTTAATTTATTAAAAATATATACTCGGAGGCATGTAAGAATAGTATGTGTACGGAAAACAAAGCGTATATGCAGGGTGTCAAAAACATGTATATAAAAATTATGCATATTCCTTACCCCTCTCGGGTTGCTTATGAAGTTGTCCGTCTTAAATGCAAAATATCACATAAAATAAATGCGTGCATTTATTGCTTATGGTGGAGGTGTGGTCGTCTGCTCTATAGATGGAGGCATTGGAGATAGAAATGCATATATATATATATATATATATATATATATATATATATATATATATATATATATATATATATATATATATGTAATTTAAATACATTTAAAACATCCCAAAATACAATCACCTGTAGTGTCCCATTTGCAGAATAACAAGTTTTATCTTTCCCTTTTCATTTGCGTTTAGTTCCACTGAAGTCAAATCAATTGTGCAGCAAGTCGATTTCGAAAATTAAGATGAGTCGCCGTATTGGTAATAAATAACCTATAGGTTGGGAGTTTTTTATAAAATCAACGGGTCAGTCCAGTGTGGAATGTAAGATGTGCGAAAACGCTTTCTTTTCATTTTGTACATAACATTTCTGTTTAGTCATGTACACTGAACCTGACATCTAATTAAGAATTTGTTGTATTTAGAATTGTGCTACGTATTCTTTCAAACATTAAAAGTTGAATAAGAATTATTTTTAATGGTCATTGGTGTTGAATGATTGAATAAAATTTAAATAAATGAACACGTTGCAAGCAAAAATGACCTATATATCAGGCTACAAAACCCAAATACGGCGTTCCCAACTCCTACCGAAGCTGCAGTGTAATAATAATTCGATCTGGTTACTGAAGCGTGGAAGCGAGAGGAACGAATGAATGCGATGATGAGTGACCTGACGGACTGAGTGCTGTTTTGAATAAACCGTTCCAATGATTTTCACATAACCCCTCGAGATATCTGTACAATCGAATGTTCGATTATTTTTCATTCGAGAGGTCCCATTACAGGTCATTTTCCTTAGTGTCAATCCAGTGTTTCTCACGGAACCACGTCTGGGCCGCTTGATTTAACAGTCCACTGGTGAGTAGCTTTTCTAGTGTTATGAGGGATTAGATTTCAGTAATTTAGTAGTTGATTCATACAATGAGTATCGTAGCACTTGTTACTTTTCAATCAATAAAGATTTCAAAGGACTTAATACTAGATAACTTTCTTTGCAAAAATAATGGTCCCCTGTCATTTTATGATGCAGGGGACTGTTTTATGTTCCAGGGGATTGATTGATAGATTGTTGTTTCTTTTAGATTATGCTGTACAATTCCGCCTAAAAGGAAGACTAAATTAACAAGAGAAAAAATAGAACAGAAACGAATTGCAGAACGTTTGAGGTACAAACGACTTAAAAATGATTCTCAAAAAAGAGAACAAATGAAAGAAAGAGATCGTAGGAAATACCAGACCAATAAAGAAAAGGCACAAGAAAATTAGTGAAGGATATGAATCGCCGTGATCACAAGACTGCGGAAAAAACTTGGAAGGAGCATTGTACCAATTATCGTGCTAAGAAAGTGCTTTGAAAGAGATTACAAATAATTTTGTTCGAGAAAATACACCTGATTCGGAAATTGATCATCCACCGCCAGTAAGACCTCCAGTAAACGTAGTAAGTAATACAAGAAGATGCGTGAAAGAATTATCAGAGAGAAAGAGTAATCCCGATATATATTCTTCATTTAAAATTACGTTGTCCAAAGCTAACTTTGACAAAGCGATGGATCCTACACAATAGCCAGATCATGTTAGTGTTAGGCGTTTTTTATACAAAAGAAGACAGATAATCTACAAGTAACTTGAATCATGATTCTAACGTTAATAAAAATGTAAGTAAATATCATGATTTCAAAATTGTTCATTTGAATGCGCAGTCAGTATGAAACAAGATGTTGGAAATTGAGAACTTCATTTACGACGACGATTTTAATAAAAATCTAGACGTTATGTGTTTTAGTGAACATTTTTTGTTAAACAATGAAATAAGTAGTTTTGTAATTGGACATTATATACCCGTTTCTTATTTTTGTAGAAATAATAATTTACATGGTGGTGTAGTTATACTTTGTAAATATAGTAGTGATTTTGTAACAAATTTTGATTTAAACAACTTGTCAATTGAAATGCAATGTGAAATCGCAGCTGTGCAGTCTATTTTATTGAATATTTTAATCGTAACTATTTACCGTCCTCCCTCAGGAGATTTTGGATGCATTTGACAAAAAAAAAAAATACATAAAAGTAGTTTTAAGGTTGTAATACTGGGTGATTTTAATATATATTTTAACACTAATGTTACAAAGTACTTAATGTTCAAGGATTTAATTCAATCTTATTCATTCGGAATAATGATTATTGAAAATACTAGATTGAATAGGTGTCTAGATAATATCATTATTAATTTTCATAGTAATTTTACTGCAAAAGCATATGACCCCGGTTTATCTGATCATAAAGCAGTGTCTATTAGTTTTAGTGTAGAACATTTAATTGATGAGGTAAAAACTTCTATAAAAATGTTTCGAAATTTCAATAACTCAAATTAACTCAAATAAGTTTCACTTTTATTCGACGTTAGATAAAGTAGATTGGAGTTTTATTAGCGATCCTAGTTTGAGTATGAACGAGAAGTTTAATAAGTTCTTAAATTATTTTCACACTAAATTTAGTGATTCGTTTCCTATTCTAAGCAAAACTATCAATCACAATGTAATACCTAAAAGAAATTGGTTTAGTATAGAGTTACGTAAAATGAGAGAAGATAAGCGTTTTTGGTCTGAGTACTACAATTTAACATCATGTGACAATGCACATATAATTCTAAAAGGTAAAAGAAGACTGTATAGACAAAAATTAAAGGAAGCTAAAAGTAAGCATTATAGTACCTTTCTGGCAAATAGTGGCAGTACTCCGAAATCGTTTTGGAGAGTAATTAATCAACATAGATCCAAGCCATCTAATTCAAATATACCGATAGATCCCAACGATCTGAACAAATTTTTCGTTGACGCGCCTGTGAAATTGTTAAATCAAAATGGCGACAACGGCTGCTCTGAATCAGTTTTATTTAGCAATCATGTGTATCATGAATTCAAGTTTAAATTGGTATCTTATAACAATGTGCGAGAAGTTATTGAAAACCTGAAAAGTAGTAATAGTGCTGACCATTTTGATATGACAGCAAATTTAATTAAACTGGTTAAGAACATAATAGTTATACCCATTACAAAATTATTTAATTTGTCTATAGAACATGGTGTGTTTCCTGATATTCTGAAAATATCAAAAATTATTCCCATACATAAAGGTGGTTCAGTAAGTATGGAAAACTTCAGACCAATAACTCTTGTTCCATTACTATCTAAAGTATTTGAAAAGCTTCTTAAGATCCAAATTGTTGAATACATGGAAGTGAATAAATTATTTTTAAATAACCAGTTTGGTTTTTTTAGATCTGATAAATCTACTAGTACGGCTGTGTCTTATTTAATTAATTAAAAAATTATGGATTCCATAGCTCCAGTTGTAATCTCATTAAATCTTATGTGATTAAAAGGCAACAGTATGTAGTAGTAAATCAGTTACCTTCTGATTATTTGGTTACAGTCTCGGGTGTTCCGCAAGGTTCTGTGTTGGGTCCAATTTTATTTTTATTATATATTAATGATTTTAAAATTGGTATAGATTATTCTGATTTTGTTATGTTTGCTGATGACACTACTCTGCTCACCAAAAATATAGATTTAAATGAGATACAACGTCAAATGATGAATATATGTTCAACGGGATCAGAGTGGTTTACAAATAACAAATTGGTATTAAATGAAAATAAAACGTTTGAAATGATGTTTACTCACCGTGTGGTAACAAATATTAATAATATTGAAAAAATAAAATTTTTAGGTGTCTTCTTAGACCCTAAACTTACTAGGTGTCACCATATTGATTACGAAGCCAATAAAATCACAAAAACCTGTTTGTTATAAGAAGATTAAGTAGCCTACTTAATTTAGCCACGTTGAAAGTAGCTTATCATGCCTTAATAGGATCTGTAATTTGTTACGGACTAATAAACTGGGGCCATGCTACAGTTGTCGCAGAATTTTTGCACTTCAAAGAAAAACTATCAAGATTGCTCAATATAAAAAGAAATTAGAAAGGCTTAGAAAGAGACTACATCGGTTGGAAAAAGTTTGTCAAATGAAAAGTAATGTCGACTCACCAAATACAAAACTGTAAAAAATGAGTGATCCACCAGAGACTTGAAAAATCGTCGTTAAGAAGGCATTATTTGGTGAAGTGATCAATGAACAATTGAAAGAGTATTATGCTCAATTAAAAACCTTGAAAGAAAAAAATACGTTTGGAAAAGTTGTTTCTGGTAAAATAGTGAATAAATACAAACTATGAAGAAGCAAAGATCTGACAAGAGAACGCAGAAATTCGCACGTCAGTCAATTTTAGTACGCTGTAAACAGATTCGTGGAGATAGAGTTCGAGATAAATGTGTCACTGCAGTGCGAAAATTTTATGAAAACGATAACAACAGCAGAATTGGTGCAGGAAAACGCAAACGTGTGTACTCAATCAGCAACTTATATAAGAAGTTCAAAGCTGAAAACTGAAAAATCAGTTACCAGACGTTTTGTAGTTTACGTCTATTCTGGGTGGTCATACCAAAGGTAAAAAAAAAAGCATAACGCATGCTAATATCGATTTGGAACTGTCTGCATTACACAGTCAAAACATTTTGCCTTATAACAGTCATGCCAAGCTATTGGAAAATATATGTTGCTATCGTTATGATAGGCAATGTTTGTCAAGAGAGTGTCAGCGCTGTGCCGACAAGAACCCGGATTATAAAGACTTTAATGTTAGCAAACCTATATAATTTAAAACATGAGTAGCAAAATTTTCAATATCTCAAGTCTAAAAAAGGGCTTTCACGGTTCCTCCACGTCAACTGATAGAAAATCTGCCCGAGGATTTGGACAAGTATCGTCTTCATGAGAGAAATATAATTGATCAGTATAAAGTAATGACAGCTAAAAGAAAATCTCGGTGCTAAAGAAGTTATTATGCACATGGACTTTTCGGAAAACTACTGCACCAAATACAAGCCTATCATTTTGGAGGATCTCCAATTCAGCTAAGTCTCCATACAGTCATGGTTTATATGAAAGGATTCACACAGTCTTATTGCACAGTGTTCTAAAACACTTCACATTTGCCAGACGTTATACGGGCTCACTTACAGCCAACAATTTTAAAATCTTTACCACCCCACATCACCTTCGTAAGTGACGGACCTGTAACACAGCACCGGAATAAAACAACGTTTTACATTCTGGCTTTAAGACTTCAGTAACTGGTCTCGAGTGTCAAAAAAATTCTCCTGGAACTATTCAGAAAGCGGTCACAATAGCGTTTGAGCTACATTCAAGAGAACTGCGGATTCTGTCGATACTTTAGGAAATGGCATTGACGGTTTGCAATGTTTTGTAGAGACCATACAGCAAAGATGTCCGGAAATCATTATGATTAAGATTAATGTCAGAAAGATGTAACGAATTTGAAGAGTTTCACTGGTACCCTCAAATTACATCAAATAAAAGGCAAGGTATCTAAACGGTGTTCAGGATTACAGTGTGATCCTGTCAAGCTGATAATGAAAAGTTTGAACTGCTTTTTTGATGCCGAATGCTAACATTTCAATTTAGGAACAGTGTATTACGAAGGAAAGGCAAAACTGAATGTGTAGGATATTTACACGGATTCCAAATGTGAAGCTGAATCAAGACCCCATTTTAACCCGCAGTTTGATGCTTTTATTAATGACGCTATTGTAGAAAAAGAAACTTCTTGTGATGTTCTGTGCAATAACAATTTGAGAATATTGCTGGATCAAGTTCAATTTCAGTTAGTCAATATAACATCGGTGACTATGTGTTAGTCAAGTTTCCCGTCAAAAAAACGGAATGTCGATATATCGGTGTAATAAATCAGATAGACAATGAGTAAGGCAAATTAACTGTAACTTTTCTGAAAATTTGTGACACTAAAGGTCACACGTTTAGAATTGATGAGACTGATGATACAACTTTCGACCAAATATTGGACAAATGACCAATCCCAGATATAACTCTAAAGGGGAAAAGAATCTTTTATTACTTTATGTTACCTGTACTTGTCTGAAAAAGAATTTAAGTTCAATTGTTTCTTAAAAAGGATTGATACTAAAGGTATCAAAAAGTATTAGTAACATTAAGATGTTAATGGTTATATTAAATATTTTGAGATAATGTTTGTTCTGTATGAAGCAGTTAATGTTCCTTTAAATATTACATGACAAAACTAATCACATTATTTATTAGAGGCTTCATACGTTCAATAATTACCACTTCGTGTTTGATCTGAAAAGTTGATTTGGATAAGTTCTAGTTGTGCACTTATGCAATAAAAAAAATTCGATCAAAATATGTTGAGCAATAAATAATTAACAATTCAACATTTGTTATTGATTTGATTTGGCATTAATTATAAATTATAAGCTTTGTAACATTTCAACAGAAAAATAAAGACATTTGATAGATTAATTCTGATAAAAAAGTTGTTTTTTTTTCATTTAAATAGTCCCCTGTCTAAAAAAATCGTCGGTAACACGCAAACTAAGAAGAAAGTGTGTCAGCTTTTTCAAGCTATACGTTTAATTTATTAACACCTTGCGTTGTACATATTTTATTTATTTTAAACAAAAAACATGCATGGAGCAGTTGTGTGGGCGAGTTTCCAATTAGTAGAGAGGTCATCAATATATATATATATATATATATATATATATATATATATATATATATATATATATATATATAGATTTAAGTTACTTATAACAACAAAATTCGCCTGAATGATAAAATAAAGATAACCAAATCGTCTCCGTGTATTGACTACAAGAGGCAGTATTGCAATTATCAAAAATTAATTTTAAATCTCATCTTTTGTAATTATGGTATTAAATTATAATTACATATAGAAAAGTTTATAATTACCTTATTTGTCAGTAATTGAAATCTATTTTTTATTGATAATGTAAAGTTAATGATTCGTATATGTGAGGCAGAAAACAGAAAGGGACATTTCGTCGTCGATGTAAATTTTTCAGTACAGTCGAAATTAGTGGTTTGGGTCTAAATGGTCGATTTTCAGACTTTTATGACTTATTATAGTTCAGTTTATCCTTTGCAAGTTTTAATAGATTACAAAACCAATATATTTGGATGAAACACTAAAAATAATCGATAAAACAGTCAATGTTCAGCCCTCTTACCACTTATGGCGAAATAACATAAGACCGCCACGAGGTTCCTTTTCATAAACACACATTAGTCCACTAGGAATCACTTTAAAAACAAGCTTCTCTTGAATTCTTTCGGAAATTGAGGAAACTACGAGTTTCTCTCAGTGGCGAAACTAGGGGGGGTGCAAGGAGTGCCAGGCACACCCCAGGCAAACCGTGACACACCCCAGAAAAACGGAGCACTTCCCCATTTTTCATTCTTATCTTAAATTCCATCTAACAACTTAATTCGTTAAATCTTAAACCATTGCGATAAATAAACGAGTAGTAATAGTGACATAGTGATAAGTACAATTATTAATTATTATTTATTATGTAAGGACATTAGAATATTCGTCATTCGAGCATAAGTTGTATCGGTGAAATAATATTTGTTTAGCTAGGCGGTGCGGCGGCGGTAGACTGCTGACTGTGACTGTACAGCTCTTGGAATTGTTTTGGTTCATGATACTGATACGCGTTGAGTGTTGATTCATAAACAATAGCATGTATAGTTCCTCTTTCACGATGTAGACGATGTAGTAAACCCAGCAAGCATAAAGACGCCCCAAAGATTAGATTAGTTTACATACAGTTTACATTAACATTCTAAAAGATAACTTTTTATAAAGGAAGCGAGACTTGAAACTTAAAAATAGTGTAACATACCGGAAATGGTGACTCATCATTCCGAACAATCTAGATGTATGAATCATAATTACGATGCCTCGGCAGACGCAGACAGCAGCTTACGTAAATTATTAGTCATCGAACTTCTAGAAGATTCGAGAAGGGTTGCTTGCGTCATCGGTACCTATATAAGCAACGCTGCAACGCCCGATGAATTCATGGGGTTAGTACTTGTTATAGTTATGTTTAATGTTTTATGTAATATTATTATTATTATTATTATGAGCCAAGTGCCAATATAACCTGTGTTCGGTGTTCCATGTTCTGAGTCTTCTGTGCTGACAGCACAGTGCTGTGTGAAATAAAACATCAAAGCAAACAAATAGCCACTGCCAAGGCCAACTGCCACAAACAACTAAGGACTAAGGTAATTTTACTTATTTGTATGTTTGTTTTAGAGTATTATAAGATGTTAAAATTTTGATGGGTGAAAAAAAAAGGAAAGATTGCATCACAAGTTTCAGCTAATAATAATAATAGTTTAAAGTTAAAACTGCAAAGGGATTTTGATTTGTACTTTCTTTCACGTCTTTTACTTGTTTCCCCATCAGTGTCCGAGCAGTTAGCTTCGGTGTTTATAAATTTGTTTTTATTTGCGTTGCAGATTGCAGATTGTGGGCGGTTTGAACATGAAGAAATTCAAAGACATACGATCGTTTTTCAAATCTGCCACAAATCAACCCGACAAAGATGAGACTGAGACAAGGCAAACGTCTACTCCAGTATGTGACTCAACAACAAATATTGAGATAGCTTGTTATTTAACACAATCTTCAACTTCAAATATAGAAAATGTTGGTGGAGGCATACGAGAAGATGTAAATAAAGGCGCTGAAGAAGGGCAAGGTAGCAAAACATCCGATGTTTTTACATCTGCAGAAACAAATCAAAGAGGACGAAATGATCCAGAAGATCAAGATCTGGGAACTCTTGATAGTGGTCCTTCGCAGCCAAGGGGCCCAAGGGTTGTTTTTCCAAAAAGTTCATTTGGAGATAGACGGAGATCGTTTTCGTCTCAATCCTTTGATACTTATCAGTGGCTTGAATATAGTGTGAAGTTAGATGAAGCGTTCTGCTTTGTCTGCAGACATTTTCGGCATTCTGCAAATATTCGAGATCAAAATGAAAAGTTTTCGATTAATGGGTTCAGTAATTGGAGGAAACTAAGTGAGTCGCTGAAAAAACATGACACCTCTTTGGCTCACAGTGACTGTATGCAAAGGTTTGTAGGCTACAAGCATTCCTTGAAGGCCGGAGATGTTCATAAGTAGCTAACCATACAACATGAAGAAATGATAATACAGAACCGAGATTATATGATAAAATTAATCGACATGATTTTATACTTGACACGTCAAGGGCTGTCACTCCGAGAACACCGAGAAGACGCAACATCTACTAACCGAGGAAATTTTCTGGAGTTGGGTGAACTTATGGCAAAACATGTCACGAATTTTTCGATGCATCTAGACAGACATATCAGTTATTGCAGTTCCAAAATACAAAATGAAATAATAAGCATCGCGTCTCAACTTGTTATTGAACAGATTGTAGAAGAAGTGCGGCAATGTGGTTTTTTTTCGATAATGGTTGATGAAGCTGGGTGCTACAAACAAGAACAATTGTCCGTGGCAATCAGATATACCGTAGGCTTGGAAGTTGAGGAACGTTTTCTTGGTTTCGTAGATTGCTCTTCTTCTAGAGATGCCGAGAGTTTAAAAATACTTAATAAAAAGTATCTAAGTAAATGCAGTTAGTTGAATAACGCCATATTAATTGGCCAATCTTATGATGGAGCCAGTGTTATGTCTGGGAAACACCAAGGACTGCAAGCCAAAATAAGGAAGGATCATCCACAAGCCATGTACCTTCATTGCTTGGCACACAGGATGAACTTGGTAATTGTCGACAGTTGTGCTAAGGTGTCTACTGCAGCTGCATTTTTCAACACTTTGGAGGCAATATACGTCCACTTTTCTCAACCCGGTCATCACTCTCATCTCATAAACGCCCGTGATGCTCTAGGTATAAAGTCGGGGGGCGAAATGGGAAGTCTTAGCAGTACCAGGTGGAGTTGTCGATATGAAAATTGCAAATCCCTTTTGAAAAATTTCCAAGCAATTCGAAATGCTCTGGATGAGGAAATTGAACAAGGGCGAGACAAAAATTCTGTAGAAGCACTTGGAATACAGGCATCAATGATAAAGCCACAATTTATCGTTTGTTTGTTCGTCTTCCATTCATTGTTAATGGTCGCAAATGTACCGAGTAAATATTTTCAGAGAAAAGATGCCACACTAGGTCAGGCTAGTGATATCATAGATAGCACTATAAGTAGCTTTGAAGAGAAGAGGAACAATTTTAAGGACCTGTGGAGTGAAATAGAAAAATTCTCAGGAGAACAAGACATTTGTTTGGAGCCTTCAAGGATTTCAAAAAAAAGGAAGCAACCACAAAGGCTTAATGAATATCTATCTGACTCAACCCTGGGTAAATCATCTCTGATCGACATACCTGCAGGAACTACAGCTCCCGAATACTGGAAAGTCAACATTTACTACCAAGTCATGGACAACGTGATTGGCAATTCAATATCGAAATCTCAACACTTCAAGCTGAAGTTTTAGTGATACGAAATTTATTCAAAAATAAAAATCTTGAAATCACATTGGAAAATCTAAAAGTTCAAGTGAAGGGGGATCTGACTCCAAATCTTTACAAATTACTACAAATTGCTGTACGCCTTCCAATCTGTTCAGCTGGTTGCGAAAGAAGTTTGTCCGCTATGAGACGGATAAAAACATGGCTGAGAACCACAATGGTACAAGATAGATTTTCAAATTTATCACTTCTCTGTATCGAAAATGCTTTAGTTAAGCAGAAATTGTCGGCTGAACAAGTTCTCTCTGTTTTTATAAAAACAGATAGAAAACTAAAATTAGTTTGAAGTTTTTTTTATTCATACTTATGTTATATTTCCTAAATAAAATGTGAAAACAAGAAAGTCTTTTACTTAAAGTAGGTATATGACAAACCATGATGATGAAAACCAAAACTGTTTAAAATTGAGAGTGAAAACAAGATTGACGTAGTTTTTATGCTCAGGCATCTATAAAACAGTGGTGTGTACGCCCCAACAAAATTTTTATACGCACCCCTCCCCAAAAAGAGCCCGTGGGGCCTGCCCCCCCCCCCAGAAAAATTTTTTAGTTTCGCTACTGGTTTCTCTCAATAGAAATAGAAAATTACCACCCGGACTTTAGGTATTTTTCCTTCATAGATTTATTAGCCACATAAAGTTTCTAATATTATTCTTACGCCAATATTATGTATTTAACTTTATAAAAATATCGGACAATAATTGTATTATAAGCCTACATATTTCGTGTTTGATTAATACTTCAACAGGACAACTAAAATATATAATTTATAAACTAACATGTTATTAAACAGTTTGCGCCATATATAGCTCAAGATTGCTACCATTAACTTATGATTCAACGTATCGAAGGCTTTCGTGTAATTTAATAAAACTAAGTACGTTAATTTCTCTTGATCCCATGCAGATAAAATGTCATCAGTAACCTTTATTTTCCCCATGTTCAGACTGTGTAATGCGGACCACATTTCATTAGGGTTTGCTTTACTTCAGAAATTTATGAAATGTCTAGTTTTCTTACGCTAACCGAATTTATACTTATATGAAGATTTATTGCAAAAAGAAGATAAATTTTTAAAGCTAAATCAAAAATTTTCTATAGTTTGGTATATTCAGTAATTAACCTATGGATTGACAAGGCGGTGGTGTGGTGTTTTTGAAGACATTCCACTAAAATGTATATCAAAAGAAAACTGCTTCGATTTGGTTTTAACCTTTGGTGTCTGTGCAGTTCAGAAGCATATCTTTTTCAATTTACTCTTATGTAACAAACCCAACAAAAGAAAAGTCTAAATATAGTTAGGGCGCACAGGTAATTTTGGATTTATTAGAAGTTGTTTCATCCCCCGAACGATCATCGAATCTTTTTTGATAATTTTTTTCGACGTATAGCATACTTTTAAGCCCAAAGAAAACGGGATACTTGGCAACGGGACAATTGACGTGTCGATTATCCGTTCGAAGGAAGAAAATCTTTTCGGAAAAAGGTGTAAGGCTATTTTTATGAAATATATGGTAATTCCGCCGATTTAGCTGTTGTTAGATAAAAATAATAATAATAT
Source organism: Vesta saturnalis (assembly GCA_036346205.1). Classification (NCBI taxonomy): domain Eukaryota; kingdom Metazoa; phylum Arthropoda; class Insecta; order Coleoptera; family Lampyridae; genus Vesta; species Vesta saturnalis. The sequence goes on from JARFJB010000948.1 coordinate 592,439, forward strand.
GTCTTCTTTATGTAACTTAACTATCAATATGTACCATTAAATAAATCTAGAAGAAGGAAGTGTCCTAGTTTGTTCATACTAGAGATAGTTAACCTCGTTAAAAGCAAATACAAAATTAGGATACGTGTTACGGTATAAACTGGCAGTAAAACGAGATAACAAATAACTTGGCTTTTGCTCGACTAGACAGCGGCCAGGGTGGATTCAGTGTAGTACATTTTGTTCACAATAGGACATGTTATCATATGTACGACCAAATAGGGGCAATAACGGATAAATTAAACTTTTGCAAAAGTTGTAACGTACAATGTAATAATTTTTATGCGTTCTTTAATTTAATATGGCGCAATCTCAACTCTAGTTAACGACATTCGCCTAATTTAAAATAACCAAAACATTTATTTACACAAAACCCTATTTATAAAGAAACTAATGAATGCTTCCTCTCAAATTAATAAGAGGGTTTCCCTAATATCGATACCAAAAATGTAAATCACATTTTCCTTTTAAACTTTCATTTTACTTTGATCAACAACACAATCTTCATTTTTGTTTTAGAAAATAACTAAAAAATTCCTAAACCTTTTAAATACGTAAAAGATAAGAAAACGTTACAATAACTCTTCTTCAAACATTGATGCGTTATTACATTTAATTACGAGAGGCTTTGTTTAAGATGTACGGTAGGTACTAATAAATCATTTATAATTTCGAAAATTATCGGCAAATCTATGATGAAATCATGGACACATGACATACGTTACCGTCAGTTTAAAACTGAGGCATACAAATTCTAGTTAAAGAACATTAAAGCAGAATTAAGATATAAATTGAATCAAAATAAATCCAGTTTTGTAAGGGACGCAGAAGAATTAAACTTGATTCATCACACGTATAGAACTATATCAATTCGCTTAGAAATGCAACCAGAGTTTCAGGAGTAATGAATGATTCATACTCATAGTAAACAACTACTAGTACAGTAAACGTATTTTCTTATCAATTTTCGGCTGTTTACGAAAAAGGATCTGAAAATACGTTTCATAATCTTCACCACGTGACAGTTGAGTGTTTCTAAGGTAACAGAAGAGATTGTCAGTTGTAACAACCTTTTTTTTGTGGTTGTATTAAAAAGTACATTAATTTAAGAATCGTTCATTTATTTGGCGTAATATTAGAATAGTTTTTAATTATTAATATGTAGAATTGAGAATGGCAATTTAATTGGCATTTCCTAGAACAAATCTTTTGGGTGTAATATTTCATATAGTTATAGTTCCCTTTCTTAAAAATTGGATTTATATTATGTATCCGCGCAACGCAAGAAAATTTTTAGGGGGAAATACACTTGAGTTTTCTGAAAGCTTTTTTTTTTAATTCACTTAATGCTGAATGTTACAGCACTAAGCATGATTTTTACCTCATTTTTTATATTTTGTGCCATCATTGATGGTAAGTTATTTTCCAATTCATTTTATTTAAAACTAAAGCCTTTGCTTTTTTTAGGCACCTTTTAAGTACTCACTTTTAAGTACTCACTTTGCACTTACTTTGCAATTATTTTACTCATATTTTTTAATGCATACTTTTATATGGCATTTTTATAATAATTATTTTTAATGGCACGTATAAGTCAGTAATTTTACTATTCTATTATTTTAAATGGCAAGTTTTACTTGAATTACATTTTACAACGCAAGTTCTACATACTTTTATAAATAAATTTGGCGTATTAAACTTCAAAGAAATTCAATAAAGTTATGGATACAATATTTTAAGGATAAATAAGCAAGACATTGACCTCACCAAGTTCACCATTCTGCTTCATAGTTACCAGTTACAGTGTATGTACAGAACCGTTAAAAGTTAATGTTTTTTTATATATAATTTAGAATAGTATATGAGTTCGGATTTTTTTACGTTTTCAATCATATATTGAATAAACTTATGTATATCATGTTATTTTATTTTCATTTTAATAAATTGTTTATTATTATTCATTAACTAGGTTTTGTTGTTCCTATATATATATATATATATATATATATATATATATATATATATATATATATATATAAACAACATGGCACTCGAGATTTATCATTTTTTCATAATTTTTAGATAACATTTTTTTTATGAATTAAGGATAAGTGAAAATAATTAAGCTTATGAGAAGCAGGCAGTATTTTAGGTATGTTAATTAAACTCTAAATTAGAACTCTCCCTTATCTTCATCTACCGATGAGACGACGGCAGTAGCGATTGATATTTGGTAATTTTTTATATTAATTAAAATTATTCGATCAATTACAATCAATTTATAACATCATCGCTTTTGTTTTAATATTATAAGTTGGCCCAGTTTTAGTGTTTATACACTTAGCAGCCGCTTTTAATGTTATACTTTGGCGCCCGAGCAGGGACTTTGATTTTTATTACTTGAAATTTATTGTTTGAAATTTATTGCTTTGTATTTGATATTTTATTTACATTTGTGTTAATACAATTTGGGGCCAGGAAAAGGGATATGCTGTTGTTTCAATGCTGGTTATTCTCACTTGTTTGTTTATTTTGATTTTATGTTAAGAGTTGCTAGAATTTTAAGGAGTGTTACCATTTAGGTTACGCTTGGTACTTTTATGTGTTTATATAATGAAATTTATTGATTGTTTTATATAATATTTTTTACGATGTCAACTGTAAATTATTTAGTTGATGTTTTATATATTGATGAGTTATTTTAGTAGAATTAATTTTTTTTTGAAAATGTAAATGAAGTGGAAAGGTTGACTATAGGTGAGAGACGTAAATTAAATTGAGAAATTTAGTTGATTACATATGTAACTGGAATTATTAATAAATGCATTCAATCTTTGATTATGATACATTACAACGATTTATGGATTCCATTTTAGTACATGATTTATTTCAATCAGTTTTTGTTTATTTAGACGATATTATTATTTTTTCAAGTACTTTTAAGGAATAAGAAAAGTTTTTAAAAAGCTTGATGCTTACTTTAGATAAATGTGAATTTTGTAAATCACAATTATCATATTTAGGTTTTATTAATGAAAAACTTCATAACATTCAATTGTTGATACATTTATTTAAATTTTGAAACGCTTGAATTACATTACTTTTGATAATGAATTTTTATATTTATACGATCAGTTATTGAATTTATGTAACGATTCATTAGAATTTATTGAATCTATTATCGAAAACTTTGAAATGAATAATGAATTACAAATTTAGATTATTTTATTTTTGTCACATAATGACAGTATTAATACTTCAGTTAGTATTCCTGCTTAAGATTTTTTCCCAATTAATTGGAAATTTACAAATTTTTAAGAGTTCCGTTCATGTTTATATATTTAAAATTTAATGGTAGTAGTTTAGATGCGAAAGTTTAACATATTTTAGTGTTATTTGTGTGTAAATTCCATTTTTTATTTTCTTAAATTGTACTTCTTCTCTGTTGAATTGTTTTTAATTACCTTTTGCTTTTCGTAACGCTGTTCATGAGTCTACGAAATTTTTACCTTCCTTTTTGGCGTTTGGTCGGACAGTTCCTATTTCTGGAGATTTTTATGGTCGACTAAAGGATTTCAAAGAGGATGATTTATTTATTACTAACCGTGAACAATTAGTTCAAGATTTAAATGAACTTTCACCCATTTTTAAACATGTTAAACAAAATTTACATGCAGCTTACGAAAGAAATTCAAAATCTTACAATTTGCGACGTCGTCCGTTGAAATTAAATGTTGGCGATTTAGTTTGGAAAAAGAATTTTACTTTATCTGATGCGACTAAAAATTATAGTCAAAAGTTAGCTCCAAAATTTATTGAAGCAAAAGTTATTGAGGTGGTAGGTCCAACTACGTACCGATTGGCCACCCCTATTGATAATAAACCCTTAGGTGTTTTTCATGTTAAAGATTTAAAACCTCATTAGTTCTTATTTTTTTGTATTCTTTTTAATTATTTTTCAATTTTAGTATTTTTACATTCTGGTTTTCTTATTTATATTTTTTTAAATTATTTTGATAATTTTTCAAAATAATTTTATTTTGTGCTTATTTCGCACATTATTTTTTTTTATATTTTTGTGGCTTTGCAAACCACTTATTTTTTTTGCTACATTTGTTTAGCACGATTGTTGCTACATTTGTTAGCACGATGGTTGATATTTAGATCCCATTGTGCGATTGAATTGCCGATTTTGTGGGACATTAGTTCTCGGGCAGATTATCTTCCTTTATTGGATTTACAATTTGCTATTGTTACAATAGTAAAATTGAAGATAACTATTTTGAGTTTACCTCTGATCGTTAATTTGACGTGTAAAACTCATAACCATGGATAAGAAAACTAGTAATGCTTCTATACATTTTTATTTTTTGATTGATTTAGTTATTTTATTTTTCCTGATTTGTGTAGTGTTACTATTCTTGGACGGTGCTTGAGGACTTCGGTTCGCCTCGTGTCAACCTCGATTAGTTCACTTCCTTATTATGACGTTTTGGTAGTTTTAGGAGGGGGTTGTTATGTTCGTAAGAGTGCTTCATCTTTCTCTTTGCTATCTCACCTAGATTTCGATTTATTTATAAAGCGTGCGTGTTAGTTAGGGTATGTTGAGTCTTGGACGATGACTGTGGAACAACATGAAACCTGAATCTCGTGAAGGGTAGAGTGGCCTCTCTTGTTCTCCAAGACGAAGCATCCTGAACTAATTTACCAAGGAAATAGTCGTATCTTGGATTTACCGATTTTGACTCACTTATCGAACGTGACAGTAGTAGTTGTGTTATGTACCTAGGAGGCTTGGTTTGAGACCACCGGGGTAGGGCAATTGAACCGCTCTCTTGACCTCAAATCTCGCGATTATTTATTATTAGTCCGGAAGGATTTTTTTTCTATTTTTATACTCTCGAGTAGAGTGGCGTTTAGCCTTGATTTTTTATAAAGTTACACGATGACCGTTTCCGGGTTCTCTGCCCACTGTCCCTTCAGGTCATGGTAGGTTTCGGTTTCCGTTCGTTTTTTACCTTAGATTCAAATTTTTTTACCGGATACTCATTTTGCTCTCCTGATGGTGGTTTGCTTCACTAACCCCACCAGTTAAAGTTTTTTACTTTATTTAAAGTTTCGGGTCCTTGATTCTCGACTAGTGGCGTGTGCGGGTGGTAGCGCGTCATTAGCTTTTTTGGTGTTGCGAGGGGTCTTTCCTGACCGACATCACCACATTTTCCGTACTTTTTCGTACATTTTCTTGTTATTTTTTAAATATTGCTTATATTTTAATTAGCTTAACATTTTGTATTTTTTAAATTTTAATAATTTCATTTATTAGCTTAGTGTTTGGAATCTCCGCTTTGGTGATCTCCGAGTCCAAATTTTAGGAGGGGGTGTGTAACAACCTTTTTTTTGTGGTTGTATTAAAAAGTACATTAATTTAAGAATCGTTCATTTATTTGGCGTAATAGAAAAGTTTTTAATTATTAATATGTAGAATTGAGAATGGCAATTTAATTGGCATTTCCTAGAACAAATCTTTTGGGTGTAATATTTCATATAGTTATAGTTCCCTTTCTTAAAAAATTGGATTTATATTATGCATCCGCGCAACGCAAGAAAACTTTTAGGGGGAAATACACTTGAGTTATTCTGAAAGCTTTTTTTTTTAATTCACTTAATGCTGAATGTTACAGCACTAAGCATGATTTTGACCTAATTTTTTATATTTTGTGCCATCATTGATGGTAAGTTATTTTCCAATTCATTTTATTTAAAACTAAAGCCTTTGCTTTTTTTAGGCACCTTTTAAGTACTCACTTTTAAGTACTCACTTTGCACTTACTTTGCAATTATTTTCCTCATATTTTTTAATGCATACTTTTATATGGCATTTTTATAATAATTATTTTTAATGGCACGTATAAGTCAGTAATTTTACTATTCTATTATTTTAAATGGCAAGTTTTACTTGAATTACATTTTACAAAGCAAGTTCTACATACTTTTATAAATAAATTTGGCGAATTAAACTTCAAAGAAATTCAATAAAGTTATGGATACAATATTTTAAGGATAAATAAGCAAGACATTGACCTCACCAAGTTCACCATTCTGCTTCATAGTTACCAGTTACAGTGTATGTACAGAACCGTTAAAAGGTAATGTTTTTTTATATATAATTTAGAATAGTATATGACTTCGGATTTTTTTACGTTTTCAATCATATATTGAATAAACTTATGTATATCATGTTATTTTATTTTCATTTTGATAAATTGTTTATTATTATTCATTAACTAGGTTTTGTTGTTCCTATATATATATATATATATATATATATATATATATATATATATATATAAAAATAAAAAAAAACAACATGGCGCTCGAGATTTATCATTTTTTCATAATTTTTAGATAACATTTTTTTTATGAATTAAGGATAAGTGAAAATAATTAAGCTTATGAGAAGCAGGCAGTATTTCAGGTATGTTAATTAAACTCTAAATTAGAACTCTCCCTTATCTTCATCTACCGATGAGCCGACGGCAGTAGCGATTGATATTTGGTAATTTTTTATATTAATTAAAATTATTCGATCAATTACAATCAATGTATAACATCATCGCTTTTGTTTTAATATTATAAGTTGGCCCAGTTTTAGTGTTTATACACTTAGCAGCCGCTTTGAATGTTATACAGTAAAGCCCTTTGAAAGTTAAAGAGCAAAAATAATATGGCATTGGACCTAATTCCCCAATTTCTCTTAAAACATATTGCTGTAGTAATGTGTAAACCTTTAACACACATTTAAAGTCTTATTCTGAAAAGGTGACTTCCCTATTATATGGAAACGTAAAAATTATTCCACTCTTTAAATCTGGTAACAGATCCGATATGTCAAATTACAGACCGATTGCAATTCTAAGTCCATTGACTAAAACGTTGGAATCTAATCTATACTGTAATGTCAATACAATATTGATCAATCAGCATGGTTTCGTACCATATCATCTTCAAACTTCTGCAACTTTATGCAGTATATACCGGAGGCTATGGATTTGAACAAACAAGTGGATGTAGTATTTAGCGATTTAACCAAAGATAATAAACGTGTTAACGGGCTTTGGCATTACTGGCAACATTATAAATGTTATTATCTTTGCAATCGTAAACAAGTTGTGGAGCATCACGGAGTTCAGATGTGTTCGTGGCAGGTAGTGGAGTACCTCAAGGATCCAACCTTGGTCCGCTGTTGTTTTCTGTATTTTTTAACCCTGTGTGCGACGTGTTATCTAATTTCTGTATTCAGTGTAATAAAAATACTCAGTGTAATTGATGATGAAGACAATTTTGATCGTTTGCAACGTAACTTTTTTTGTAAGAAAACTGTGAAATTAGAATACTTTGCGACATTATAAAAAATGAGTAAATAAAGATAGACTTATATATTACATTTGATCTACAGGTTACATAGTTATCCAGCCTTTGCAAAACGTCTGTATTTTTCAAAAAAGTGAAATATTTTACAACTGGCAAGACTTAGGTATAGGTAGGTAAATCTGAATAAATATAAATTGGAATTGACTGTAGAATTTTGTTTTGCTAAAAAAAATTGGACATTCCCATTCAAAAAATATAGGTTTGTGAAATAAAGCTTTTTGAATCACCCTGTATATTTCAAAATATTTTTAAAGCGTGCTTGCATAGACCCTCTACATACATAAGGTGAAAGTTTTTTAAAAATATTTACAGTTTTTCCCAAAACAAGCGAGGCGTCACACCCTATATATATACCGGGTGTAAATCTCTGTAACTATTGAAAGGGTCGTTAGATTTTGTTCAAGTTTGGGTGGGTTATGTTAGTGCCAGTTTGGGATTTTTTACATAAAAAAACAGTATGGCCGACTTCCGGTTTCAACGGAAATGGCGCAAAAGCTGAAAATTTAAATAGAACACCCTGTATATTTTTACATATTTGGATTCTAAGGCTTCAAAAAAATGCAGTTCTGTCAAATGTCAACTCATGCGCCATTTTAATTTTATTTTTTTTGTAGTTTTTTTAAATCTTAGATCATTATGACGTCGTCTGAATTATAGATAATTGACGTACAATTACCCCCACAATATGATTTTTCCTAATAATTAATTTTTGTGAAGTTTGTTAACGATCAAATTTAAAAATTACGGTTTTTTAGCTAAAACTCACTGTTCGCAATAGAAACATACATGGGCCACCCTCTATATTAAATAGCTCTTTCAAGTACTAGTAAAACGATATGCATACTAATTTCCTTAGTTCCTAAATACAGCAGTACTTTTTAATTTTCTTATTTTTATTAACACAACATGCTCCTGAAGCCGACTCCGTCAAAGTAAGATGGCGTTTGAGTTCACATTTGGCAGATGAACTGTATGTATTTGAAGCCGCGGATTCCAAACATGTAAAAATATACAGGTTGTTCCATTTAAATTTTCAGCTTTGTGTCATTTCCGGTGAAACCGGAAGTCGGTCATATTTTTTTTGTAAAGAATCCCAAACTGGCTCTAATCTAAGCCATCAAAACTTGAACAAAATCTAACGACACGTTCAAAACTTACAGGGGTGGCCCCTATTTGATTTACACCCGGTACATATATTGTCAGAAATTTTACAATTAAAGGTAATAAAAAAAAAACTAAACATAAGATTCAAATACTACACGTGCGATTTATTCGAGTACAAAACAAATGAGAGAGCGGCAATATATCCGAGCAACGGAAAATCTTACGATTGACTGACCGTCATCCTCTTAATTTCTGGAATTAAACATTCTTGTAGTATATAAAAGGAGGCAGCATCATGAGTTGTGCTTTCAGAGAAAGCACTGCATTGTTTTAACTTAGTTCCACTCTTATAATAAAAAATTGCTGGGTATACCGTGCATTGACTATTATTATGGTAGAAAGCCTGTGCAGCATCCTGAGCAACATACGCATAATTTTCTGAAAAGTCCATTTTAACCAAAACTTCATCCTCTTCCTCTTCTCCTCAATACCTTTTTGCACAAAAAATTAAATAACACAAGTCGCGAATCGATCAAAAATTTGGACAAGATGAACACTCATTTAAATAACATGCACTTTGCTGACTTTCACACATTACAAATTTGAAGCAGTCTATATAACCTCGTATAGGATTTTCCAAGTCTTCCGTTAGTCTTGGAAGATTTGATGCATCGATCATAGCTTCAAAATTTTTATGAATTCTGCAAACGCCACAGTATGCGTGCCTTTTTCCCCTGAGAGCACGCACCACGTTGGCCTCAGTTCTGCAAATTTATTGAAACTGATAGGATACCCGGGATTAAGTTTGCTGATATCACTCAGCAATAGACGTTTCTGCACTCTTTGCTTTTCTCCATTTATTTTAACCGTAACAACCTTATCAATCGTAGTGGTAGGTAACTTCTTTCCTGCATTCAGAGTTGACATTTCTAAAAACCTTCCCTTTCTTTAAATCTCTTACCTTTTTAGCATGCTAACGGATGTTTTGAATTCTTCTGTTACTTTACGTAGAGACCAGCATTCTGGAACGATTGTAAAAATGCTGATGCGATGCGGATCATTGATTGGTAAGCTTCTGAATTTTTCTTTTAATCCATTCAACGTCGTGCACGTCGTCGTCACCGTTTTCGTTATTTCCGTGATCCTGGACCTGGAGCGGCGTCTGGAACCCTGCCATTATCAATGGTCTCATCCTGTATGCTGTTATGTAACTGTTCCTGTGCACTTAGTTGTTGTACTACGTCTGACAGTTCTTGAGCGTTACGTTCCAGTTGTTGCATGTTGCTAGTGAGAGTCTCAATAAAGTTATCTTCATCGCTACTCTATTCAACAATGATTTCGTTACAAAAGTCAGTACGTTTTTCGCGAAGTAGTCGCTGTTGTCGTAACGCGTCATTGTCGTAGTCATCAGAATAATAGCTGTAGGCAGGGTCCATGCCTACGTCGAAGACGCAGTCATCAGTGTTCAGTTAATCGTTCCCAGCACAGGAAGAACATATTCCCTCAACACTGGATGATATGCTGACATACAAGATTATAATCTTGTAAAGTCCAGGACTACGGTCGGCAGTTTATAAATTTCGTCGTCGCTAGATTGGGTGTCCCCGGTAATAGGAGAGGATGCAGAGGGTGGGATATACAGAACCTCAGGTGAAGAGGGTGAGGAATCCTGAGGTGTGGGAGTTGAACGGAGGTCAATGTCAATTGGACAGAAAGCTTGAGGTGTGAGAGTTGGCGGGACGTGGGGGGAGAGGAGTTGAGAAAGCTAGCGGGATGAAGTCAAAGGGATACAGGAGTTCCCCAGGCGATGGAGAGCGGGGGGTAACAGCAACCTGTAAAAAAAGGAAATAAAACGTTAGAAATGTATCAAGAATGGAAAAAAAATTAGAATTAAGAAAACATACGACTTATTGGTTCTTACCTGGGGAGATGATGGGGAAGTTGCTCTTGAAGTCATTGTATGTTCAGTAGTGTCAACTATAGAATCAGTTGTAGTTTTCGTTTCGTTTCCCCCACTAAAAGCAACGTTTTTCATGCATTTTTAGACGAGATTTTTCAAAGTCTGTTGGGGGGCCCCTCCACCCTCTCTATATATGCAGGTGACTTTGACCTACTTTCCCTTTTTTCCCCATTCCAGTTTCCCCCACTCTCTCTACCAACCAAAATTTTGTATATAAGAGTAGCTTGTTCCACTAGAGGCTCTGGGCAGTCCGAACTTCGGTATCGAACGTAAGCCCCTACTCTGCGTATGAGCCTTTGTGATTTTTATTGCAAAACTCTTAATTTCCAAAAATAACTCAACGTTATTCAGCTTTCCGGCTTCGTGATCTTCGCTGCATCGGAGTTAGATCTGTCACTGCGTACATACAGATAACACGAAGAAGCGGTCAATAGAAGAGGATGTACAACTACAGCCGGATACAGAATTCTAGGACATAGTCGCCCACAGTAGGATCGTCGTCGGACCAAGGTCAACGGTAATAGGTATCATCAATAAAAATATTTAAATTTAATTACTTTGTTGTTTTTATTTTAACTGTGTATTTTCTCCGTTTCGGATTGGGTCTCTGATTTCCAAGCCTTTTTTCCTGGGGTGTGAGGCTGCACCTCGGCAGAGACCCGGCCTTTCGATAAACAGATTTTTAATTTTTTTAATCCTCAATTTTCACAAACCCTATTACTAACAACGCAGCCGAGTCGCCACCGAGCTACTACTAAAGCTGTGTCCCCTAACCCCGTCGACACCCGTCCACCTACAACTACACCACCACCTACACACGCACAGCACACACCTACGCACACACACTCGCCTCTCTACCACCTTCCGCACGCACATGATCCCATTCAAACGCACGATCCCATTCAAACGCACGATCCCATTCAAACACCTCATCCATTTCCACTTCCTTTACACATTCCTACATTTCAACACGATCCACCGCTTCCACAAAGGCACACAAACACACACACACACACACACACACACACAAACCCGCACAAGATATTGCATCCGCAATATCCCGAAATCAATCACATTACAGAAACCCCTTTTTAATTCCCTCAAACCCCTTAACTTTCCGTGGTCGAACTTAACGTTCAACCACAATCACACCTGCCTCCTCGAAACCTCCTTTCCCTTACCGGATGGAACGCAACTTCGGCTGCGTCACCATTTCGGAGAACCTTCCCTAACCTTAACCCAGTTATCCGGCCCCCGTCAACCTAACTACATTCCTAGACCTCCTTCCTTTTCCTGCGTGATTTATCACGTGGATAAGGACATCCTTACTGACGAGATTCTCGATGCAATCGACCTGCCTCACGTGAGAAAGGCCGTGCGTATCACCTCGAAGGCTACAAATACTTCCCTAGTCCGCATCATCACAAACTCCCAAACCACCCTCGAGTTCCTTCTCGCAACCGGTGTCTCCATGTTCGGGAGACACTATCGTTGTGAAGCTTTTATCATCCCTACACTTCTCCCCATGTATTGGGACATACCTCTGAGGAGTGTCCGACCCGATCGATCTAGTGTTCCAACTGTGGCGGAAGCCACATATCCACATCCTGCAAGTCCTCGGCAAACCCAAAGTGTAGCAATTGCGGGGATTCCCACTCCACCTACTCCTTCAAGTGCCGGATGCGGCGGGAACCTCCCAGTTCTCCGTCACAGATGGCAATCCTTGATCCAATCATGTCTGACGAGTCTGACTCTGAAGGTATCGCTCACCTTGAGCCTATTCCGGACACAGATTCCGTCACTATCAAATCCTTTGTACAAGTCCTTACACACTTTCTCCTAGACCTGTTCCCTAACCACTAACGCCACCCAACCCGGAGTAGTCGTTGCGCAGTTTGCAGATGACACCGCCTTCTGGTCGGTTAATCGGAATAGCGAAACGGCCTCCAACCGCATATCCAAAACCCTTCGGAACTTTTCCAACTGGGCGAACCGGTGGATCCTCCATAAACCCTTCCAAAAGCCAAG